>CM056507.1:42009715-42415897 GCA_029783415.1 Anisodus acutangulus
ATGACAAACGCATGAGGTAGCAGCAACATATTCCGCTTCACAAGTGGACAATGTGACAATCGGTTATTTCTTTGACATCCATGTGAAAGCAGTATCTCCCGTATTTTTCCAGTAGTGCTCATTCGATTATCTATGTCTCCACCCCAATCACTATCGCTATATCCAACAAGCTTGTAATTATTAGAAACTGAATAGAACAAGCCAAAGTCAATTGTACCTTTCAGATAGCGAAGAATTCTCTTTGCGGCTTAAAAATGGGTGGTTGTTGGAGATTCCATGTAGCGACTAACCAATCAAACTGCGTGAAAATATCGAGCCTCGTGCAAGTTAGATATCGAAGACTTCCCACCAAACTTTTGAAGAATGTTGGATCTACACTTTCGCCTTCTTCATGTTTGGATATCTTGATTCCGTATTCCGTCGGTGTGCTTATCGGCTTACAGTTCTCCATCTTGAACTTCTTCAGGATCTCCTTTGCATAGCTTTCCTGTGAAATGAAAATTCTATCATTTTGTTGCTTAACTTCAATGCCAAGATAGTACGCCATGAGCCCCATGTCTGTCATCTCGATTTCTTTCGTCATTACTTCCTTGAATTCATTGAACATGCTTGGGTTACTTCCGGTGAAGATCAAATTGTCCACGTAGAGGCACACGATCAAAATATCTCCATCTTTGATCTTGATATATAGAGCGTGCTCGTAGGGAAATTTATTGAAGCTATTTTCTTGAAAGTACTTGTCGATTTCCATGCCCTTGGTGCTTGTTTTATCCTGTAAAGAGCCTTCTTCAACTTCAACACCTTGTCTTCGTATCATGATGGTTGCTGAATGTAGACTTCCTCTTTAAGAACTCCATTTAGGAAGGCAAACTTTACATCCATCTGATGTATCTCCCACTTGTTTTGAGCTGCCAAATAAGTGATTAGTCTGATAGTCTCCAATCAAGCAACAAGAGCAAATACCTCATTATAGTCAATTCTAGCCTTTTGACTATAGCCTTTAGCAACTAGCCTCGCCTTGTGCCTTTCAATCTCTCCTTTAGCGTTTTTCTTTGTTTTGTACACCCATTTGACACCTATCGCCTTATGTCCCTTGGGAAGTGAGGTAAGTTCCCATTTGTCATTCTTCTCGATGGCCTTGATTTCTTCGTCCATCGCATCTCTCCACTTCTTTTCTTGTATTGCTTCTTGAAATCTCACTGGTTCACAATCGACAAATAGACAAAATAATGTAAGATTATCTTGTCGTTCAGTTACCTCATAGAGATCTCTAAGGCTTCTTGTACGTTGCACAACTCTTTCACTTTGACTCCCACTTGACAATGACGAAGGTGATGAGTCTTCTTGAGTGGTTGATGTTGGTGAAATAGGTAGAGTTGCAAGCTCTTGTTGAGGTTCACCTAGTTGCTCCCTCATTATCTGCTCATCTTCTTCAAACTGATTAAAGAAATTGAAGTTATCTGCATGAGAGTTAAAATCCCATTCTCATTCTTCGTTGAATACCACATCTGGACTAATCACAATCTTCTTATTGTCTAGATTGTACAACTTATAGCCCTTCAAATTAGCATCATAGCCGATGAAGATAAAGCTCTCGCTTTTATCATCAAGTTTCGTTCTTCTCTCGTCTGGTACATGAACATGGGCTATACTTCCAAAGGTTCTCAGGTGGGAAATGCCAGGCTTTCTTCCACTCCATGCCTCTTGCGGTGTCTTTCCCCATACATTTCTTGTTGGAGATCGATTTGACAAGTAGATTGCACACGCTACTGTTTCGGCCCAAAACTCCTTGGGAAGTTTCTTGCTTTTGAGCATGCTTTATGCCATGTCGAAGATTGTTCTGTTCTTTCTTTCTGCCATGCCATTTTGCTGGGGGGAGGGGATCTAGGAACTGTCATTGGTCGATGAATTCCATTTGCTTCACAGAACTCTTGAAACTCTCTGGAAGTAAATTCTCCACTCGGTCGGATCTCATGGCTTTGATCACTTTCAGCCTAACTCATTGTAAAATCTCATGTGAGAGCAATATTGCAAGTTGTTATAGTAACATTTAGCCATGAAAAACACGCAAACATATCTACATACTTACGTACATATGCTCTCCAATCATCTTAACCACTATAAAAAGGGATATCCAAAACCTTTCTAAACACAAAAAAAAAGTTCTATCTTTAAATTATCTAGTAGTACTTGAATATTAGAAAAATCGTTAACATGTCTTCAAAATTGTCTCTTGTTTGTCTCATTATTCTGTTTGTCATCACCACCAGTCCGGTAGGCCATGGTCAACTACAAATCCTTGACAGAGAAGTAGTCGCTATAAGATTAGTGGGTGGATTGTTGGCTTGCTCCATAACAGGAAATCCGCCGGGCCCTGGAATTGCTAATGTAAATGTCAGTTTTTCTTGCGATGGGGTAATACAACCCTTCTTCAAATGGTCACAAATTTTAACGGCTCATTTAATGGTTTATTAAGAAACATAAGTAGGCTTGTCATCCCCAATAATTTAACTGCTTGTAATGTAATCATTTCTACCCCAATTGCTAATTGTACTAGTCTTCTTCACCAAGGAACCATTCGAGCTCCGATCATGCTTACCGGCAACATTATTCAAACCGCGATTGGTCAAATCGTAACCGCGATTATTGGGGCATTTCAGTTATCATAGGCTGATGGCACAGTCAAGCTTAGTCATTTATGTTTCTCCACTACTTAAATAATGTGTGTTTGACTTTGAAAGAAATAATCCCCCTTGATTATTTTCATTGATTGAATAGGTATATATACAAGTTACATCTTTCCATAATACTACAAATTCTTTTCCTATTCTACATCTAAATCCTTATTCTACCATAATTCTAACTATACATTTATGGTAGGTGTATAACACTAATTAAAGTATCCTTTTTATTACAATATACTACAAATATATACCATATATACACCTAGAGAATCTGGGCGAGAGAGGCCCACTGGCCGAGAGGCCGAGAGGCCCAATTCTTGGTCTGCCGAGACTGACCTCATGCGAGGCCCAATCTGTGATATATATGTGATATACCTTCTGTATATTCAGTGTATATCACATGTATATTGCTACATTTAACACACCCCATGATCATAGCGGGCGGTTTTCGAACGCTGAGACTGTCCCTAAAATCTTCAAAGAGAACCGCTGGTAGACCCTTTGTAAAGATGTCTGCAATTTGATAACGAGACGGGACATGGCATACGCGAACTTGACCCTTTGCAACCTTTTCCCGGACAAAGTGAATGTCCATTTCGATATGATTGGTGCGTTGGTGTTGAACGGGGTTATCTGAGAGGTAGATGACACTAATGTTATCGCAATAGACCAAGGTTGCCTTCTGAATGGGATAATGAAGCTCCAAAAGCAAATTACGTAGCCAACAGGACTCGGAGACCACATTCGCTACCCCTCGATATTCTGCCTCTGCACTGGAGCATGACAGATTTGCTTGACGTTTTGCCGACCATGAGACCAAGTTGTTGCCAAGAAACATACAGTAGCCAGAAGTTGACCGTCTGGTGTCGGGACAACCACCCCAATCAGCATCCGTGTAAGAGACAAGTGTGGATGTAGATGAATGATACAAGTGCAACCCATAGTCCAGTGTCCCCTGAAGATACCGAATGATGCGTTTCATTACATTCATGTGCTCAACCCTGGGATTATGCATGAATAAACACACCTGCTGAACCGCATATGTAATATCCGATCTGGTAAAGGTAAGATACTGGAGGGCCCTTGCAAGACTGCGATAGCGGGTCGGGTCCTCGTATGGTGCACCTGCTGCGGCACTCAGCTTTGGGTTTGCATCAACCGGTGTGGAAGTGGACTTACAGGATGACATCCCCGCCCTCTCGATGATCTCAGCAGCATACTTCCGTTGAGATAGAAACAAGCCACCTGAATGACGCTTGACGGCAATCCCCAAAAAGTAACTCAACGGCCCTAAGTCCTTCATAGCAAACTCAGAACTGAGCATGGTCATGATAGATTGGCGCAAGGCATCGGAAGAGGCGGTCAAGATGATATAATCCACATACAACAGAATGTAGGCCAAAGCAAAACCACGGCGGTAGATGAACAAGGAATTATCTGACCGACTGTGAGTGAATCCAATAGTCGAAGCAAAATCAGCAAATCGTGTATACCAGGCCCGTGGAGATTTCTTAAGCCCAATACAACACATAAATTAAAAAAACTCCCTCTCTTAGCATAACCAATAAACACAAAAACATATAATTGCTTTTGATCTCTCTTGCTTTCCTATGATAGTCAATTCTCTAAGGTCCCAATATACAACTTGATACACTTTCAGCCTAACTCATTGTAAAATCTCATGTGAGAGCAATATTGCAAGTTGTTATAGTAACATTTAGCCATGAAAAACACGCAAACATATCTACATACTTACGTACATATGCTCTCCAATCATCTTAACCACTATAAAAAGGGATATCCAAAACCTTTCTAAACACAAAAAAAATTGTTTGTCTAACATGTCTTCAAAATTGTCTCTTGTTTGTCTCATTATTCTGTTTCTCATCACCACCAGTCCGGTAGGCCATGGTCAACTACAAATCCTTGACAGAGAAGTAGTCGCTATAAGATTAGTGGGTGGATTGTTGGCTTGCTCCATAACAGGAAATCCGCCGGGCCCTGGAATTGCTAATGTAAATGTCAGTTTTTCTTGCGATGGGGGTAATACAACCCTTCTTCAAATGGTCACAAATTTTAACGGCTCATTTAATGGTTTATTAAGAAACATAAGTAGGCTTGTCATCCCCAATAATTTAACTGCTTGTAATGTAATCATTTCTACCCCAATTGCTAATTGTACTAGTCTTCTTCACCAAGGAACCATTCGAGCTCCGATCATGCTTACCGGCAACATTACTCAAACCGCGATTGGTCAAATCGTAACCGCGATTATTGGGGCATTTCAGTTATCATAGGCTGATGGCACAGTCAAGCTTAGTCGTTTCTGTTTCTCCACTCCTTAAATAATGTGTGTTTGACTTAATATAATCTTGTGATATCTTTATGTTCTTAAATAAATGCACCTTATTCCTCATATGTATGGAGTACAAAAGGTGATGTCTTCATGTTTAATATATAATAAATGGTGAGTGGATATGTTCTTTTTCATGTTTGTGGTTTTAACTTTTCGATTTTCCTACCTTAACTCCTTGAACTCAAAAACTTTTAAGAAATCTTCCCAAGGATTCAAGTGAAGAAATTTTATGGGGCTTCCTTCAAAAAAGGTAATTCTAAACCCTTTCGGTTTGTACAAGTCGTTAGTGATTATTTTGTGACGGGAATAATTGTTAGAAGTTACGGGTTGGTGGTGGGAGACCATAAATTTAAAACCCTATCTTAGTATAATGGTGTTGTTGGGTTCGTAAAGGAAGAAATGAATATAATTGAATGAGTTGAGGGTGTTCGTTGGTTGAGCAGGTACTAACAGAGGTTGACGCTGACTCGTGGACTTTAATTATTCGTTGGTTGTCAAAGTGATGGTTGATAGGCCTAGAATCACCATGATTCAACAAAATAACTTAGTGACTAGTGACCTTTAGTTTTCGAGTTGGTCATGACTTGAACGATTGATGTTATGTAGATTGACTATCGTCGGTCTCATGGGCCTAATGTTATCTAGAAAAAACATCCGAGGTATGTTAAGACGAGCCTTTGCATAAAATTATTCTTCTCAAAACGTCTTGTTTTTTCAAATATGATACTTTATGATTATGAACACTTTTATATTTCAATTACTATTGTTCCACAATATTGAGCCTGATATTCATATATTGTATATTACCATTGCTAGAATAATACCATATTTTGTATATCTTTTATATTAGGTAAATTTATATTTCAATTGTAATTAGAAAGATTTAGTTACCTAGTTTGTAGCCATTTAACACTATATATATTGTACATAATAATCAATGAAAGGCAAGGGAATATATTTCTACATGGTATTAGAAACCAAATCCTAATTTATTTTCTCCCCAAGCCGTCGCCTAATTACCACACCCTAGAAGATTCTAGGTAGAAGACTTGTAGTTTTGGACCTTGATTATGGACTTGGACTCCAATTTGATTGGGTTTGAGTTTGGGCTCCCATAATGGATCAAGTTTATGATCCAACACAACTGTTGTAGTTCATTTATACATGTTGCATTCATATTATTTAATGGAGACTTGCTCCACAAGGTATGACGACGAGGCGGGTTGATTATCTTGCCGGATTTTCTGCTCACTAGATCTTGTTGTTATTTTCGTTTGGTACAGGTTCTAAATCTAGTACTGCATTTGGTCTTTTTTGATCTGGTCCAAGGCGATTGTTGATTTTCACTAAGGTGAGCTAACCACTCTTAGTGCCAGAACTGAGAAATGTGTTCTCACCATCGGTAGGAAAGACAACAAGGAATATCAGAACTCCGACTTCATATTCTATAGTAAGATACTACTATGCAAAATAAATAGTTATGCCGTTACTATTTTTGGAATGAACCTTAGCTTATCGCTTCGAGTTTGGATGGATAATATGATCCAAAGATGTCTCCCCAAGAAGGAGTAAATTTTGGTTTTGCAGACTTGTCATGCCTCTCCATATGGAGGCCATTTTGGAGGGATTAGGACAACCACACAGTTCTTGGAATTCATATTTTACTGATCATCTCCACTCAACAATGCTCATAGTTAGGTTAAGAGTTTTGATGAGTATCAGCGCTTTCAGTTGCTATGTTGTTTCATGGTCTAATTTTGTTGGACGGATCAAGACTCATCATAATCCTCAGTTGCTTGGTGAACCATTGAGGTGCTAAGGCTTCTTTTGGAGTAATAAGACTATTCGACATGCATTCCAAATTAATGATACTTTTCACATGAATCTTCTACAAAATTTTCAACTAATATTAGTATTATCAACTAAGGAGAATGTTCGATTACTCATACCATTTTCCAAGTACATTATTATTGTATGTACACTTCATTTTATTCTAAAGTATTTTTCTAGTAAACAACCTCCAATATGATATGTTTCTGATGTGCAATTAACTAATTCACACATTACCTTACTATTTATTTATCTTTCATAAACTTAAAAGATTTTCCGGCTTTTAAGAAGAAATTGATGACACGTAATAGGTAGGTGGACTCACTCCCTTGGGTCCATTCAAAGGAATTCTCCTATTTCCGGGTGATGTTTAATTTTTTCCTTTTAAATTGTTGGTTTTTATTTTTTTTCCCTTAGGTATTTTAAAATGGCCAAAAATATTCTTAACATTAAAAAAAATCAAACTATGGGTTCGAACCCCAACAGAGTAAAAAAAAGAAAAATAATTTTGTAAGACAAAAGTTTCATAGAAACTATGTCTATTCGCGCAAAATTACATAAAAACTACTCTCGGTCTCATAATAAGTGCCACCTTAGCCTAAAAAATGTATCCCATAATAAGTGTCCCCTTAGGAAACCAAGACATAATTGGCTAGTTTTTTCCAATTCTACCCTTAAACAAAAAATGACAAGTTAAAGTAACATCTAAATGATGATTGGAAAAACCACATAGTAACTTGTTATTATTGGATTCACAATGTCAAAAGGTTTACTACTTATGCATGCTCTAATCAAGAGAAAAAAAGTAATTTATTTTTAGTATATAGGGGTAATTTGGTGAACTTCACATTGCATTATTATTTTCTTAATATGTGTATTTTTGGCTAAGGTGACACTTACTATGGAACAAAGGGAGTATGTCTTAAGGCATAATTCTATAGAAATTAAGTTATCCCAAAGAATTATGCCTTAAGACATAGTTTCTATATAACTACATAGAATTATGTCTTAAGGCATAGTTCTGTAGAATATGCATTGTCCGGCATAGTTATGTAGAAATTAAGTTATCCTATGCAACTACGTCCGAATAGACATAGTTTCTATGAAACCTTTATCTTGCGAATTTTTTTTTTACTCTGCTGGGGTTCGAACCAAAATCTCTGGTAATTTAAGAGGCAGAGGAAGAGGCAGAGGCTCGGGACGAGGCTCTGACAGATCTAGCTCCACTGGAAATAATATTTCCAATATTCCAAGAGTAATACTCGTGGACAAAGAAGGCTCTTCTAGTAGCCAATAACAAGGCTCATATGCCGAAAAACTCCAATAACAAGGCTCATATGCCGAAAAACTCCAACAACCGGAGAAAGTGAACAAAGACCAATATTCGGTCAAGGGTCATGAAGAGACAATTCTCTATCTACATCATGAAGATAAAAATTATCTAAATGACCCTTGGATTCTAATGAATCGATATGTAGAAAATTTCTACAATCCTTTCCCAGAAGGAAAAACCAGGATGTATTATGAATATATCCTTATTGCAACCATCACTGTTGAAATCACATCGTTCCTAGATAATAAGCCCGGAGCAGAAAGGAATTTTTCAAAATTCTATCTTAAGAAGATTATATCTCCTTATGAGTGGGGATTTTCTACTATGAAAATCGAAAATATGGCCATTCCTGGTGGATTAAAATTAATCCTGAAATTTTTCAGAACAGCCAGAATGGTTTATTACTCCCAGGATGGATATTCCCATGGTGGAGTGTCATCGGACCTGAAACTCAAGTTTTACAGGAGCCTTATATGGCTTTCTATAGAGAATGGGTTCAAGTAACACCATGTGTTACCCCAGAAAATCCTTCTGATTATATCGAAGGATCTGCTTCATTATTTTTCTTTATGTAGGCAGGAATCCCTTGGATATGGAAATGGATTCCAGAAGTAGGTAGAAATCAACAAGGCATTATATGTCTCAAAAGAAAATTTCTTTGTAAATTCTGATCCAAATTATTGAATAAAGATCCAGAAGACAAAACTCGTCATTATGGATGACAATTAGAAGGTGATATATCTTCGCTAGTTAAGAGTCTTAAAAATATCCATCATATGGAGAAAAAGACCAGAGAAGATGAATCATCTTTCTTTTCCAAATTGGAAATAACTATTAAAGTTCGAAATCCCCAAGCATCGGACGAAGATCTCATGTCTGCATACCTTGATAAGGTAAAAGAGGATTTCATAAAAAAATATAAAACAAAGGTGGATGATAATCCCTATTCTGAGACATCTACCGCATCCATGAAGGATGTCCAATATGCTTGTCTAGAAGATTCACAGACGTTGGAGGATTATACCTATCATCCATCAATAAAAGATCCGTTTGACAGCCTAATAGAGGCAATCAAACAAAAGCACAGATTCAAGAAAGAGGACACCAGCTCAAAAGGAAAAGCAAAAATGTCAGAATGAAGTGACATTGGTGGCCACGCGGAATCAATCATGGCCGGACAGGACAAATGTCCTTTTTGAGTTTAATAAAGTTTTTAACTTTTTATAAAAGTTTTCTTCTTTTAAAGATAAGATTCCCCGACACACGTCGCTTTCTTATCTTTATGTAAAGTTTTTACTTTCCGCAAAGTAGTTTGTCCTTACATAATTATTTAAATTAGTTTACTATTTATTTTGTAAATTGTAATCAGTTTTGAAGTCCGCATTCGCCTATAAAAGGGACTCATTCATTTGTAAAGACAAGCCTTGGAAAACAATCACCAAGCACTGTACAAATTCTCTCAATAATAGTATTTCAGTTTTCGCTATATATCTTCTCTCTTGGACACAGCTTCGGTACTATTCTCTCCCCTTCTCTTTTTTATTTAATATTTCATATGATAGGCTAATAAGCCTATACTGTTTGAGATGCTCTGTGATGCTATGGATTAAATTAAAAAAAAGTATAGAATGAAATAGAATTCTACACTAAAATTCCAGAAAGGATATTGGTACATGTCACCATAGGTTCTGAGGTATTCTGGCAATTATGCTCTTGTCGTACGGAGTGCCCTTTCAGCCGTCGTCGTGGTTAGGCATAAAGGCGTTTTCACGGGCCATTTTTCGTATTGATCTATGTATAACTGTCGGAATATTATGCTCGGAGTAAAATCCCTATTTATGAATAGTACTATGATCCATCCTGGTTGTAGATTTCTTTTGTTTTGTTCTATTTCTTTATTATTATCCTAATAATGATCCTCTTCAGACCTGGACCAAGGTCTTATACTACAACACCAACCACCTCCACCATCACAACTGTCACCACCATTACTGGTCACTAACACAAAATCATATCACCACCATCACTATAAATTGTGTCCATCATCATTAGTGAACATAAATTTTTATTTTTTTATCAAACGATATTTTTATTTTATTTTTAGTTAATTTTTTATTTAAATTATATATTTATTATGTTTAAAAATAAATAGATTTTTGCACATTCAGATGTTGAAAAACAAACAGTCTTAATCATCTAACTAGACCATGCTCTGATACTACTTGTTGAAAAACTTTATATAGTTGCAAGTAAATCATTAGATAGTGATGGATACTAACCTTAATCCATTGTAGTCAAACTTTGTTGAAGTAGATAGGATCTTCTCAGCCTTAAAGAGTGCACTCTTTAGTCTTTTTTTTTTTAAGACGGGGAGAAAAGAAAAAATAGTGTCATGTCTATTTAAAAGGTACTAAAATGCCTTTTCAGATTTTTAGGTGTTTTTTCAATATATTCCATAAAATATAAGAAAAGAAATAACAAATATTTTCTAGGCCCATATAATATTTATAAAACTGGGCTCCTTTAATTGATAACATATCTAACGTAAGTAATATGTAGGTTCATAAAATAAAAAAATTATTAAGAATCACCGTTGATTCAAGAAATGCAGTAAAGTAGAATGTGTCAGTGACATAAGAATAAGTTGCTTTAATTTGGTATTGGGGAAAAGAGAAGAGAAACACATGGATACATGTGTAACTTCTCCAAAGACACTTGGAGCATGGACCTTTTTCTGGAAATAGTTTGCTTGGTAATTTGGGTCAATAGTATTTAGTTGGCTAATGGAGAAGGATGATTATTTTATTTAACTTCCATTCTCCCGTGATGGAAAACTCTTGTATTGCAACAAATGATCCAGTAAATGAAGAACTTTATGAAATAAATCTAGAAAATCATGGTCCTGCTAAATGACTTTATTTTTGTGACAGATGAGAGCAAAACATCTGTGTTATTTGTAACAAGTAGTTGTATATTTTCTGCACCAGGGAAATACAGTTGAATCTTAAAAGCCAAAATGTCCTTCCAATATTTTTTTTATATAAATGTAACTTACTGAAAAGGAATACATAATGAAATAGAGAGATAATGGCCTTGGTTCTAAAGTTTCATATTTTTGTATTACATAATTCAGTAAGGTATTTAGCTAAGGAGGATTGCAAAACTGGCTTATTTAACCAGTGCATTTTCATCTCTGATTATTGACTTGCTAAGTGAGGGTTGCATGGCCTCCTGTAACTCCTTGTTGGTTTTGTTGATCTCAGTGTTATAAACAAAGAATCTTGCTACAACCAGGAAGAAAAGAAAGTTGAGAAAGGTCAAGACAACATAAAATGCATAATAATAGTCCAAATGAGAGATATTGAGGCTGTCCAAAATCCACCCTTTGTGTCCATTTCTCTTGGTGACATTTGCCACAGTTGACAGCAAAAAGCTGCTGAGGAAATAGCCAACACCTAAGCTAGTTGTAGCATATGTAGTCCCAAGGCTTTTCAAGCTCTCTGGTGCCTGATCATAGAAAAATTCAAGTTTTGCTACTTCCACAAAGTTATCAGCAACTCCCATCAATGCAAATTGAGGAAGCAGAATGAAAATAGATAGCGGAACAATCTGTTTTTTCTTAGTAATTCCATGCTCTCTTGCTACACTAAGCCTCTTTCTTTCGACGAATGAGGCAATAAGCATGACTATGATATGCAAGACAAGGCCAATCCCCAATCTCTGCAACAATGTGATCCCCCTCGGATTCTTTGTGTATTTTCGAAGAAAAGGTACAATGAAGCGGTCATAGACAACAATAGTAATCAACATGGAGATTGTTATGAAGGCTGTAAGAGATGCTGGAGGAATTTCGAAATTCGGACCGATTCCTCTCTTCAAGGTTGTCCCTTGCTTAATGAAGAGGGTATGTGTCTGCGCTAGCATTGTGCTTGGTATGAAAGTTGCTATAAGTATTGGTAGCATTTTTATCATTTGTTTAGCTTCCTCAACTTGGGTGACTGAACAAAGTATCCAGGGTGAACTAGGCCCTGTTTTCACTGCTGCCTTGTCAAGAGGTCTGCATGCAAAATGATCCCAATCAAACACAATCCAAGCACAGAAATTAAAAACCTAGCATAAATATGATCTTAAAAATCTAAAGTTTAACTTCGATACACCAACATTTAAAAAGATTTTTACACTATCAGGTCATCTGACAAGTAACTGTCCATAAAAACTAGGATAAATAGCCTGGAATATAAGGTTAGTTTTATGCTACAACAGGTTAAAGTACACTAAAGTGCAGCCTGGTGCACTGAGCTCCCGTTATGCACGGGATCCAGGAAAAGCCGGACCACATTGAGTCTATTACACGCAACCTTATCTTACATTTCTGCAAGAGGTTGTTTCCACGGCTTGAACCTGTAACCTAGCTCCTAGTCCCATGTCTACAACTATAGTATGAACTTTTTTTATGATGTGTATATAACTTAAATATAAGAATGTTGTCACCTTAAAGAAGTGGTGTGATCAATTCTAGTGATGCCTGCAGAGCTAACATACTCTTCCAAGCTCAACTCATGAAGCTCCTTTGGGTCATTAGGGACAACCACCTTCCACTTCCTAGCAGCAGCAACAAGAACTTGAGCAATCCTAGTGAATGGACTCCCAGAAGGAGTTTTGTGCCTATAATAACGAGTCCCTGACAAGAACACCATGATAGATACAGCAAGTCCAGTAGTTGGAAGGCCATAACCAACACCCCACCCCACATTGTCTTGCAAATAAACAAGGAAAGTGTTGGAGAAGAGAGTTCCAAGAAAGATGCTAAACATCCACCAATTGAAAAAAGATAGCTTTTGAAATCTCTCTTTAGGCTCATAATCATCAAACTGGTCTGCACCCATTGTTGAGATATTAGGTTTGGTTCCACCAGTTCCAATAGCAACTATATACAAAGCACAATAGAATATGCCAATTTGGAAAGCAGAAGCCTTTTTAGTGCAATCTATGTCTTTGATTCCTTTGCCACAGCTTGGAGGTCTCAAGGATTTCAATGAAACAGTCAGTGTTAACAAGCACATTCCCTATTGAAATTAAACGTGTCAGAGAACAAGGCACAGGATTATGCAGGAGAAACTGTTTATATGTGTTATGAAGGGTTAATTAGTTTTCCGGATAGTTGCTCCACTTTCAGTTTATTGCATCAAAGTCATCGACGTGCGCCTATATATCACAAAATAAAAGATGCCAAGAAATGTTAAATTTCCCAGAACACAAGTAAGGTGCTATTACACAAAAACCATGAACACCACTAAAAATTAAAAACTCATGTATTAATTGACTCACTTAAAAAGAAAATCATGTGATATGCCTCATGGTGAAAGTAATTGGCAATTACGTTGAGTCGGAAAATGTTTTTCTTTAAAGTGGTTTCACGTGAATATTATATGAGGTGAGTTGCTGACGTGGTGATGCATAAGTTGCTTTTCAGTAACAAAAATTAGTCTAGGCGTAAGTAATAAAATGAAAAATGGATGACCATCCGCGTGTATATATATATATATATATATATATATATAACAAGTTAGTGTAAATTACCACAAGGTAAATAGAAGAAGAGATGAGAAAAGTCCAGTAACGACCAAGAAGAGCATCAGCAATGTAAGCACCAATAATGGGAGTCAACCAAACAGTACCAACCCAATTGGTAACATTGTTTGAGGATTTGACAGTGCCTTCATGGAGCTCATTGCTTAGATAGATCACCAGATTTGTTGCTATTCCGTAGAATGTCATCCTCTCAAATACCTCGTACCCTGTACATATATAAGAGTAGCTTTTAGCATTCATATTTAACACTTAATTAGTCTCATGGAGCACTTTCTCAGTGTACGTAAAAAAATACTTTACATTAACGGTGTATATAATTAAGACTTTTTTGGTATATCCTAGTGCACCAGCGTTAGACACATATTGCATGTCATACAACTATAAGCGTCCCGTCGTTTTTGTTCCAATCTCGATCGTTATATATCTTCACAAGGCCATGAGCTAATTAGATACATTTTTCGCAACTTTAACTTTTTTGTCTTTTTATTACTCCCTTCGTTTCAATTTATGTGATGATTTTTCCTTTTCGTGAGTCACTTTGACTAAACTTTAAAACTAAATTAGATTAGATTAACTAAATATTTTAAGATTAGAAAATTATACGTTGGAAAACTACATGAAAAGTACTACTATAAGTTACAAGTTTTCTCATATCAATTTGGTGAAAAAATACATCTTAAAATGTTGGTCAAAGTTCATGTACTTTGAATCTCGAAAAGCGAAAATATCACATAAATTGAGATAAAGAAAGTAGTAAAAAGTGTTTGAGGGCGTGCAACAAAGTCCCACATTAATTAAATGTTGAGAACCACGACATTCTAGTGCGTTGTAGATTTTTACCCAATATTTATATCATTTGATGACGATGCTATATGAATCACTAAAAACATATGAAGTGTATATAACTAAACAAATCACATATAATGGGAAGTAAAACGAGGGAGGGATTTAATGATTTGAGCCACTTATTGTAAATAGTAATAGTAAAAACCGGGGATTTTATTCTTTTATCTAATGATGAATCAACGACCTACTTTAAGTAAGACGAGCTATTTGAATATGATTTTTTTTTTTTAGAAAATAAGAAACAACTTGGAAAATTAGGAGTAAGAAGTCTCCAAGTGATCAGGGTCTTAATTATGAGGGACTGTCAAACATATACCACATAGATCAAGAGAGATCTTGTTGTTGCATACCTAATGGGCGTTTTCCTATTATAAGTCATCTAATCTGATCTAATGGTAACTGGTAAGGTTTTCCTAAATAAGGAAATATTCGTTTATTAAGGGAATCACGGAGGACCATAACCCTTCGTGCCTTTGAGGGATTCCTTCTCGCTTGCTTGCTGTCAATATATGCACATATTTTGAAACTTTTTGCATGTGTAAACATAAAAGTAGTGAGTCAAATAGTTGGACGTATATATGTAACTCATTCCAATTCTGTATTATGTATGATAATGGTACCTTTGACAATAATTTAAGAGCTAGATATAGTGTGAAGAAAATTAACATACCAACAATGAAATAACAAGCTCTCCATCTGCCAGTTTTGGATCTGAGAACAGGTCTACGTTTGAGGTCCACTGTCCCATCTTGTGTATAATCTTCACTTCCACTCCCACCTCCTTTCTCTAACGCTTCAGTCATCACAGACAAAGAAGAAATTACAATTTTTGGGGCGCTTGGAGATTCTTTTTTATTTTATTTTTTATAATAAGAGTGCTACATATATTTCAAAGTTATGTGTGTGCCAGCTTTTATATATTGAAGGTTTCTATATGCATGTCTTCACAATTCCAAATGTTGCTTTCACTAAAATATAATTTGCCTACAGCTAGACCAAAAGAGTTTTATGTTCCAAGTTAGTATATTCAAAGTTATGATAATTTGTTTTAATTTGAAAAAGTGTTGTCTTGTCCACATTTATATATATGTTGTTTGGAATGTGTAGCATCAATATTATCGACGTCCAATTATAAGTAACTATAATTAATATTGTAGTCGAAAACAATCAGGTTGAAGAGAAGACAAGCTAATTAATCTTGTTCAACTAAACACATTATTTTGGGCTTGAAATATATATAGATTCGTAAAACATAGTTCAACTATATACATATGATTACATTCATTCTGAATTCACTGCTTTAGATATCTTGGATTAGCATCAACTTGTATAAATTAAAGCATTGATTTTTAGTCAATACTTATATACCGTTAATATATTGTGCAATATAATGAGTCACATCATAGATATTTACCAGCCTCAAACTTGTCTTTAGGTACGATGTTGCATGGAAATTTTTGAAAGTTACAAAATGCATATGATATTAGTAATTGACAAAGTTAAAGATTACCAGGAAAGAACAGCCATTAATTTTATAATAATAATAATAATACATTTATTTAAAGTATTATAAATGTTGATATCGATGAATCAATCTGATACAAATATCTTGCTTAAAATAGAGTACTGCTAGTGACATTTTCAGGAATTAGTCTCACAGCCAATGAGGCAATAACCTTGGATGTAGGACCATTTCCTTAACAATAAAAAACTGATGTCACTGTGAATCAAAGGGCTTTGCCGGCTCGATTATTTCAGTTTCACTAAATTTAATCACACAAAGCAGGCTCTAGAAAAGATCCACTTAACAAGTTAAAGATCGATTCATGATTTGAATTTTACATGTTTGTTTGCCATCAAACCTCTAACCCAGCCATTTTCCCAACCTCTAACCCATTTATGATATTGGGTTTACATCTTATTATAGGTATATATCTCAAAAATATATTCAGGATCTGGGTTAATGCTATTGAATTCTGCTAAATTCGTACGATAAATTTTCTATCTATCCCTACAAAAAGTGCTTGAAAAATACAATTTGCTAATATTTCATGGACAAAAGATGCAGGTGCTTACACTGAATCATATTAAGTTACATTGATTTTATAAGTAATAAAATGAAGTGAGAATATAAATTACTTGATCATATATAATTGATAAAAACTTACTTATAAATAAAGTAGTCGTGGATGTGACTATATATCGTCCTTACAATAAATATCTTTGCACCTCTTCTTATGCAATAAAACTTTCAAATACTCCATGTGTGTGTATATATATCACAAGACGTTGTAGCGCCCGTTTGAATTTGGTTCTGAAAAAACTGTATGTGTTTGGAATTATTCTGAAAATATGTTCTTTTAATTTTTATTTTGAGTGATGACTCTTTTTTAAAGCTCTAATTGTGCGAAATAAGAATGCAAATGTTATCTGTTATACTGTTCAAGAGTGATTATACAATTTCTCATAAGAGAATCATCACTTATAATATTTTTTATCTTGTTCCCCGTTTACAAGATATGAGTTCTGTTTGCAGTTTGTACTAATTGCATCTTTTTTATTTACAGCTGCTGAAACTCAAGCTGGTCTTCCTCCTATTATATTGTAAACTATGGAGTATTATTTTTCCCTCATCCCTTTAACAAAAGTAATATGCAGGCAGACTAGGGATGTCAACGGATCGGATTTGAATCGGATCTTACTAGATCTAGATTCAGATCCATTTTTATACCTGGATCCAGATCCATCAGGTCCATAAAAATCAGATTCAAATCCGGATCCATAGGATCCACCGGGTTCACGGATCAGATCTGGATCCACATGTAAAAAATTTTGCCTTGCTAAGAATGTAACCTTGCTAAGAATTTTTTTTTGAACTGACAAACGACTTTTACTTAGTTAACAATTTACTGTGTTTCAATTTTGAAATGTTCATATGAGATATTTTGTTCGATGTCTCGTTTTGATTGTGAGCTATTAATTGAAAATGTTGGACAATGACAATAGTTGTGGAAAATGCTGACTAGTATTTCCACAATGCAGAACTTGCATATGTTTGGAATCTTCACAAATGAAGTGAATATAATTTTAACTACTTGTCTATGGAGATGTTAGTCATTCACTAATATAACATTGATTTTATTATCGAAGTTACCTCTTTATTTTTTAATTTTTAAGTTAACGCGTGGATAAATTAAACTTGTTTTGAAAATTAAACTTGCAAGGATGTGCTTAGCAATTTTAAGAAAATACTTATAAAATTACATTCTAGGTTATGAATATATTTAATAAAAAATGAATCCACGGGTCGGATCTGGACCGGATACGGATCACAAATACAAGATCCAGATCCAGATCCGATCAGTCAGAAACGGATCCGGGTCCGATCCGGATCCGTCGGATCCATATCCTATAAAACGAATCTGGATCCACCGGATCCAGACCGGATCCAGGATCCACTGCCATCTCTAAGGCATACTATCAAAAATCAGAAAACTAATAAGGTGATGAATACTAACAGGTCAAATTAGGAACTTATGCACTGTCGTAGCACAAGTAATATGCAGGCAGACTATCAAATATGGAGTATTATTGTCTATGATAGCTTAGCTAGTGTTACCATACTTGACCTTGACGAAAGTGAAGCAAAGTAGTGAACTGAAGTTACTACATCACCTAATTGGTTTCTGATAAAACCCGTGATATACATAGGTTTGTATACCATGTATATCACGGTTTCACAAGGCAATTTACCTAGTGTGAAACCGTGATATACACGGTATACATACCA
This sequence comes from Anisodus acutangulus, assembly GCA_029783415.1. NCBI lineage: Eukaryota > Viridiplantae > Streptophyta > Magnoliopsida > Solanales > Solanaceae > Anisodus > Anisodus acutangulus. The sequence goes on from CM056507.1 coordinate 42,028,147, forward strand.
AGTGTATGTCACGGTTTTGTGCCATATTTAGTGTAACATTATTGTATTAAATTAGTATTGTACACTTACCATAAGTATATGATTTTTGTACTACTAGAATAGGGTTTTGGGATTAGAATAAGAATAGATTTTCCTATTATGAAAAACTGTAAATTGTATATATACTCTTTCAATTAATGAAAATAATCAAGGGATTATATTATTTCATAGTATCAGATGTCTAGGTTAAATTTTCCTCTCCCAAACCTTCTTCTCGTGACACGATTTCCGAGACCTTACCCTCAGTTTCCGTGCACTTTGGTGCCGTCTCTCTTCCCATTTCTTACCTGGGAAAAAAAGGATTTCCAGTCCTCTGCCTTACCACTCGGCCATGTAGCCAAAATGCTACAAATACAAAATAGATGAAAACTTTCTCAACTCCTAATACATTGCTATTTCTTAATCCTTGCGGCCAGGGACAATGCGTCGGTTGGCTCTTAGAGTATAGCCTCTCGTGGGGTCAGCGATAAGAGTACACCAGCCGTGAGGTAGTGGGAGAACTAAGGATTTTGTGCTTGCCCCCAACTAACAAGAGATCTTGGCGGATATGAAATCGAGCACGGTTTTGCAAAGAAATAGCCCACTTTTCTCATATGTGACTTGACACTTCTGAAATATTACCAATCAACTGAATTCTATCTTATTGTCATATAAGCAAATTTTATATGCCAATATTTAGAAATTAAATTCATTTTCAAGTAACCAAATGTAGGAATAGATTTCACACAAATAACTACTTCAGGTATGAGAGCAAAGAAAGAAACATAATCATTCAGGTAGGAGCAAAACCTTCAACAGTAGAAGCAACCTGAGTTAGCTAGTAACATCTTTAAGCAAAGACAAAATACGCTGTATCACCAGTTTAAACCAACACTAGTCATCTGTAGGGAATGTAAATGTAATTGTTACACAACACTACATAGACTGCAGCAATTCAACCAGTCATCGGATCTATTGCGACCGAACTGGTAGTGTTAACAGGGTTACTTTTTCTCTGAGTGATTCTTAGAAGCTGATATTTAATGATATGGTCAGTTCTGTTAGTGTTCCCTCAGTCTAACCACAATAACCCGGAATTTCTTATTTATCGGAAACCCAAGCTGCATCTGGAAACCCTGGAGAACCATTACTGCTGTCAAAGGTTGTTGTGTTGCGCCCATTTGCCTCGTGTTGCCCTGCCTGGATAGACGCCTCACCACTGCTGCTGTTTGGAGTATTACCTGTATGCCTATCACCAGTCTCGTTACCATCAGAATCAGTGGAAGGGCCTTCATTTTCCGTGTAGATGTAACCATTCCCTGGATTCCCATTTTGTGAAGCATGACCCTGAGATGTACTAGTTGATGCCAAAACAGCACCACGATTGGCTGAAGCACCGCAAGAATTAGAAGCCCCATAACTTGCATTTAGATTATAGAAATCACCATACCCAAGATTCTGGCTGCTCCACTGGTTTCTTGTGGCACCAGCCAAGCTGCTAGCATAACCAATGCTGGCAAAAGATGGATTCATATATATTCCAGCTGCCCCGCCGTAGCAAGTATAAGGATCGTAACCATAACCATAATTCAGAGCTCCGTAGCTGTTATAGGGAGTGTAACCACAAAAAGCAGGCTGCGGAAACCTAATGAGATCAGAAAAACCATAACCCAGGTAACCTCCACCACGACCATTGCCAGCAGGATTTGCTTCTTTAGGCTGGGCACGTTTTACCTCCACTAGCTTATTTTTCAGTTCATGAAAGTTTTTGTGGAGAACTTTATCAGCAGCATCTTCTGAGTCAAAGGTGATGAAACCAAATCCTCGAGGGCGACAAGTGTTTGGGTCAAACATTATTACTTTATCTGTCACATTACCATAATTTTGGAAGTACTGGCAAAACTCTTCTTCAGTAAGGGATGAAGGTAGCCCACCTACAAATAATTTTCTAGTATTGACATTCCTTCCTGGTCTTGTATCTTCACTGGCATGAGGAAGTCGCGATCTCAAGCTCTGCTGTTGTTCTCTTGGTAAAGCCTTCTTAGCTTCCACCTGAATGGCAAAACTGGAGTTTAAAGTGAAAACAGACAGACAAGTAAACAGACAGATCATGTGGTTTAGCTAAAGCCAAGCTACAACACCACAGCTTCCAGGTGGAATTGTTCGTCAAGTTTAAGCACTGCTGAGAACTTTCAAAAAAAGGAAAAGATTCATGTGACTCAAGCATACCACTAGAATATCACGTCATTGAATGACTTCAGCTCAGATAAACATATTTGATAAAGAACAAGAAAATCTAATATATTACTCCTTTACATCTCCCCTCTGGTAAATTTTTTTTCCAAATGAGTAACTTTACATAGAGTTGACAACATAGGCGCAAGTGGGATGCCATCAAGTACTAGAATAACAGTCATCTAACTAATGTTCCCCAACAGAGTGAATATCACATCATCAGAAGTTGGTTCCTTTTCTTTGAATGAATACTTTACTAAAAAATGAAAAGCACAAGAAACAGAATCCTTAATTATCTAAGGAAATTTGTCCTCACCACCCCGCAAAGCTAATCTACTGCCATTTCCACATAATCCAAATGAAAAAACTGAATATTTCTTCCCTCCCCCTCTCGCTCCTCCTCCCCTCGCCTTAATAAATGTGACCTTTTGCACTAAGAATTGCACAGCTTTTAATCAAACAATCTAAAAGTAAAACTACAAGTAAAAAGAGTGATAGATGAGCTAAGCAACAGAAAAGGAAGTAAAGACAGAACACGAGCACCTAAATCCTCATTTAGGATATGCAGAAAAACCCACTCTCCTCTAGTTCAACAAAAAGAAAAAGACATGATTAATTATACCCACCATCTGAGAAAGCAGACAAAAAGGCGGATTCAGAATTTAGAGACTGTGTGGTCTATAATACACACGTTGTATAAAAGCATTGAGTCAAAACTGAACTCACTGTGAAGACCTAGACACAACACATGCTAATGCAACTAATGAAAAAAAAATTCAAAACTGCATTAACGAACAACTAAACTTTGAAAGCGTACAAACATATATCAGTTGTGAAAAGAAAAAGAAAAAACTCAATTGGGGTCAATCTTGAAACGTACAAAAAACAGAACGGGTTAAGCTTACATGCACAAGGTTGAAATGGCACACGGATATTCAAGATTTAGAATTAGCATGTAAGAGTTACTACTTAAAAACCAGAAATTAGCGACTGACAAATTTTGTATCTAAACAACAAGATATTATCAACGGATTATCAACATATTCAATTTAATGACGAATTAGCGATTAAGTTCATAGCTAATTCCAATCCTTTTTTCCCGGTAATGTATGTATACATTCAAGAATCATAAATTGGTAATCTTTCTTACCGGACGGCCATCGATGGTATGTTTCTCCTGGAGAATGACATCAATAACAGAAGGATCAGAGAAGACAACAAAAGCGAATCCTCTAGATAAACCAGTGACCCTATCATGCATAATTATTGCATGTGTAACTTCTCCATAATGGCTAAAATATCCTCTTAGTGTGTCTTCCTTTATGTCCCATCCTAATCCTCCAACAAATAGTTTCCCTTCATCTGAATCCATCTCCTTCAAATTCTTGAAAAAAAAAAGAAGAAAAAATTATCTCTTCTTTCTATGTAATGTAAGAGTTTACGTAAATATTTTTTGTGTGTGCATGTGTAACTAAAAGTAGAAAGAGATGGATAAAGGTTTGATGCCTGGGGTTTGGGGACAGTGTGACCAAATCTCAATTGGAAAAAGAAGATGTTGAACACAATTTTCCAGATTTGGAATCAAAATCCTATTCCATAACTGAAACTGAAATACGAAATATAGCATATTTCTTTTTGTTATTAAATGGTTAAGTAAATATAACCAAACTAATCTTTTTTCCTTTTTTTGATTTTTTTTATAAGTACTATATTTACTTTCTTTTATATAGTTTGGTGCCACGTGGAATTATTAATATGTAAAAGTCTCGCCTTTTGGATAAAATTTTGTTGAAATAACTCTTGCCGGTCTTAAATTAATGTCATTGGAATGCCATACGAGTACCCCCAAAAGTAATTCAAAGTTTCATCTATGACTCAATGAATGAATAATAATAAAGCTACGGGCTAATCCATATACTATAGAAAAAAGAATATAACTGAATGAAATAATTCTTGTGTTCAAAAGTTAGCTCACCAAAAGTATGAAATTGCAGTAATCCTAGCCAGTACGGATATTCATGTATGCGTCCTAGCCACCACTCGTGATGGGCTAGAGTTATACCTATATAAAGAATTAATCAATTTCACGAAGAATAAATTAAACAAACAGTTTTAATTTATCAAAGCATTTAAAAAAAATACAACTTATATAAAGCATACTTGAAATTATTAAAACGCCGCAAAAATTAAATTATTTCGCGATTTCATTATTCATTTCTCAAGTCTTATATACATATGTGATCAATATATTCAGGACCTGACTAGCTTTTCCCGCTACTTAAGATTATGGTACATCAAGAACCGACTTTAAAGGCTTAATTTTCCCCTCAATTAGATGAGCAATGGTACATCGGGATACAAAACCCACGAGCTAATCTTCATCTCGACAAATGAGCAAATCACAATCAAAAGTTTTGAAAAGTCTAGCGTTCTAACAAACTTTGAGCTCTGAGCTAAATTTAGAACATTTCTTAATATTATTGTTAAGAGAAAATGATTTTTTTTTCATAACTACATGAAATTTCTTCTATTTGGGAATGTGGTACACACATGTATTTTAATTGGAAAACTACGTCCAATGGAATTCATACAAAAACATCTTCAATAGAAAAGCAGTAATGTCATTTTTGAAAATTTTGATATAGCATCCAAGTCGACGTACTCTTTGCTAATATTAACTCTACTATGGACATTTAATTGGCCTTTATCCAACTTGGTAGTACAGTTATATTAAAACATGCCCTCTCTTAATTGCACAAAAAAAGTATTGGAAAATAAGAAAAAGTATAAACTTTCAGATAAGAAAATTTAGAATTGCATTTATAATGCTACATCTGGAAAGATTTGAAAGAGAAAGCTGAACATCCCTATAATTATAAAATTTGAAAGAGAAAAGTACGCGTATCTTTTAAAAGTCGCCTAATTTTAAGGGAACTGGGTGGCACTATTACTCTGTCTATATTAAAATGTTTGAAAATAAATGAATTTTGACTAACATTTAACATTGTATTCATTTGTCATTTTTGGAAAATTTAATTTACTCTACGTTTAGTTTTTAATAAAGAAAAAGTTTCAACCAAATTGGGATAGAGGAAGTATTTCTTAACTTAGAGGAAGCTGAAAAAGTAGAAAATAAATTGTTAATGTGTATAATGTGTATTATTTAGCCATATTTAGTATTGTATAATTATGATAAATATAGGATCTTTATTATAATAGGATTCTCCATTGTACACACTATATATTTTTGTATTAATGAGAAAGACTCCCTAAGGGAGATTAATGCAATCTTACGTGGTATCAGAGCCCAAAACCTAAATCCTAAATTATTTATTTCGGCTACCGCACACCTTGATTTCTGCAAAACAATCGAATTGGTGTCTGCTTTTGCTTTAGTTGCCTGCAGCAGCAGTCTGTTTCCTGTTTGTTGTGACCTCTATCTTCTGTCTCTCCTACTCACTGCCCGAGAAGCAGTGAGTTGTCGGCCCTTTTTCAAAGTCATCTAACTTCTCTCTTTTCTCCTTACCCGACAATAAATCAATAGCTTCCTTGACCCGTCAACAACCCGATAATGTGTGGTATATGGATACGGGCATCACGTCTCATCGCACCAACAATTCATGTAATCTTCCTCAACTGCGCCAGTTACCAACTCCACAATCTTTTATGGTCGGTAGTGGTCATCGCATTCCAATTCAAGAATTTGGCCACACCTTTACCCCATCACTGCATCCCCACTTCTCTCTTATAAACGTCCTTTATGCCCCAAACATCATCAAAAATCTAATTTCTGTTAGAAAATTTTCCACTGATAATTATGTCTCAATTAATTTTGACCCGTTTGGATTTTCTAAACGGACCTCCGTACCTGGAAACTCCTTACGAGATGCAATAGTGAGGGGAACCTATATCCGTTCCTACCCACATCCACTGCTAGTGTCACTCCTCACACTGTTTTAACAACCATATCTCCCTCTACGTGCATAGTAGACTTGGTCATCCGAGTTCTCACATTTTTTATTCTCTTAGAAATTGAAATTTAATCTAATGTAACAAAGGGAACCTTTCTCATAGTTGCTCCTCGGGTCAGTTAGGGAAATACGTTAGACCACCATTTACGGCTTCTATGAGTACTATTTTCTCTCCCTTTGATATTATTCTCGATGATTTATGGAAATCTCCCATAACTAGCAACTTAGACCACAAATACTATCTGGTATTTTTGGATGATTTCTCTCACTTTCTTTGGGTCTATCCACTCAAACTCAAATCTCAAGTGTTCTCCAAATTTGTTGAGTTTCGTACACTGGTTAAAACGCAATTTGAAAAAGATATAGGATCATTTCAATGACGTGGCATGAGATAATGGCATGATCTTTTGTTTCTCGTGCCCTCACACCTCCCCTCAAAATGGAAAAGTCAAAAGAATTCTCCGAACCATTAATAATATGATTCGTACCCTCATTTTTCATACGTCTCCCCCCTACTTTTTGGGTATATATACTAAAAATGGTAGAACACATTCTACTCACCCGTGCGATTAAAAATAGGACATCGATCGAAATTCTCTACCGTCTGATCCCTACCTATGACCATCTTAGAATTTTCGATTATCTATGTTACCCTAATCTGACATTCACGATCCCCCACAAATTGGCACACAGATCTACTTCGTGTGCCTTCCCAGGCTTCCCATAGAACCATAGAGGGTACTTGTGCTATGAACTATCCACCGACAAAATCATAATCTCACGCCACATCACTTCTATCGAGTATGTTTTCCCGTTTGACAACATTCAAAAATTCTGAGTCAATGATTACCACTTTCTTGATGATTCTGACACATCACCGCTTGTCCACCAAGCTCTTCGACATGCTACCACTGTTCCGTCAGCAGTCAACCCTCTGTCATCGTCACTGACTCACGCCGTTTCCACCACCGACAGTTCCCCTAATAGCGACACCGCCTCTCATCCTGTCGTTGTCTCCCGCACTGCTACTGTCTCAGTCTCACGACGTTTTCGCCACCGGTAGTGTCCCTGTTCCAACTCAGTCACCACCATATGCTTCTGATGTCTCTCCATCGGTTCCAGTCACCATCTCCAATACCCAATCGACGCCCATTGTGTCCAAGTCACCGGTCGCTCTCAATACTAACACCACCACTAAACCAGTCACTAGTTGCCCTACCAATATCCGACCAAACAGACCCACCCCACCACCGTCGTTGTACCCGACAACACCAACCTCAGGCCCCGTCCTTCCACCCAGATGGCCACACTTACCTCTCCCGATGTCAACATCAGACAATAACCACCTAGTTCCCTTTACTGTCGGCTAATCCGACGGAAACCGCGACCCAGGTTCTGCCACCAGTAACCCGCCACCAAACATTCACCCAAATACTCATCTTACACCTAAACCCACGCACCATATGGAAACCCGAGCCCAACACGGGATTTTCAAATCCAAAATCCAATTTAACATGTCCACCCAAAATCATTTCCCTAATACCCCAAAACCCCAAATTATCCAAACAATACCCTAATTAGAATGCGGCCATGCGTGAGAAATTTAACATTTTAACAAAATAGCACACTTGGGATTTGGTTCCTAAACCGGAGGGGAAATATGATCCGTTGCATGTGGCTTTTTCGTCATAAATACAGAGACAGTTGTGACTTGGAGAGATATAAGGCGAGACTTGTGCAACAAGAGGTCATTCATTATGGTGAGACATTCAGTCCGGTTTTTAAACCGGTTACCATTCGCACAGTTCTGAGCATTGCCTTGGGTAAGCATTGGCCGATTCATCAGCTTGATGTGAAAAATGTGTTTCTTCATGGGGATCTGAAAGAAACTATTTACAAGCACCAGCCACCTGATTTTGTACATCCAACAGTCCCTCAGTATGTATGTCGTCTGCGTAAGTCCCTTTTATGGTTTGAAACAAGCCCTTGAGCGTGGTATGAATGCTTTGCACAATACATTATGCAGATTGGGTTCGTATGCAGCGATGTGATACCTCTCTATTTATTTTTCATCACGGTAGTAGCATTGCCTATTTATTGTTATATGTGGATGACATAGTGCTTACTGCCTCCTCCGATTGATTGAAAAATGAGATTATTGCATTGCTTAAATCCGAATTTGCTATGACTGACTTGGGGAAGTTGAGCTATTTTTTGGGAATATCAGTTACTCATTCTGCAGATACTATGTTCTTGTGTCAACGCAAGTATGCAGATGAGATAGTGTACAGGGCTAAAATGGCAAACTGCAAGATCATGTCCACTCCAGTTGACTCTAAGTCAAAGCTTAGTGTTGTTGATGGTGCTCCAATATCCGACCCCACTCTTTATAGGAGTCTTGCAGGTGCACTCCAGTATCTTACATTTACCAGGCCTGACATTGCTTATGTTATTCAACAGGTGTGCTTATTCATGCATTCCCCCAGAGAGTCTTATTTTACTACCCTTAAGCGTATCATTCGATATGTTAAGGGCACACTTGATTATGGCTTGCACCTATACCCCTCACCACCGACCAGACTATTATCATATACAGATGTTGATTGGGCAGGCTATCCGGACACGCGACGCTCCACCTCCGGCTACTGCGTGTTCTTAGAAGATAATCTCATTTCATGGTCTGCCAAGCGGCAAGCCACCTTTTCTCGTTCGAGTGAAGAAGCCGATTATAGAGGCATTTTTAATGTTGTTGCTAAGATCTGTTGGCTTCGAAACCTTCTTTTGGAGCTTCAGTGTCTCCTGCGTAAGGCGTCATTGGTGTATTGTGATAACATATCCGCCATATATTTATCTCATAATTCAGTTCAACATCAGCGAACCAAGCATATTGAGATGGATATACACTTTGTTCGTGAAAAGGTTGCTCTCGGTCATGTTAAGGTGTTGCATGTGCCTTCTTCATATCAGTATGCAGATATATTCATGAAAGACCTTCCCAGACAACTCTTTCTCGACTTCATATCCAGTCTTAGCATCTGGTCTCCTCCCGCTCCGACTGAGGGGGTGTGTTAACGTGTATAATGTGTATTATTTAGCCATATTTAGTATTGTATAATTATGGTAAATATAGGATCCTTATTGTAAGAGGATTCTCCATTGTACACACTATATATATTTGTATTAATGAGAAAGACTCCCTAAGGAAGATTAATGTAATCGTACATAAATAACAAACAAAAAGAAGGTTTACCAGATGATGTGGTCGCATCACATAAGATAGACTAATTAAATCCAGTTATTGCTATTTCAATTGAGTTAGTGAGATTTGAATCGTAACGTTGAATCTCGTTATTCAGAAAAAGAAGTGAAAATATTATTAAGAAAAACATAAACAGTTTTTACTTTATTAGTGGATTTAACTTATTTTATTTTTTGACTTATTAATTACAAATAATACAGAGTTTGTATGTATAGTTATATGTTAGGTGGCATAATAAATAAAAATATTTTTATACTCTCAGTAGTTGAAGCTTTAAAAAAATGTGTAGGTGAAAATAGGGAATTCGCTGCTCCTCTTGTTTTTTCTGCACTCGGCGGGATTAAGTTTCATGATAGTCTGAAGCACCATTTCTGTCGTAGTATTAACCTTATTCATATACTAGTTTTTTGTTTTTGTTATCGGTTACTGTTAGGGGAGCTATGGAATAATAAAAATAAAAATGAAATAAACTCGAATGCCAATTCTATTTTCGAATGTCAGCAATTATGTCGTCTGACACCAGTAACAGCACTTAGCAAAACATTAACTTTAAAGAGTAAATGCAGCGGAATTTAAAGAACACAAAGATTTAAATTTTCATAAGTTTATATATATTATATAAATTATGATGGTCAATGACCAAATGTATTGTATATATATTATATATACAACATTATAAATTTCTTTCTTTACATATTTACAATATAAAACGGAAAGGAATTAAAAGTTGAAGTCGCAGATGACTTCTGCCTGAAAAATCTAACTAAGTAGACATAGACAACCTCTCATTACAATCGTTTCATACAAAATTAATCTAGAATCTAAACAACAATTATAATGTTGGATAGAATGTTGTCAACACACTCAGGCAACACTTGTGATCCAGATTTCTGAGATGAAATCCCGAGAGCTCTCTTGGTATTTTTGCTTTCTGATTCTGGATATCGATTCACTGTAGTAGCATCTCTATTTATAGTAGAGAGTCTTCCTTGAAAAGTTCATCGATTGGTTGTGGCGGTTGAGGGAAAGGTGGGCAGCTGGTAGGATCGGTTGGAGACGATCAAGGAGCAAAAACCTCTAACAATTTTGACTTATTCCTCATGAAAAGCAGCAGCCTTGACTCGTTCTTCACACGTGTTTACCAACTCCTTTTTACCTTGCCAAGTCATATTTACTACATAGTAATCATTACGTGAAGTAAGGCAAAATCAGCTCTGAAAATGTTGGTCTGAATGTTGTGCAACATTTGTCCCAAAATTCTTAAACATTCAAATCAATACTTTAGGAGATATGTTGGGTCAAATGTCACAACATCAAATCCAACATTAACAATCTCCCCCTTTTTACCATTCTTCACAAAACTTGTTAAAATGTAAAGTTGACTTATGGTGTTGTCACAAATGTTGTCCAACATCTATGATCAACAATTTCAAGGTCATGCTCCCCTTTAACTTGTGATGGCATACAAGCAAACATGTATATACCAATTCATAGGATTAGAAAAGAAAAAAAATATGAGCACACATATCACATATCATCCAATATATACAAACCACAAATATAAATATTCATTGTCAACAAATATCAATATCAATCCACTAAAGATCCTCATACAACATCAACAACAACAATAGCTCCCTCCTTGCTCATCATACAGCAGCAACAACTTTCTACTCCTACATAACATCTTTAACTTCCTCTGCACAACAACCTTTAGCTTCCTCTCTCTGCATCAGCATCATCTCCCACTTTTTGTGAAGAAAGTAGCATCATGAAATGGTCTCTAGCTTGAATCAGGACATTTCTTGCAGAATCAACCTCAGAAATCTGTTGGTTGATTTTTCCAATTTGATCCACAAGCCATTTTGTAGACAGTGTAGACTGTCCTGGACCAGTGTTGCCCAGAATGTTGGTGATATTTATGGAAACATTTTCACTTTCAACTTCCTTTTTTCAGGGCAAGTCGATGATTCTGTTCTGTTTGCTGGGGATCATTATGCTCGGAAGCCTCCGTATTCATTGGAGGGTTTGTGCTCATTGGAGTGTTGGAGTGAATGTTGGATGACATTTGTTCGGACATTGGTGATGTTTCCATTGGTAAAAATTTGGAAGAGGGTTTTGAAAAGTTAGGGTTTCTGATAGAGATTGGAGTTTGGTTTGGTGATTATATCGGTTAGGTAGGCAGATGTATACCCGATGTGATTTTCTCTCCTTTTTTTTTTTAATGGAAAAATCGGAAATGAGAAAATAATAGCAAATGAGAGGAATATTTATATACATGACAAACCTTTTCTTAGCAACTTTAGGTGTTTCAATTTTATACAATAACTTATACCTAAAATATTGGGATAAACATCACGGTAGATATAAAATTTAATCTTATTATTTTAAATTCTGAAATTCCATTAAACAAGGTATATAATACGGAGTAAAATATGATATTTCAAAAATCAGATAAGAACAACATCCCAGCACATATCACATTCTGAAAATGTCAACAACAATGTTAGCAACATTTTGGACGACACAAGTATTTTGATCCCACAAGAATTTTCAGATTTGGCAACAAACCAAGACACATTTTATATGCACTTTATGAGTTTGACCATTGGACCAATGTAACATTTTCCCATCGTGTCCTTTGTCTAATCATATAACACATATAAAAGATTTTTTCGTGTAAAAAAAAGAATACTTTTATGGTATTCTCAAATCTCTTTTGAAGCACTCGATACTCCTATAGAATATGAACAGTATCTTTTCACGGGCTTTGCCCTTTTTTCACAGTTGCAAAATATTTGTAAAGGCTTTGCCTTATTTTGATACTCTATTTTTGTGATATATATGTATATATTTTTTTATATCATTGCAGAGAACGGTATCACTTTGATAGCATATTCTTATTGAAGGATCATGCTTGTGTGACCAAAGGTTATGCACCATACAACAACAATAATCTGTTAGTGATATAACATAGGTAAATGTCACCCGAAATGTTAGACGACATTTCAGCCGACATTCACCAAAAATGCCTTTTTTAGAGATTACAAAGACCAAGAGATTTCTTTAAACTAGAAAATCTCTCATGGTCCAAAGCTTTTGTAAAAATATCAGCTAGTTGATGAAGAGTGTCAACATGTTCAATTTGAACTAGCTGTTTTTCAACTAAATCTCTTAAAAAGTGATGTCTAATATCAATATGTTTTGTACGTGAGTGCTGAACTGGATTTTTGAAAATATTTATAGCACTCAAATTATCATAGTACATAATCAAAATGTTGCTAGTAAATCCATAGTCGTCTAACATGTGTCATAGCCATATTAATTGAGAGCAACAACTTCCAGCTGCTACATATTCAGATTCAACAGTTGAAAGTGACACAATTTTGTTTACGACTATACCATGAAATAAGGTTATTGCCAAGATAAAAACATCCTCCACTTGTACTTTTTCTATCATCCACATCTCCAGCTCAATCCGAGTTTATAGAAACAGAAATAGAAACAAATGATATAGTAAATGAAGATACTAATGATTATCCTGAAGAAGAACTAATAGACCCTAATTTAGAAATAATAACAAGAAGACGTACTAAATTACCAGAACACATACCAGTAGGACAACAAGCTGAATTTAAAGAATTTGTAGGATCAATGTCACAAGGTGTATCTAAGGCCAGGAACAAATATGACACCCTATGAGCTTATAAATGGAAAGAAACCTAACTTGCGTTACTTTCAGGTTTTTGGGTGTATTTGTTATATTTTAAATGATAGAGATCACTTGGCAAAGTTTGACTCTAAGAGCGACAAAGGAATTTTCGTTGGCTATTCTCAAAATAGTCATGCTTATCGAGTATACAATATGAGGACCAACACTGTACAAGAGTATGTAAATGTTATTTTTGATGATATCTCTGATCTTACAAGAAATACAACTGAAAATAACACTATAGTATCAGTGGAAAATGTGCAGACTGCTGAAGAAATCAGATGCTGCCCCAAAATTTTCCACACCCGAGCAACATCTGAATCTAAAATAGAGATCACAGAGGTAAGGGGTGAGGAGTCAAATGTTGAATTGATTGATCAAGTTCGAAGGGACCCCTCATCAAGGATTAGGAAGAATCATCCAACAAGCCAGGTGATAGGGGGAGTTTTTGAAGGAATTAAAACAAGAGCGAAAGAACCACTCAACTACAGAGATATGATAAGGTATGTGTGTATGAATACCATATACCAAAAGGTTAGTCTTTCTTGTTTTATAACTACATTAGAACCAAAAAATGTTTTAGAGGCACTCAAAGATAATTTTTGGATTCAAGCAATGCAAGAAGAGCTTGAACAATTCTCTCGAAATGAAGTCTGGGACTTAGTTCCACGTCCAAACAATACAAATGTAATTGGAACAAAGTGGATTTTCAAAAATAAATCAGGCGAATCGGGAACAGTTGTCAGAAACAAAGCTCGCCTAGTTGCACAAGGATATACTCAGGTTGAAGGAATCGATTATGACGAAACCTTAGCACCTGTGGCTAGAATTGAGTCAATTAGACTTTTACTTGCTATTGCTTGTTGTCTGAAAATTACTCTACACCAAATGGATGTAAAATGTGCATTCTTAAATGGTTATATAGATAAGAAAGTCTATGTTGAACAACCAAAAGGGTTTGAAGATCCTTACCATCCACACTATGTATACAAGTTCAAAAAGGCTTTGTATGGATTGAAACAAGCTCCTCGTGCATGGTATGGTCGTTTAACTAACTTTTTTTTTTAATTAACCGTGGCGAAGATGATCGTACTTTATTTATTAAATGACATGGTGTAAATATTATAATTGCTCAAATCTACGTACATGACATAGTTTTTGGGTCGACCTCACAATCGTATCTAAATTCGTTTGTTGAAGCTATGTCATCAACATCTGAAATGAGCATGATTGGGGAACTAACTTTTTTCTTAGGCTTGCAGCTAAAGAAAAGTGATGATGGAATTTTCATCTCACAAAGTAAATATGCCAAGAATCTAGTCAAGAGATTTGGTTTGGAGAACGCTAAACAAATGAAGACGCCAATGGATTCGTCACAGAAGGTATGTAAGGATAATGTTGATGAAAATATCGACTCAATATTATATCGATCTATGATAGGTAGCCTTCTTTATCTTAGTTCTAGTCGCCCAGATATTATATTTAGTGTTTGTGCTTGTGCCCGTTTTCAAGCCTGTCCCAAAATATCCCACTTAAATGCCGTGAAACGTATTATTCGATATGTCACTGGCACATGTGAGTTGGGAATTTGGTATTCCAAAGACACTAATCTTAACTTAATAGGATTTAGTGACTCAGATTGGGCTGGAGATTTGGATGATAGAAAGAGTACAAGTGGAGGATGTTTTTATCTTGGCAATAATCTTATTTCATGGTATAGTCGTAAAAAAACTGTGTCTCGCTTTCAACTGTTGAATCTGAATATGTAGCAGCTGGAAGTTGTTGCTCTCAATTAATATGGCTAAGACACATGTTAGACGATTATGGATTTACTAGCAACATTTTGGTTTTTGTATTGTGATAACTTTAGTACTATAAATATTTCCAAAAATCCAGTTCAGCACTCACGTACAAAACATATTGATATTAGACATCACTTTTTAAAAGATTTAGTTAAAAAATAGCTAGTTAAAATTGAACATGTTGACACTCTTCATCAACTAACTGATATTTTTACAAAAGCTTTGGACCATGAGAGATTTTCTAGTTTGAAGAAATCTCTTGGTCTTTGTAATCTCTAAAAAAAGAGGCATTTTTGGTGAATGTCAGCTGAAACGTTGTATAACATTTCGGGTGACATTTACCTATGTAATATCACTGACTGATTATTGTTGTTGTATAGCGCATAACTTTTGGTCACACAAACATGATCCTTCAATAAGAATATGTTATAAGAGTGATACCGTTATCTGTGATGATATATATATCATAAAAATGGAGTATCGAAATAAGGCAAAGCCTTTACAAATATTTGGCAACTGTGAAAAATGGACAAAGCCCTTGAAAATATATCGTTCCTATTCTATAGGAGTATCGAGTGCTTCAAAAGAATTTTGAGAATACTAAATAAGTATTCTTAGTTTTGACACGAAAAAATCTTTTGTATGTATTTTATGATTAGATCAGGGACACGATGGGGAAATGTTACATTGGTCCAGTGGTTAAACTCATAAAATACTTATAAAATGTGTCTTGACTTGTTGCCAAAGCGAAAAAATTCTTATGGGATCAAAATGCTTGTGTCGCCCAAAATATTGCAAACATTGCTGTTGACATTTTCAGATCCTGATATTTGTTGGGATGTTGTTATTAACTGATTTCAGAAAAATCAGACTTTTCTCCCTATTTTTATGTCTTATTTTAAATGTAATTTCAAAACCTTAAAAATGATAAGATTGTTGAATTCCTACCGTGATGTTTATCCATTTATCCCAAAATATTAGGTGTAAGTTATTGTGTGAAATTAAAATACCTAAAACTAAGGGATTTTTGTTGCTTAGAAAAATTTTCCATGTATATAAATATTCCTCTCATTTGCATTTTTTATCATATCCGGTTTTCCTTAAAAATAAAACAAAATAAAAAAAAGGAAAATCACATCACACTTCGGGTATAACTCTACCTACCCGATAGAATCATCACCATAACTCCTCAAAACCCTCTCCTCAATTTTCACCAGTGGAAACCTCTCCAATGTCAACACCAATGTCAGCCAACACTTCGACCAACACCCCAATGAGTACAAGCCCTCCTATGAACACTGAATCGTCTGAGAAAAATAAACAGCAGCAGCCCTGCCGGTTATCTTCTTCACCATCCACAGAGGACTTGTCAAATGCTATAGTATTTAAAGATTTAGATGAACCTTTAGACATTAGCTACCCAGGTGATGACAACAATCCAATAGATGTTGATGAAACATCTGATATTTCAGCATTGGGTAAAAGACCAAGATCCTCCACCTTCCCTACTCGTTGATCGAGTGGAATATTTGAAAGAACAGTTCGTGAAGAGCCGAGCAACAAAAGATCCAGAGTTGATACATCTACACCTGCTTGCTCGAGCAGTGACGGTGATGACACAGACTTTGTGCTCTCAACTGAAGAGACTAAAAAAGAACCAACTGCTTCTGTACCGCAAAATGTGTCTCAAGATAACAAGGAAATTCCTTATAAACTCCACGGAAGCAATTCTTTCTAAAGAGAATTCCCAGATATGTTAAATCGAGTGTTGCTACGAATGTTTCCACTGATGCCACAACATCTCAGGCAACATTTCAGCCAACATCAGAAGAGAGACAAATACCAACATCCTCCAACAAAACTGAATCTCATTCAGACCTTGAGGTATCTATCTACTCAGACAAACTCTATTCTAAAACTAATTTTGATAATTGGGAATGGTACAAGAATAGAGTTATTAGGTTTGAAAAGTATTAGACATTGCCTCCTATTCAGAATATGGTTTGGTAGAGTTCTTAAAAGAAAGACAGCTCCTAGGATTTGTTACTAAGAAAGGACCATATGTTGATAAAATCGTCAGGTTGTTTTATTCTAATTTGAGCTCTGCTATAGAGGATACATCCTCGAAGAAATTTGGGAAGGTATATCTCTATAATAGACTATATTTCTTCACACCTGGTGTTATAAACCAATGTATGAGATTAAATGCCGAGGAGAATGTTAGAGAAGCATAACCTGCAGTGGACAATAGAGATAAAGTAATTGAGTACCTCATAGGAGGTATAATGCATAAGTGGATCTCTCCAGGTCCAGCCTCTAAATTAACAACCCTATTTGCCACCCTTCACAAAATTGCTATACACAATTGGCTTTCTTCAATGAATGAGTCAATTGTAACTGCAGAACAAGCCACCATTCTGTATAAAATTGGAAAAGGTTTGAGAGTTGATTTGGGTAAAATGATCTTCCATTAAGTTGTCAACTTGGCATAAAAAGAATCAACTTCAATCCTCCCTTATCCCTCTCTGATATACAAAGTTTTAACTACCCAAGGTCTTACGCCTAAGAGAGAGGATACATTAGGGAAGGCTCTTGAACTGCACACAGTAAATAAAGCAGTTTTGAAGAGTAGAGACAGAGTTGACAGGAATGTCACCAACATTCTTAGCAACACTGGTCCAAGACAGTCTCCATTGTCTATTGAACGGCTTTTGAATCAAATTGCAAAGATCAACCAACAAATCTCTGAAGTTGATGCTGTGAGGAATACTCTGATTCAATCCAGAGACCATTTCACGTTGCTGCTTTCTTCATAAAAGGGGGGATGCTACTGAAGCCAAGGGAAGCAGATGAAGTGTTGGTGTTGATGCAGGGGGAGCTGAGGAAGAAGACTAGAGGTTGTTGTTCTGTGCATAGAAGTTGTTATGTCACAGAGATGAAAGAGGGGAGATGCTGGAAGCTGAAGCTATTGAAGAGGGGTAGAAAGCTGCTGGAAGCTGCTGCTGTTGTATGATGAGCAAGGAGGAAGCTGGATGTTGCTGCTAAACCTAAGGTGTAAATGCTTATTCAATGGTTTGATGGATTGATGTGGATATTTGTTGACAATGGTTATTTCTATTCGTGTTTTGTATATAACGGATGATATCTATATATTTGGTAACATCTTTCTTCTTTTCTAATCCTATGAATCGGTACACGCATGTTTGCTTGAAAGTCGTCACAAGTTAAGGGGGAGCATAGCATTGATATTATTGATCACAAATATCGGACAAATATTTGTCTCAATATACGAAGTCAGTTTAGGTTTGTAATGAGTTTTGTGAAGAAAGGCAAAAATGGGGAGATTGTTAATGTAGGGTTTGGTGTTGTGACATTTGACCCAACATATCTTCTGAAATACTGATTTGAATGCATAAAATGTTGGGACAAATGTCATAACATTCGGACTAACATTTTTTAGAACAGTTTTTCCTTACTTCACGGTAAGCAGTAATATTTTACTATGAGGTAAAAACCACTTAGGCGTGGTGAATTGGAGCTGTGTAAAACGTGGGAGAAAGAGTCAAAGATTGGGGAAGAAGTCGAGTAAGGAACAAATCAAAGTTGTTGAGATTTTCACTCCTTAATCATCTACCACAAGCTGCCCACATTTCCCTCAATCTCCACAACCAATCGATGAACTTTTCAAGGGAACTCTCTGCTATAAATAGAGAGGCCACAACAGTGTATCGATATCCAGAATTAGATTGCAAAAATCTGAAGAGAGCTCTCGGGATTTCATCTCAGAAATCTGGATCACAAGTGTTTCCTGAGTGTGTCAACAACATTCTGTCCAACATTACAATTGATGTTTAGATTCTAGATTAGTTTTGTATGAAGCGATTGTAATGAGAGGTTGTCTATATCTAATTAGTTAGTTTTTTCAGGCAGAAGTCATATGCGACTTCAACTTTTAATTCCTTTTCATTTTATATTGTAAATTTGTAAAGAAAGGAATTTGTAATTTTGTATATAATATATATACAATACTTCTGGTCATTCATATAACTTATGAAAATATAATATAAACATTTGTGTTCTTTATTCTTTCGCTGCATTTTACTCTAGAAAATTTTTTATTTTATCGAAGTGTTGTCACTTGTGTCAGGTGACATTATCACTGACATTCGAAAACAGAATTGACATTCGATTTATTCCGTCTCTTATTTTTACTTTCCGTAGCCTTTGACACCCTTTATGAACTTAATAGAATAAGGGAAACCCTTCATGAACTTAATATACACACACGCACATAATTGTTTCATTATATAGGAGTAGGGAAACGAAAAATGGGGGACGTGATTACAAGGTTGGAAATCGAACCATCAACAATATTATGAGAATTCAGATAGTCCACCAACTAAGCTACTAAGATTCTCGACAGTTCAATTATATACAAACTGCTCTAACTGGATAAGCTCAACAAAAAAATTGAAGGAAATGAGGAGTCTAAATTCTGTATTTGTATTAAAATTTAAATTCATTAAAATGTAGGAATTATTAATTTAAAACCCAATAATTTTAAAAGACTAATAAATTTTTGTATCCATAAATTTAATAGACTTAATGCATATGTGGATCCTTAAACTTGCCAGATTTTTTTATTTTGGCACCTCAACTAAGCCTTGTTCCTATTGAACCCCCGAACTCATCCTCAAGTGTGTCTATTAAACACAATCCAACTGACATGACATAAATCGAGAGTTTTATTTTTTTAACATTGCTTCACGTTCTGCAACTATGAGCTGCTTTGGTTCTTAATTTGATTAGTATGCATAAGAGTTGATCTTAAGATCTGTGTGAATATAGGGAGTGAGCTATTTTAATTGGTAGAATTTTTCATGTAGGATGCGCTTTACATTCACGCGCGAGGTTAAAAAAATGAAATTCTCGATTTATGTCATGTCAGTCGGGTTGTGTTTAATAGACACACTTGAGTATAAATTCAGGGGTTCAATAGGAACAAGGCTTAGTTGATGTATTAAAATAAAAAAACCGAACAAGTTTAAGAATCCACATATGCATTAAGCCAATTTAATATTTTGGATTCACTTCTCAGTACTGATATACAAGTTTGAGTGCAATTATTTGTGCATGTACAATTCAATTATCATAGAAGCATTAATTTGCATACCTATATCACAATACCAGTCCACTAGGGGTCATAGTTGTCCACTTGTTCAGTGGCATATGGACCGATCATCCCTCACGAATCACTACTTGCAAGAAATGACAGAATTCTTGTATCTTACAACTCGATTGATGTTCCATTTTTAGTCTGAATTCATGTGTAGACTGGTTGAACATAAGTAAAAATTTGAAATAATCCTTCCATTTTAATTTATCTGTCAGGTTTTAATTTGACTCAAAATTTAACAAAGTAGACTTTTGAATATTGTTGTTTTAAATTAAAAATATATAGAATGCATCATAACATTTTTCAATCATTAGATCTTAAACATATCATGTAAAAAGTTATTATTAAACGGTTGTCAAAAAGAAAAAGGTGCGTTCTTTCTTAAATGAACTAAAGAGAAAGTAAGATAAATAAATTAAAATTGAGGGAGTATATATTTGATTATCATAAGTAGATATATAATAGTACAATTTGGTAATTGGTAAAAAATTATCATGTGATGTTCCTGTTGCCTACATATCATAAAAATACATTTTCGAGTAGTCAACGAAGATTGACTAATGAAGTAGTTGTCTCAATCATAAAATTGGGGGGATAATGTTGCAAAAGATTCTGACAACTAAATTATATTTTAATTTAGGTTGCAACTGCCATTTTTTTAATTTTTCATGTAGTATAGTTCCTACGTTTTAAAAAAATTGTCTGGTTTGACTTGACATAAAATTTTAAAAAATAAGGAAAACTTTTGAATCTAGTGGTCTTAAATTAAAAAGTGTTGAATGTACAAAAATGAAATATTTTTGTGTGGTCTTAACCATGTCATATGGAGAGTTGGAAAGAATTACCAAAAAAGAAAAAGACAGTCTTTTTTAAACGGACTAAAAAAAAAAGTAAAACAAACTTTTTAAAATGGAGGGAGTAATAATTTAGTGGCGGGCCAGAAATAATGGATAATAACATGCATGGGAATGAACTTTCCATCGAAGTAAGACATTATTTCAGTCAGTTCACTAAAATAATATATTTTTAATTTTTTTTACAGAATTAGAATAAATGTATTCCGCAGAAATTTATTAAATATTATTTTATTCAAAAAATTCTAAGAACAAAAAAGTTAATGATTAATAGTATTAAAAGATAAGTGGTTACTTGGAGTACTTATTTAGCTAATCGGTACTTTTTTAAGGCTAATTAGTATTTTTAAGGCTAATCAGTACTTTTTTAAAACGCTTATCAATACTCATACTGTTAAATATACATATGATATACAATATATCATATGTATATTTTGGATTTTGTATATTAGTTGTAATTAGTATTGTATACATACCATAATTGTATTAACATAATTGTATAGTTAGTGTCCAAGTAGAATAAGGTTTCAGGAGTAGAATAGGAATACGTTGTAATTAGTATTGTATACTTACCATAATTGTATTACCATAATTGTATAGTTAGTGTCCATGTAAAATAAGGTTTTAGGAGTAGAATAGGAATATGATTCTCCTATTATGGAAATATGTAAATTGTATAGGAATAGGATTCTCCTATTATGGAAATATGTAAATTGTATAGGAATAGGATTCTCCTATTATGGAAATATGTAAATTGTATATAAACTATTCAAGGGATTATTTCTTTCATGGTATCAGAAGTCTAGGACTAAATTGCTTCCGCTCTTCTCCAAAATTTCTCTCGGTTTTTCGTGCCCCTTCTCGGCCAAAAACTGCATCGATATCCATGCCCCTTCCTCGGATTTCGTGTTAAATTTTACCTCATCTCTTCCCAAATTTTCTACAACATCACCTATTGTTCTTTCGTTATGTCGACGACAAAGAGCACGTTTTATCCTGCCCGTGTTGTTTCTAACATCAAGAATCACATACCTCTCATTCTTGAAATAGAAAACGTCTAATACGCGACGTGGGCTGAGTTGTTTAAAATTCACTCTCGCTCGCATCAAGTTATCCATCACATAATCCCCGCGGCTCCTGAGGATACGGATGTGCCTCAACGTGAGGATGATACTAAGTTATGGACAACGCTTGATGCCACCATCCTTCAGTGGATTTATTCCGCTATCTCTACTGACCTGTTGCAGACGATTATTGAGCCAGACGCTACGGCAATGGTTGCTTGGGATAGGCTGCGTGACATATTCCAAGATAATCAGAATTCCAGAGCTGTTACTCTTGAGCAGGACTTTTCCCACGTCAACATGGAAAATTTCCCGAATATTTCAATGTATTGCAAAAGGTTGAAGGAATTGGCGGACCAACTCCGCAACGTTGGTGCGCCCGTTAGTGAAGATAGTATGGTTCTACAGATGGTTGCTGGCCTCTCCGAGGCATTTAGTGGCGTTGGGACCCTACTTCGTCAAAGTAACCCTCTCCCAACGTTCTATCAAACCCGCTCCATGCTTACTTTGGAAGAAGCCGGATTGGCTAAAAAGGCGGCTATCGGGGCAAGTCCAATTGTCATGATGACGTCCTCCACAAGTTCTCCAGGGTGTGTTGATAGTTCGGGCCAAAATCGTGTTCACGGTGGTGGCAAGAATACTAGGAAAAATAATGAAAGAAACCGCGGTGGCAAACGCGGTGGTAACGTCAGTTGTACAAGCGGTAGTAGGCCCCACCCCATCAACAGTGGGCCTCAGCTCCACTGGTCCCAGCCTTGGGCCCCCTGGCCGTGGACCTGGACCAGTAAGCAGTGGCCCAACAATCTCAGCTTTTCAGTGCTTCCTGCCCATGGTAATTGGGCCCAATTTTAGCCTTCCTTTCGGCCCAGCTACTCCAGTCCAGTCTCGGTCCAGCGATCTAGTAGGGTACCGGGTCAGTAGGGAGACAGGCCTGGGCCCCACCAGGTCCATCATGCAGCGGGCCCCATTTCTACTGACATCGAAGCCGCGATGCACACGCTTGGAATAAATCCTTCGGACCCAAATTGGTACATGGACACCGGCGCCACTACTCACATGACATCCGATTCAGGTACTCTCTCATCTTATTCCAATTTTAGCAACAATCGTGGTATAATTGTTGGTAATGGTAATTCAATTCCAATTTGTGGTTATGGTCATAAAACATTGTCTCCCCCTCATCCACCCCTTATTTTGAAAAAATATCCTTCACGCTCCAAAATTGATTAAAAATTTGGTGTCTGTCCGAAAATTCACCACTGATAATTTTGTGTCCATAGAATTTGATCCATTTGGGTTCTCTGTGAAGAATTTCAAAATGGGGAGTCCTCTCATGAGGTTTGATAGTAGGGGAGATCTTTATCCTATCACGCCATGTTCCGGTCCATCGTGTTAAGCCTTGCCGTCAACGTTTGCAGCCCTTGCTCCTTCCTTGTGGCATGCTCGTCTCGGTCATCCGGGATCGTCTATTTTGTCTTCCTTAGAGAAAAACAATTTTATTTCTTGTAAGGGTGAGCGTAGCACTCCGAATTGTCAATCTTGTTCTTTAGGAAAAATAGTTAAGTTGTCATTTGTAGACTCTAATTCTCATACTTTAATGCAATTTGATATTATTCATAGTGATCTATGGACGTCTCCTGTTCTTAGTTCTTTGGGTCATCGGTATTATGTTCTCTTTTTGGATGATTATTCTAAATTTTTGTGGACTTTTCCAATAGCAAAAAAATCTCAAGTTTTTTCCATCTTCTTAAAATTTAGAGCATTCATTAGAACCCAATTCGAACGTGAAATAAAAAATATCCAATGTGATAATGGCAAAGAATATGACAATGGGTATTTTCGGAATTTTTGCAAATAATGGGATCAATTGTCATTTTTCTTGCCCTCATACGTCTTCACAAAATGAGAAAGCCGAACGCAAAATTCGTACCATTAATAATATTGTCCGCACTTTACTAATTCATGCTTCCATACCCCCGTCTTTTTGGCATCATGCTCTCCAAATGGCTACGTATCTTCTTAACATTATTCCTTCCAAAGGTTTGACATATTCGTCCCTCCTTCAAATTTTATATAATAAGACTCATTCGTATTCCCATCTTAGGGTCTTTGGGTGCTTGTGTTATCCACTTTTTTCGTCCACCACAATTAACAAACTTCAGGCCCGTTCTACCCCTTGTGTGTTCTTGGGTTATCCGTCCAATCATCGTGGTTACAAATGTTTTGATTTATCTTCTAATAAAATCATCATTAGTCGCCATGTAATTTTTGATGAATCCCAATTCCCGTTTGCTAAGGTTAGTACTCCCGTGCCTAGTTCGTATAATATTTTGGATGATGGTATATCCCCGTATATTATTCATAATTTTTCAGACATCTTTCGCACCCAAAATTCTTTTGCGGGCCCACTGCCCCATCACGAGCTACATTACCTAGTATAGTCACTAGGCCAGTCCAGCCCAATTCTAAAACTGGTCCAGTTCTTACACATGTTTATCGTAATAGGGCAGAAGGCCCACTGCCTGCTAGCCAGTCCATCCCGAGTCCAGAAAATTCCCAAAATTCGCCTAATTCTTCATCGAGTCATAGACCGGTCACTCGTAGTCAACAGGGTGTTTTTAAACCAAAAAGACATTTTAATTTACATTCTAATATTCTTAAATCACCCTTACCCTGTAATTATGTATCTGCATTAAATGACACGAATTGGAAAATTCCTATGACCGATGAATATAATACTCTTATTGATAATAAGATGTGGGAGTTGGTACCCCATCCATCTGGTATTAATATTATTAGCTCTATGTGAATTTTTGCTCATAAGGACAATTCTGATGGTTCATTTGCCCGACATAAGGCGCGGCTTGTGGGTGATGGTAAGACTCAGCAGGTTGGTGTGGATTATGGTGAGAGGTTTAGTCTGGTGGTCAAGCCGGCTACCATTCACACTGTGCTTAGCTTGGCTCTTTCGAAAGCATGGCCTATTCATCAGTTAGATGTAAAGAATGTTTTCCTACATGGTGATCTCAAGGAAACAGTCTATATACATTAGCCTTTGGGATTTAGGGATCCCAAACATCCTCATCATGTTTGTTTGTTGAAGAAATACTTATATGGGCTTTAGCAGTCTCCACGGGCCTGGTATACGCGGTTTGCCGACTATGTTTAGACTATTGGGTTCACTCACAGCAGGTCGGATAATTCATTGTTCATCTACCGTTGTGGTTCGTCCTTGGCCTATATTCTGTTATATGTGGATGATATTATTTTGACTGCCTCTTCCGATGCCTTACGCCAGTCTATCATGACAATGCTCAGCTCTGAGTTTGCTATGAAAGACTTGGGGCCCTTAAGTTATTTTTTGGGGATTGTTGTCACTCGTCATATCGGTGGGTTGTTCTTATCCCAAAGGAAGTATGCAGCTAAGATCATTGAAAGGGCTGGGATGTCTTCCTGTAAGTCCACTTCCACTCCAATTGATACTAAGCCCAAGCTTCATGCCGCGGCAGGCGTACCATATGAGGATCCGACCCGCTATCGCAATCTTGCAGGGGTCGTTTAGTATCTTACATTCACGAGACCTGATATTACGTATGTCGTACAGCAGGTGTGTTTGTTTATGCATGATCCCAGAGTTGAGCACATGAATGCGCTCAAACGTATCCTTCGGTATATTCAGGGTAGGCTTGACTGTGGCCTGCATTTATATCCTTTATCCACTTCGACACTTGTCTCGTATACAGATGTTGATTGGGGTGGTTGTCCGGACACTAGACGATCTACGTCTGGCTATTGTATGTTTCTGGGTAATAACTTGGTTTCATGGTCTGCGAAGCGTCAATCGACTTTATCCCGTTCCAGTGTAGAGGTCGAGTATCGAGGGATAGCTAATGTGGTCTCTGAATCATGTTGGTTACGTAATTTGCTGTTAGAACTTCATTTTCCCATTCAGAAAGCGACCTTAGTTTATTGTGATAATATTAGTGTCGTCTACCTTTCTGGTAATCCTATTCAGCACCAGCGCACTAAGCATATCGAGATGGACATTCACTTTGTTCGCGAAAAGGTTGCTTGTGGTCAAGTTTGCGTCTGCCATGTCTCGTCCAGGTATCAAATTGCTGACATTTTTACAAAGGGTCTTCACTCGGTCCTTTTTGAAGATTTTAGGGACAGTCTCAGCGTTCGAAGACCGTCCGCTATGACTGCGGGGGCGTGTTAAATATACATATGATATACAATATATCATATGTATATTTTGGATTTTTGTATATTAGTTGTAATTAGTATTGTATACTTACCATAATTGTATAGTTAGTGTCCAAGTAGAATAAGGTTTTAGGAGTAGAATAGGAATAAGATTCTACTATTATGGAAATATGTAAATTGTATAGGAATAGGATTCTCCTATTATGGAAATATGTAAATTGTATATAAACTCTTTCAATCAATGAAAAATAATCAAGGGATTATTTCTTTCACCTACTTTTGTAAGGCTAAGCAATACTTTTTTTATAGTAAGACCCATTCTAATTCTTTGTTCACTGATGTTGGACCGCAAGTTATATTTTTCACGCTCCAGTTAACAAGGTCTGGACGTGTGGGGGAGTGTTAAGAGTCCCACATCGGATATGAAATTGAAACATGGACTCCTTATATAGACTTGGACAATCCTAATCCTACAAGCTAGCTTTTAGGGTTAAGTTAGGCCCAAGACATCTAAAAATGGATTTTGGGCCTAACTCAACCCCAAAATCTAGCTTGTAGGGTGAGGATTATCCAAGTCCATATAAGGAGTCCATGTTCCCATTTCATATCCGATGTGGGACTCTTAACATTTTAAGACTTCAATTGAAAAAGTTATCATATATTTGGACTCAACAGATAGTTAGGGATGAGCGAATACATGGGCATGCACATTGAGAACTTTAGTGTTATAATATGTACAATGTACAAGTTGTTTGGGGTAAACTAGCATTACGGTTACGGGTTCGGCCGAACTCAATAGTAGTTATAGATAGGTTAGTCTTAGTGGATCGTTGGCTCCACTTGTTATCTCCTTCTACGACATGTTGTTGTCATCGGCATATTCCATATGTCACTTACCCATCTCTACCTCGCTGCGGGTCAACACATCCAAAAGAAACGGAGGACTTCATTCAGTGACTTTAGGCGGAAGAAAACAACTCGACTAACAAGGGTATACATACATACATATATATATATATATATATATATACACACACACACACATACACATAATTGTTTCATTATATAGGGGTAGGGAAAGGGCAAATGGGGAGGTGATTATAAGGTTGGGAATCGAACCATCAACAATATGATGAGAATTCAGACAGTCAATCAACTAAGCTACTAAGATTCTCGACAGTTCAACTATATACAAACTGCTCTAACTGAAAATGGGGATAAGCTCAACAAAAAATTCGAAGGAAAGGAGGAGTCTAAATTTTGTATTTGTATTAAAATTTAAATTCATTGAAAATGTAGAAATTATTAATTTAAAACCCAATAATTTTAAAAGACTAATAAATTTTGAATCCATAAATTTAATAGACTTAATGCATATGTGGATCCTTAAACTTGCACGATTTTTTTATTTTGGCACCTCATCTAAGCCTTGTTCCTATTGAACCCCCGAACTCATCCTCAAGTGTGTCTATTAAACACAATCCAACTGACATGACATAAATCGAGAGTTTTATTTTTTTAACCTTGCTTCACGTTCTGCTACTATGAGCTGCTTTGGTTCTTGATTTGATTAGTATGCATAAGAGTTGAGCTTAAGATCTGTGTAAATATAGGGAGTGAGTTGTTTTAATTGATAGAATTTTTCATGTAGGATGCGCTTGACATTCACGAGCGAGGTTAAAAAAATGAAATTCTCGATTTATGTCATGTCAATCAGATTATGTTTAATAGACACACTTGAGTATAAGTTCAGGGGTTCAATAGAACAAGGATTAGTTGATGTATTAAAATAAAAAAAACGGACAAGTTTAAGAATCCACATATGCATTAAGCCAATTTAATATTTTGGATTCACTTCTCGGTACTGATATACAAGTTTGAGTGCAATTATTTGTGCCTGTACAATTCAATTATCATAGAAGCATTCATTTGCATACCTAGATCACAATACCACTCCACTAGGGGTCATAGTTGTCCACTTGTTCAGTGTCATATGAACCGATAATCCCTTATGAGTCACTACTTGAAAGAAATGACAGAATTCTTGTATCTTACAACTCGATTGATGTTCCATTTTTAGTCTGAATTCATGTGTAGACTAGTTGAACATAAGTAAAAAATTGAAATAATCCTTCCATTTTAATTTATTTGTCAGGTTTTAATTTGACTCGAAATTTATCAAAGTAGACTTTTGAATATTGTTGTTTTAAATTAAAAATATATAGAATGCATCATAACTGAAAGAAATAATCCCCTTGATTATTTTCATTAATTGAAAGTTATATATACAAGTTACAAAATAGGAGAATCTTATTCCTATTCTATTCCTAAAACCTTATTCTACCATAATTCTAATTATACAACTATGTTAAGTGTACAATACTAATTAAGGTAACATTTACACTACAATATACTACAAATATATATACCATATATACAAGATTGCAATCTGCCCACTGTAACCGTGATGGGCTCCCGAGATGGGCCACTGTCCACTGCCGAGCTGGGCCACTGCTTCTGTATTCCTGTGATATACACTTATGTATATTAAGTATGTATCACGGGTATATTACCTTGTTTAACACACCCCCGCAGTCATAGCGGGCGGTCTTCGAACGCTGAGACTGTCCCTAAAATCTTCAAAAATGACCTAGGGAAGATCCTTTGTAAAGATGTCTGCAATCTGATATCTCGACGGGACGTGACAGACGCGTACCTGACCCCGGACAACCTTTTCACGGACAAAGTGAATGTCCATCTCGATATGTTTAGTGCGTTGGTGCTGAACCGGATTACCAGAAAGGTAGATGACACTAATATTATCGCAATAAACCAAGGTTTCCTTTTGAATTGGACAATGAAGCTTTACAAGCAAATTACGTAACCAACATGATTCTGAGATCACATTGACTACCCCTCGATATTCAGCCTCGGCACTTGAGTGGGATAGAGTCGCCTGACGCTTAGCAGACCAGGAGACCAAGTTGTTGCCAAGGAACATACAATAGCCAGACGTAGACAGTCTGGTGTTTGGACAACCACCCCAATCAACATCTGTGTATGAGACAAGTGTGGATGTAGATGAAGGATACAAATGCAGACCATAGTCCAGTGTACCCTGAACATACCGAATGATGCGTTTGATTGCATTCATGTGCTCAACTCTGGGATCATGCATGAATAAACACACCTGCTGAACAGCATACGTAATATTCGGTCTGGTAAAGGTTAGATACTGAAGGGCCCCTGCAAGACTACGATAGCGGGTCGGATCCTCGTAAGGGACGCCGGCCACGGCACCAATCTTAAACATAATACGACTGACATGACATAAATCGAGAATTTCATTTTTTTAACCTTGCACGTGAATGTCAAGCGCATCCTACATGAAACATTCTACCAATTAAAACAGCTCACTCCCTATATTCACACAGATCTTAAGCTCAACTCTTATGCATACTAATTCAAACCAAGAACCAAAGTAGCTCATAGTAGCAGAACATGAAGCAAGGTTAAAAAAAATAAAACTCTCGATTTATGTCATGTTAGTCGGATTGTGTTTAATACACACTTGAGGATGAGTTCGGGGGTTCAATAGGAACAAGGCTTAGTTGAGGTGCCAAAATAAAAAAATTGGGCGAATTTAAGGATCCACGTATGCATTTAGCCTATTAAATTTATGGATTCAAAATAATTTCTATATTTTCAATGAATTTAAATTTTAATACAATTATAGAATTTAGATTCCTCCTTTCCTTCGAATTTTTTGTTGAGCTTATCCCCCTTTCCAGTTAGAGAAGTTTGTATATAGTTCAACTGTCGAGAACCTTAGTAGCTCAGTTGGTTGACTACCTGAATTCTCATCATATATATATATATATGTTTACCCTTGTTCTTATTTTCTAAGCTATGAATTTAACACCACACTTTAATTATACAAGACATTGCTGTAAATCACCCCAAACAATTTCTACCTAATCTGAATGACCCAAGGCTCTATATTATTTTCTAATCTAAGAATAAATTATATTCTCATGCATGTTATCCATTATTTATGCCCCGCCACTAAATTATACTACATGAAACATTAAAGATGGTACTTTCAACCTAAATTTAAATACTCCCTCCGTCCTAATTTAAGTGTTTTACTTTTTTTTTGGTATATTCCAAAAAGAGTGTCTCTTTCTATATTTAGTAAGTTTTTTCCAATTCCAAGGCATGTTTAAGGCCACAAGATATAAAAGATCACATACATCTTTAATTTAAGACCACAAGATTCAAAAGTCTTCGCTTATTTCTTAAACTCCGTGTCAAGTCAAACTAAGACACTTAAATTGGGTCGGAGGGAGTATAATTTATTTGTCGGAATTTTATGCAACATTATCCACAATTTTAAGATCCATTGTCATGTTTACGAAGTTATCGACCACATTATCCCTCCTTCACTGAAGTCCATAGACCTATCCTCGACTTCAACTTCTGATGATGCACTCTGGTCTCGTTTGGACGCAACCGACCTCCAGTGGATATAAGGCACAATCTCTAATGATAAGTTGCACATCATCATTGAGACTGATGCCACTGCCTACCAAACGTGGGAACGTTTGGAAAGTATTTTCCACGACAACAAAACTCAATGAGCATTATACCTTGAAAATCAGTTCAAGAACGTTCATCGGGATGATTTCCCAAACGTGTCTGCATATTGTCAAGAACTCAAGATGTTTGCCGATCAACTCTCCAACGTCCGCGCACTAATCACTGATCAACGATTGATCATGTAACTTATTGCAGGCTTGAACGAATCCTATGATGGTGTTGCCACCATCCTTCAGCGACAATTATTTCATTATTCAATCTTGGTTGGCTAATCTAAAATGTATATTTATGGTATGTAGGCACATAATATTTTTTTATCAATTACTACATCGTATTATCTACGTATAATAATCAAGTATATATTTCAATATTTTTTGACTTATAAACAACTAGTTTACACATGAATTCATTTAAAAATGAAACATCAATCGAGCTGTAAGATATAAGAATTTTGTCACTTCTTGCAAGTAGTAACGCATGAGGGATGATTGGTCCATACGTAAATGGATAACTCCATATAACGGTAATTGAACTCACTACAACAAAAAAACATGTAAATTTTGGAGGTTAAAGACCTCCCCTATTTGCTGTCGCATATTGCACTTTCAATCTGTTGGGATCGAAATAATCAGGGCGTCATGCTGAAGCTAATAATTACAAACCTTGAACAACGATTAATCAGATACAAAAAAAAAAACTATAAAAAGACATTATGATATGATATGGGTTTGATCAATTGGCCTATATAATATAAAAACATGAAAACTATTGAGAGAAAAATATCTCCCTAAACGAAACTCTCTAAACGACTACATTGTGGATGCTATTGTGTTATAGTTGTAGGAAGGAGGTCTTCAATTTATAGATGTACAAAACTTTTCTTCCAAGAAAAGAATAAATATGATAGAATCATTTTCCACAAAGAAAACATTTTTCACCAATAAAATCTTTTTTAAGTAAAACACAATTACAATAAAATTTAAATAAGGTAGAAAATCTAGAATAAATTCTAACAAAACCTCCACAAATTACGTGTTGTTTTTGTAGCGACCGTCCGATCTGATTGGCTTAACTATGACATCTTTCTCATTTGAATGTGTACTGAACTAGTGGACCACTATGATCCCTATTGAACTAATATTGTGATCTAGGTATGCAAATGAATGGTTCTATGATAATTGAATTGAACATGCATATACATATGCCGCTACTAGAAATAAAAAATTTCCTGAAACCCATAGGCATGAAGCACATATGTCACGTTTGCTTATGAGGTAAAAATTATGATCATGTTCGTTGTATCTGGCTTATTTAAATGTCCAGAACTCTTATCTCATAGGCAAAACTAATTTATGATCTCAATGAGCAATAAAAATTTGCCCTGTAATTTCTCTTAAGCGGATATTATTTTCTTAAAAAAAAAATTAAGCGAAGCTAAAAATACATGACCACACCTTCATTATAGAAGACATTGCTGTAAATCACCCTAATCAAACTCTACCTAAACTGAATGGACCCAAGGCTCTGTATCATTTTCTAAGAATAAATTATTGTCCCATGCATATTATCCATTATTTATGCCCCACCACTAAATTATAAACATAATGGCACTTGCAACCTAAATTTAAATATTTTCCGACATCCCCCCGCCCCGCCCAATTTTGTGATATACTTTATTGTTCAATCTTCGTTGTCTACTCCAAAATGTATTTTTATGGTATATGGGCATCAGGAACATCACATAATATTTTTTTATCAATTACTAAATCGTACTTCCTTCGTCCCCAAAACATTTTTTAGTTTGACTTGACATAATATTTAAAAAATATTGAAGACTTTTAAAATGTGTGGTCTAAAATAAATCTTAGACATTTATGTGGTTCTAAATGATCTCATAAAGTTAAATTATTTCTAAATATAGAAAAGAACCAATCTTTTTGTGACAAATTAATAAGGAAAGTAGACCAATCTTTTTGGGACGGCGAGAGTATTATATATTTACATATAATAATCAAATATATACTCACCCTCCATTTTAATTTGTTTAGATTACTTTCCATTTTAGTCCATTTTAAAAAGAATGATTCTTTCTCTTTTTGACAACTCTTTAATTTCAACTTTTCATACATAATATATTTAATATTACAAGATTAAATGACATTGTGGAATATTCTACATATTTTTAATCTGAGACCACAAAATTCAAAAAAAAATTATCAAAGTAAAATCAGACAAACAAATTAAGACAGTGAGAATTTTTCAATTTTTGACTTATAAACAACTAGTCTACACGAATTCCGATGAAAAATGGAACATCAACCGAGCTGTAAGATATAAGAATTATGTCACTTCTTGCAAGTAGCGACTCATGACGGATGATTGGTCCATACTTTCACGTTTCGATTTGACATGATTTGAAATTATGATATAAAATCAGTGATTGAAATATTGTATTTAAAAATGGAGAATACAATCAAATACGATCGGATTTCCGGTGAAATACAAAACACACTGCCTTTACACCAAAAAAATGAAGAATACACTCAAATCCATTTAAAGAGGAAAGGAGAGACATAATGGACCGGCGGAGAGCATCAGTTGATGTGTTGAGGATGATGTCATCAACATATAATAATAGGTTAGCCATGTATGTACCCTTGTTGTAGATGAACAGAGAATGATCGGATCTGCTGTGTGAAAAATCGATGGATTAGACATAATCGGCTAACTGCTGGTACTATGCTCGAGGAGCCTGTTTTAGTCCATAGAGCAATTTTCGTAACAAACACACATAATCCGGAATCTCTGAAACCCATAGGATGATGCATATATATTGTTTTATGAAGATCCTCATGTAAGAAAGCATTCTTGACATCAAACTGATGAATGGGCCAAGACTTGGATAGAGAAATGCTGAGGACGGTCCGGATGGTTGTGAGATTTACGATCGGGCTGAACCTTTCATCACAGTCCACTCCCACATGTTGAGACTTGCCATCACCTACAAGACGAGTCTTGTATCTCTCAAAAGAACCACCATATTTTTTTTATGAATAAAAATTCACATAGAACGAATAATGTTAGCATCATGTGGACGGGGTACTAGGTCCCATATCTTATTATCAATAAGATCATTATATTCGCCAATCATTGTGGCTTTCCAATTTGGGTAGGACAAGACATCATTCGGATTTTGAGGGACAGGGGAAGAGACAACTGAAATGGATAGATTAAACAGTCGTTAAGGTTTATGAATTCCGTGCATGGCACGAATTTCAATGGTCCGAGAGCATGTCTCTGGACGTGGGATGAGAAGGCGGGTATGCCGCGAGACTGTCGAGAATAGGAGGAAAGGCAGGGGTGGCGAGACTGACTGGCCGATGCTTGATTTGCTGAGAGGTGGCTACGAAATCACCCTGAGGCGGGCTGTTCCGGGCCACCGTCGGTAGAACCGGGTGGGTAGTGTATCTCTGACTGTCCGAGGTGGGGGAAAGTGCCGGGGTATGTGACGGTGGACTATGTAAATGATAAATTAGAAGAGGGTTCATGCCATCATCTAGAAAGTTGTAGGAATGACGAGGTGCCGAGTTTAGGGAGGAAAATGAGAATTGAGACTCATCAAATATGACATGACGTGAAATAATAATTTTACGGCTTGACAAGTCATAGCACGAGTAACCACGATGATTGGTGGGGTAACCAAAAAACACACACGGGGAAGACCTGGGTAACCAAAAAACACACACGGGGAAGACCTGAGTTGGAGTTTGTGAGTGGTCGGATGGAGAGGATAATAGAGACATCCAAAGATACACAAGTGTTGGTTGGAGGGGTTTCTACGAAACAGAACTTGAGTGGGCGATCGTTGAGCTGGAGACTTGTTTGGGATTATGTTTAGGAGATAGGTGGCCACGGAGAGTGCGTAATGCCAGAATTGAGGAGGAATTGAGGCGTGAGCAAGTAAGGCACGAATTAGATTGTTTATGGTTCGGATTTTCCGTTCGGTCTTACCATTTTGGGAGGAGGTGTGAGGGCAGGAAAAACGAAAGGTAAGACCGTTATTGGAGAAAAAATATTTGAATTGACTATTATTGAATTCTCTTCCATTGTCACATTGAAAACATTTAATGCTCTTTTCAAATTGTGTTGTACGAGAGCACTAAATGAGGAAAAAATGGGATAGACCTGGTATTTATTGCCAATTGGAAAAGTCCATAGAAAGCTGGAATAATCGTCCAAAAACAACACATAATATCGATGGTCAACCGTACTTAAAATAAGGGACGTCCACAAATCACTATGTATGATATCAAAAGGTAGTAAAGTACTATTTGTGGATGCAGAAAATGGTAATTTAACATATTTCCCAAAAACGCAGGATTCACAAATAGGAGTCCTAGAAATATGGTTGCAATTAATAAAATTATTTTTCCTAAGGGATCGTAAAACAGAATCTCTCGGATGTCCTAATCTAGAGTGCCACAAGAAAGACGAAGAGCAGCAAAGGTTGATGGAACCGAGGCTGGATTATTGACGGCATTTGAAATAGGATAGAGATCTCCGGTGCTGTAACATCTCATTATTCGTCTCCCTGTCATAAAATCCTTCACAGAAAAAACAAAAGGATCAAAGTCAAGGGAAAACATTATTATCAGTTGTGAAATGTCGCATAGAGATTAGATTCTTAAAGAGTTTAGGGGCATGGAGGACATTTTCAAGATTAGTGGTGGATGTGGTGGGGATAAGGATTAATGACCAAAATTGTGAATGGGGATGTCTTGTAAACTACCAACAATAATATTCCAATTTAAATTACTCAAATTGGAATTATACGAGAGAGTACTTTGTGATGCCGTCATGTGAGATTTGGCGCTTGTGTCCATACACCAATTTTTATCTAGAGCGTTGAGTGACAGTGTATTCATAGTTGCCTCAATCTCAGTCGGTGCATAAGTTGAGGGCGGAGGGCTTGTGATGTGTAGGCCAGTTGGGGACGTGGGCCGAGTATGTCAGGGTGGGCCTGTCCGTTCTGAGGTGGAGTCCACGAGGATGTCGGATATTGGCTAGGAGGAGAGGCCTATGATGGTGGGGGCCACGATGGATAGGCAGCCTATAGAGGAGGCTGCTGCCAATGTTGCGGTCACTGCTGGTTAGTTTCCTGCCGGTGGGGACTACCCCTTCCCGTCGTCGTTGTTGTCAGAATTTCGTCTGCCACGTCCCTTGCCGGCTGCCTGCTCCGACGGTTATTGCGGGTGGATACGGGCTGCTGCGAATCCTCGGGCCGGCGGTTCTGGTTGCCGGAGTTGGAGGCCCTGTCGTCAGCGGAGGGCCCGACGGTGGTGGTGAGGGCGGCGTCGGTAATGCTGGCCTGAGTGGTGTTGCGCTTGATTTTCTGGGTTTTCTAAAAAATAAGCTTCGAACGAGCCTCATAAAACAGAGGTAACGACGTGCATTGCTGAAGGATGGTGGCAACGCCGTCATATGATTCGTTCAAGCCTACAATAAGTTGCATGACCAATCACTGATTAGTGACTGTTGCGCCGACGTTGGAGAGTTGGTCGGCAAGCATCTTGAGTTCTTGATAATATGCGGACACGTTTGGAAAATCGTCCCGATGAACGTCCTTGAATTGATTTTCAAGGTATAACGCTCGTTAAGTTTTGTTGTCGTGAAAAATACTTTCCAAACGTTCTCACATTTGGTAGGCGGTGACATCGGTCTCAATGATGGTGTCCAACAGATCATTAGGGATTGTGTCGTATATCCACTGGAGGACGGTTGCGTCCAAATGAGACCAGAGTGCATCATCAGAAATCAAAGTCAAGGGTAGGTCTGTGGACTTCAGTGTAGGAGATATGATTTGGTCAATAACTTCTTAAACACGACAATGAATCTTAAAAAGCTCCGCCCACGAGAAATATTGACCCTTTTCCATCTCAAGGGTGATAGGGATGAAGTTTTCGCTCATCCCTAACTA
This sequence comes from Anisodus acutangulus, assembly GCA_029783415.1. NCBI lineage: Eukaryota > Viridiplantae > Streptophyta > Magnoliopsida > Solanales > Solanaceae > Anisodus > Anisodus acutangulus. The sequence continues at coordinate 42,065,020 of CM056507.1, forward strand.
TCCGCTGAGTCCAAATATATGATAACTCTTTCAATTGAAGTCCTAAAAGTAAATGAGAACTTTAATTTTTCAATTCTAGGGGATTTAAGGATCAAGTCTATAATTAAGTTTCAATACCAAATTCCATGTTATAAAGGTTAAAACTAGTACTGTATAATCATGTATTTAACCATACATGGCACTAAAATTGTTACCTCGAGGCTAGTTCTTAGATTTCTAGTCAAAACCCATCAAATGTTAGATCAAAATCTAAAATATTGGTCAAAAGTTATGCTAAATTTATTATTGTTCATTTTATATCAGGGGGTTTTGACAATCCCATTAGTCCGCGATCACGATCTCTTAAAAAGTAATGGAGCCTCATACACCTTTTATTGGTTGTGCCTCACCCTTGATAATTTTTTCCGAAACATTAAACAAATGGCACTTGCAAACTAACTTTTTATATATTTTTAGTTGTTGGAAATTACGACTCAGAATCTTATGCCCCCACCCCAACCCAATTTTAAGATATACTTCATTGTTTAATTTTAGTTGATACTCTAAAATGTATTTTTATGGTACGTAGGCACCAGAAATATCACATAATATTTTTTTATCAATTACTAAATCATATTATATATCTACATACAATAATTAAATATATACTCCATCCGTTTCAATTTATTTAGATTACTTTTCTTTTTAGTTCATTTTAAAAAGAATATCTCTATCCGTTTTTGTCACCTTTTTAATTTCAACATTCCATACATGACATATTTAATGATTAACGATGTTAAAAATTAATTAATTACTGTGAGTAACGTTTTATAATTAATATAGTAATGACTATAAAAAAGTATTGCTTAGCATTACAAAAGTAGGAGTATTGATAAGAGTTTTAAAAAAGTACTGATTAACCTTAAAAAAAATACTAATTAGCCTTAAACAAAGTATTGATTAGCCTTAAAAAAAGTACCGATTAGCTAAATAAGTACTCCAAGTAACCACTTATCCTTAATACTGTTAATCATTAACTATTTTGTTCGTTGAATTTTATAAATAAAATAATATTTAATAAGTTTATGAGGAATACATTTATTCTGGTCCTGTAAAAAAATTAAAAATGGATTATTTTAGTGAACTGACTGAAATAATGTCTTACTTCGATCGAAAATTCATTCCCATGCATGTTATTATCCATTATTTCTGCCCCGACACTAAATTATTACTCCCTCCATATCAAAAAGTTTGTTTCACTTTTTTTTAGTCCGTTTCAAAAAGTCTATTTTTTCTTTTTTGGTAATTCTTTCTTTTCATATGACATATTTAAGATCACAAGAAAAAATGTCATTTTTGTACATTCAACACATTTTTAATTTAATATCACTAGATTTAAAAGTTTTTTTTATTTTCTTTAATTTTGTGTCAAGTCAAATCAGATAATCTTTTTAAAACCGAGGGAGTTTACTACATGAAATTTTTTTTAAATGGCACTTGCAACCTAAATTAAAATATAATTTAGTTGTCAGAATCTTATGCAACATCACCCCCCCCCCCCCAATTTTATGATTGAGACAACTACTTGATTAGTCAATCTTCGTTGACTACTCTAAAATGTGTTTTTATGATATGTAGGCACCAGGAACATCACATGATAATTTTTTACGAATTACCAAATCGTACTATTATATACCTACTTATCATAATCAAATATATACTCCCTTTCAATTTATTTATATTACTCTCCTCTTTAGTTTGATTAGAAAGAACGACCCTTTTCCTTTTTAACGACCCTTTAATAATTTTTCACATTACATATTTAAGATCACATGATTAAAAAATATTATGATGCATTCTACATATTTTTAATTTAAAACAACAATATTCAGAAGTCTACTTTGTTAAATTTCGAGTCAAATTAAAACATGACAAATAAATTAAAATGGAAGGATTATTTCAATTTTTGACTTATGTTCAACCAGTCTACATGAATTCAGACTAAAAATGGAACATCAATCGAGTTGTAAGATACAAGAATTCTGTCATTTCTTGCAAGTAGTGACTCGTGAGGGATGATCGGTCCATATGCCACTGAACAAGTGGACAACTATGACCCCTAGCAGACTGGTATTGTGATCTTGGTATGCAAATGCATGCTTCTATGATAATTGAATTGTACATGCACAAATAATTGCACTCAAACTTGTATATCAGTATCGAGAAGTGAATCCAAAATATTAAATTGGCTTAATGCATATGTGGATTCTTAAACTTGTCCAGTTTTTTTATTTTGAAACATCAACTAAGCCTTGTTCCTATTGAACCCCTGAACTTATACTCAAGTGCGTCTATTAAACACAATCCGACTGACATGACATAAACCCAGAATTTCATTTTTTTAACCTTGCACGTGAATGTCAAGCGCATCCTACATGAAAAAATTCTACCAATTAAAATAGCTCACTCCGTATATTCACAAAGATCATAAGCACAACTCTTATGCATACTAATCAAATCAAGAACCAAAGCAGCTCATAGTAGCAGAACGAGAAGCAATGTTAAAAAAAATAAAACTCTCAATTTATTTTATGTCAGTTGGATTGTGTTTAATAGACACACTTGAGGATGAGTTCGGGGGTTCAATCAGAACAAGACTTAGTTGATGTGCCAAAATAAAAAAACGGGCAAGTTTAAGGATCCACATATGCATTAAGCCTATTAAATTTATGGATTCAAAATTTCTTAGTCTTTTAAAATTATTGAGTTTTAAATTAATAATTCCTATATTTTTAATTAATTTAAATTTTAATACAAATACAGAATTTAGACTCCTCCTTTCCTTCGAATTTTTTGTAGAGCTTATCCCCCCCTTTCCAGTTAGTGCAGTTTGTATATATTTAAACTGTCTATAATCTTAGTAGCTTAGTTGTTTGACTGTCTGAATTCTCATCATATTGTTGATGGTTCGATTCCCAACCTTATAATCACCTCTCCCATTTGCCCTTTTCCTACCCCTATATAATGAAACAATTATGTGTATGTATGTATGTATGTATACCCTTGTTAGCCGAGCTGTTTTCTTCCGCCTAAAGTCATTGAATGAAGTCCTCCGTTTCTTTTGGATGTGCTGACCCGCAGTGAGGTAGAGATGGGTAAGTGACATATGGAATATGCCGATGACAACAACATGTCGTAGAAGGAGATAACAAGTGGAGCCAACGACCCACTAAGACTAACTTATCTATAACTACTATTGAGTTTGACCGAACCCATAACCGTAACGCTAGATTACCCCAAACAACTTGTACATTGTACATATTATAACACTAACGTTCTCAATGTGCATGCCCATGTATTCGCTCATCCCTAACTATCCGTTGAGTCCAAATATATGATTACTTTTTCAATTGAAGTCCTAAAATGTTAAGAGTCCCACATCGGATATGAAATGGGAATATTGACTTCTTATACGGACTTGAACAATCCTCACCCTACAAGCTAGCTTTTCGGGTTGAGTTAGGCCCAAGATCCATTCTTTACATGTCTTGGGCCTAACTCAACCCCAAAATCTAGCTTGTACGGTGAGGATTGTCTAAGTCCATATAAGGCGTCCATGTTCCCATTCGATGTGGGACTCTTAAGACTCCCCCGCACGTCCAGACCTTGTTAACTGGAGCGTGAAAAATATAATTTGGGATCCAACATTGATGAACAAAGAATTGGAATGGGTTTGACTCTGATACCATATAAAGAATAGATCTTGGGCCTATTCAACCACAAAAGCTAATTTTTAGGATGAGGATTGTCCAAATTCATATAAGGAGTCCATGTCCTCATTTCATATCCGATGTGGGACTCTTAACATAAAAGTCCATGAGAACTTTAATTTTTAAATTTTAGGGGATTTAAGGATCGAGTCTATAATTAAGTTTCAATACCAAATTTCATGATATAAAGGTTAAAACTAGTACTGTATAAACCTGTATTTAACCATACATGGCGCTAAAATTGTTACCTCAAGGGCTAGTTCTTAGATTTCTAGTCAAAACCCTTCAAATCTTAGATCAAAATCTAAAATATTGGTCAAAAGTTATGCTAAATTTATTATTGTTCATTTTATATCAGGGGGTTTTGACTATCCCATTAGTTCGCGATCACGATCTCTCCAAAAAAGTAATGGAGCCTCACACACCTTTTATTGTTGGAAATTATGACTCGGAATCTTATCCCCCCCCCCCCCCCAATTTTATGATATACTTCATTGTTTAATTTTCGTTGATACTCTAAAATGTATTTTTATGGTACGTAGGCACCAGAAACATCACATAATATTTTTTTTATCAATTACTAAATCATATTGTATATCTACATACAATAATTAAAAATATACTCCATACGTTTCAATTTGTTTAGATTACTTTTCTTTTTAGTTCATTTTAAAAAGAATATCTCTATCCGTTTTTGTCAACTTTTTAATTTCAACATTCCATACATGACATATTTAATGGTTAACGATGTTAAAGATTAATTAATTACTATATATATGTATGTATGTATATCCTTGTTAGCCAAGCTGTTTTCTTCCGCCTAAAGTCACTGAATGAAGTCCTCCGTTTCTTTTGAATATGCTGACCCACAGTGAGGTAGAGATGGGTAAGTGACATATGGAATATGCCAATGACAACAACATATCGTAGAAGGAGATAACAAGTGGAGCCAACGACCCACTAAGACTAACCTATCTATAACTACTATTGAGTTTGGCCGAACCCGTAACCATAATGCTAGCTTACCCCAAACAACTTGTACATATTATAACACTAACGTTCTCAATGTGCATGCCCATGTATTCACTCATCCCTAACTATCCGTTGAGTCCAAATATATGATAACTTTTTCAATTGAAGTCCTAAAATGTTAAGAGCCCCACATGGATATGAAATGGGAACATAGACTCCTTATTTGGACTTGGACAATCCTCACCTTACATGCTAGCTTTTGGGGTTGAGTTAGACCCAAAAATTAGCTTTTAGGATGAGGATTGTCCAAGTCCATATAAGGAGTCCATGTTTTTATTTTATATCTGATGTGCTACTCTTAACATAAAAGTCCATGAGAACTTTAATTTTTCAATTTTAGGGGATTTAAGGATCGAGTCTATAATTAAGTTTCAATACCAAATTCCATGTTATAAACGTTAAAACTAGTACTTTATAATCTTGTATTTAACCATACATGGCACTAAAATTGTTACCTCAAGGCTAGTTCTTAGATTTCTAGTCAAAATCCTTCAAATCTTAGATCAAAATCTAAAATATTGGTCAAAAGTTGTGCTAAATTTATTATTGTTCATTTTATTCAGGGGGTTTTGACGATCTTATTAGTTCGCGATCATGATTTCTCCTAAAAAGTAATGGAGCCTCACACACCTATATTGTTGGAAATTAGGACTCGGAATCTCATTCGCCCCCAATTTTATGATATACTTCATTGTTTGATTTTCGTTGATACTCTAAAATGTATTTTTGTGGTACGTAGGCACCAGAAATATCACATAATAATTTTTTATCAATTACTAAATCATATTATATACCTACATACAGTAATTAAATATATACTCCATCCGTTTCAATTTTTATAGATACTTTTCTTTTTAGTTCATTTTAAAAAAAAAAATATCTCTATCCGTTTTTGTCAACTTTTTAATTTCAACATTCCATACATGACATATTTAATGGTTAACGATGTTAAAATTAATTAATTACTGTGAGAAACGTTTTATAATTAATATAGTAACGACTATAAAAAAGTATTGCTTAGCATTACAAAAGTAGGAGTATTGATAAGCGTTTTAAAAAAGTACTGATTAGCCTTTAAAAAATACTAATTAGCCTTACACAAAGTATTGGTTAGCCTTAAAAAAAGTACCGATTAGCTAAATAAGTACTCCAAGTAACCACTTATCCTTTAATACTGTTAATCATTAACTTTTTTGTTCATTGAAATTTTTGAATAAAATAATATTTAATAAGTTTCTGCGGAATATATTTGTTCTAGTTCGGTAAAAAATTTAAAAATGTATTATTTTTGTGAACGGATTGAAATAATGTCTTACTTCGGTCGAAAATTCATTCCCATGCATGTTATTATTCATTATTTCTGCTCCGCCACTAAATTATTACTCCCTCCATTTCAAAAAGTTTGTTTTACTTTTTTTTAGTCCGTTTCATAAAGACTGTCTTTTTCTTTTTTTGGTAATTCTTTCTTTCAAACTTTTCATATGCCATAATTAAGACCACAAGAAAAAATCTCATTTTTGTATATTCAAAACATATTTAATTTAAGATCACTAAATTAAAAAAATTTCCCCTACATTCTTAAATTTTGTATCAAGTCAAACCAGATAATCATTTAAAACGGAGGGAGTATACAACATGAAAATTTTAAAAAATGGCACTTGCAACCTAAATTAAAATATAATTTAGTTGTCAGAATCTTATGCAACATTATCCCCCCAATTTTATAATTGAGACAACTACTTCATTAGTTGATCTTCGTTGACTACTCGAAAATGTATCTGTATGATATGTAGGCACCAGGAACATCACATGATAATTTTTTACCAATTATCAAATCGTACTGTTATATATCTACTTATGATAATCCAATATATACTCCATCCGTTTCAATTTATTTATCTTACTTTCTTCTTTAGTTCACTTAACAAAGAACGCCCCTTTTTCTTTTTTAACAATTCTTTAACAATAACTTTTCACATGACATGTTTAAAATTACATGATTAAAAAATATTATGATGCATTCTACATATTTTTAATTTAAAACAACAATACTCAAAAGTCTACTTTGTTAAATTTTGAGTCAAATTAAAACATGACAGATAAATTAAAATGGAAGGATTATTTCAATATTTGACTTATGTTCAACCAGTCTACACTAAAAATGGAACATCAATCGAGTTGTAAGATACAAGAATTTTGTCATTTCTTGCAAGTAGTGACTCGTGAGGGATGATCGGTCCATATGCCAATGAACAAGTGGACAACTATGACCCCCAGTGGAATGGTATTGTGATCTAGGTATGCAAATGAATGCTTCTATGATAATTGAATTGTACATGCACAAATTATTGCACTCAAACTTGTATATCAGTACCGAAAAGTGAATCCAAAATATTAAATTGGCTTAATGCATATGTGGATTTTTAAACTTTTCCGATTTTTTTATTTTAATACCGAAAAATAAGTCTTGTTCCTATTGAACCCATGAACTTATACTCAAGTGTGTCTATTAAACACAATCCGACTGAAATGACATAAATCGAGAATTTCATTTTTTAACCTTGCGCGTGAATGTCAAGCGCATCCTACATGAAAAATTCTACCAATTAAAACAGCTCACTCCCTATATTCACACAGATCTTAAGCTCAACTCTTATGCATACTAATCAAATCAAGAACCAAAACAACTAATAGTAGCAGAACGTGAAGCAAGGTTAAAAAAAATAAAACTCTCGATTTATGTTATGTAAGTTGGATTGTGTTTAATAGACACACTTGAGGATGAGTTTGTGGGTTCAATAGGAACAAGGCTTAGTTGATGTGCCAAAATAAAAAAATCGGGCAAGTTTAAGGATCCATATATGAATTAAGCCTATTAAATTCATGGATTCAAAATTTCTTAGTCTTTTAAAATTATAGACTTTTAAATTAATAATTCCTACATTTTCTTTTAATTTAAATTTTAATACATATACAGAATTTAGACTCCTCCTTTCGTTCGAATTTTTTGTTGAGCTTATCCCCCTTTCCAATTAGAGCAGTTTGTATATAGTTGAACTGTCGAGAATATTAGTAGCTTAGTTGGTTGACTGTCTAAATTCTCATCTTATTATTGATGGTTCGATTACCAACCTTGTAATCACCTCCCCCATTTGCCCTTTCCCTACCACTATATAATGAAACTATTATGTGTGTGTCTATATATATATATATATATATATATATATATATATATATATATATATATGTATGTAAATATGTATGTATGTATGTATGTATACCCTTGTTAGCTGAGTTGTTTTCTTCCGCCTAAAGTCAGTGAATGAAGTCCTCATTTTCTTTTGGATGTGCGGACCCTCAGTGAGATAGAGATGGGTAAGTGACATATGGAATATGCTGATGACAACAACATGTCGTAGAAGGAGATAACAAGTGGAGCCAACGACCCACTAAGACTAACCTATCTATAACTACTATTCAGTTTGGCCGAACCTGTAACCGTAATGCTAGCTTACCCCAAACAACTTGTACATTGTACATATTATAACACTAACGTTCCCAATGTGCATGCCCATGTATTCGCTCATCCCTAACTATCCGTTGAGTCCAAATATATGATAACTTTTTCAATTGAAGTCCTAAAATGTTAAGAGTCCATATCAGATATGAAATGAGAACATGGACTCCTTATAAGGACATGGACAATTCTCACCCATTCTTTACATGTCTTGGGCCTAACTCAACCCAAAAATTAGCTTTTAGGATGAGGATTGTCCAAGTCTATATAAGGAGTCCACATTTTAATTTTATATCTGATGTGGTACTCTTAACATAAAATTCCATGTTATAAACATTAAAACTAGTACTTTATAATCCTGTATTTAACCATACATGGCACTAAAATTGTTACATCAAGGCTAGTTCTTAGATTTCTAGTCAAAATCCTTCAAATCTTAGATCAAAATCTAAAATATTGGTCAAAAGTTGTGCTAAATTTATTATTGTTCATTTTATTCAAGGGGTTTTGACGATCCTATTAGTTCGCGATCACGATTTCTCCTAAAAAGTAATGGAGCCTCACACACCTATATTGTTGGAAATTACTACTCGGAATCTCATTCACCCCCAATTTTATGATATACTTCATTGTTTGATTTTCGTTGATACTCTAAAATGTATTTTTATGGTACATAGGCACCAGAAATATCACATAATATTTTTTTATCAATTACTAAATCATATTATATATCTACATACAGTAATTAAATATATACTCCATCCGTTTCAATTTTTTTAGATAACTTTTCTTTTTAGTTCATTTTAAAAAGAATGTCTCTATCCGTTTTTGTCTACTTTTTTATTTCAGCATTCCATACATGACATATATTGAATGGTTAACGATGTTAAAGATTAATTAATTACTGTGAGTAATGTTTTATAATTAATATAGTAACGACTATAAAAAAGTATTGCTTAGCATTACAAAAGTTGGAGTATTGATAAGTGTTTTATAAAAGTACTGATTAGCCTTAAAAAATACTAATTAGCCTTACACAAAGTATTGATTAGCCTTAAAAGAAGTACCGATTAGCTAAATAAGTACTCCAAGTAACCACTTATCCTTTAATACTGTTAATCCTTAACTTTTTTGTTCGTTGGATTTTTTGAATAAAATAATATTTAATAAGTTTCTGTTGAATACATTTGTTCAAGTTCTGTAAAAAAAATTAAAATGTATTATTTTAGTAAACGGACTGAAATAATGTCTTACTTTGATCGAAAATTCATTCCCATGCATGTTATTATCCATTATTTCTGCCCCGCCACTAAATTATTACTCCCTCCATTTCAAAAAGTTTGTTTTACTTTTTTTTAGTCCGTTTCAAAAAGACTGTCTTTTTCTTTTTTGGTAATTCTTTCTTTCAAACTTTTCATATGTCATATTTAAAACCACAAGAAAAAATATGTATATTCAACACATATTTAATTTAAGACCATTAGATTCAAAAAAAAAATTTATTTTTTAAAATTTTGTGTCAAGTCAAACAAAATAATCATTTAAAACGTAGGAGTATAATACATGAAAAATTAAAAAAATGGCAATTGCAACCTAAATTAAAATATAATTTAGTTGTCAGAATCTTTTGCAACATTATGCCCCCAATTTTATGATTGAGACAACTACTTCATTAGTCAATCTTCGTTGACTACTCGAAAATGTATTTTTATGATATGTAGGCACCAGGAACATCACATGATAATTTTTTACCAATTATCAAATCGTACTATTATATATCTACTTGTGATAATCAAATATATACTCCTTCCGTTACAATTTATTTATCTTATTTTTTTCTTTAATTTGCTTAATAATGAACGCCCCTTTTTCTTTTTAATAATTCTTTAATAATAACTTTTCACATGACATGTTGAAGATCAATGATTGAAAAATGTTATGATGTATTCTATATATTTTTAATTTAAAACAACAATATTCAAAAGTCTACTTTGTTAAATTTTGAGTCAAATTAAACTAGACAAATAAATTAAATTGGAAGGATTATTTCAATTTTTGACTTATGTTCAACCAGTCTACACATGAATTCAGACTAAAAATGGAGCATCAATCGAGTTGTAAGATACAAGAATTTTGTCATTTCTTGCAAGTAGTGACTCGTGAGGGATGATCGGTCCATATGGCATCTAACAACAATTTCTACGGATTTCTACGGGGTATCTTTTATCATCTAATGACCTTAAAGAGGGTAAGGATATAGATGATAACATACTTAAGTTATCTTTAAAGTCTATCAAATAACAAACATGTAGCATGACAACAATTACTATTAAATCAAAATTCATTTTTTAATTTTAAAAGTCTATAATCTTCAACCAATATTAATATCATAATTGCAGAGACTACACTTATCAAGATTATAATTAAAAATATATAGTCTAAAAATCATATCTCTTATAGATTTTTCAGGTCACTGGAATGCTCACTCACAATATCTCTTGACTCCCTTTCTTCTTCATTGATAACGGGATAAATGGCCTAGGTGCTAGGAGACTCAACAGACTCTTCCTAAAAATCCTTTAGAGATGAGGGTTTTTGGACTAGTATGATTCAAAGTATAAAATTTCAATGTGTTCTTTCTTTGGTATTATAATATTGTTATTGATATGAATTATAGACTAAGAAAGTGTTTAACTAAGCATGGGAGAAATATTCAGAAGATAGAAGTTTATGTATTTCAAAAGTTGGTTTCAAATGTTATATTGAGGCTCTTTATATAGATAACCTCGGTTGATTACATTATCGCTACGTTACAAAAACAAAAGAGATAAGTACTACTTTTTTAAAAGTCTAAAAGTGTACAGTATCTTGTCTTTCATAATTTCAGATATTTCTTAAAGTTGTTTGTCTTTATTGTAGATTTGTCAAAATTGTCAGATGTTATCTTCGTTCTTGATTCTTCGTGGGTATGGCGACTTTTATAATTGTTGAGGCCGGCTGCTGCATTCCACAAGTGTTTTGCAAGTTGTCTTCCATTTGATCTTGGATGTCTTTTGTAGTATAGATTGTAATATATGGGTTTACTGTAGTTAGACTACATTAAGCCGTATCAAAATTTTACATTGTGGCTTAATGTAGTTAAACTACATTGGGTCGTACCATGCAAAGGGATCAGAAGATTTTTCTCCTTTTATTGTAGTATTAGTGACATTGTTAACATGTTTAGTACTGATCACAAGTCTTTTCTTCTGGCCTATTATCATCTGCTATTGTTCCAATATTTCCTTGGCATGTTTATGTTTCAGGTTTATATAATCATGTCATGGAGATTTGTCAAATCAATAGCATCTTGTGATACTATATCATTATTGTAGTATAAGATTATTAGTTCTTCCACATCTCCACCTTTAGTAGTCTTCAATCTTTGATTTTAAAGTTAACAGTCCAATAGTCCTTGAATTTTATCAATGGTACAAGGAATTTTTATTTTCAAATCTCCATCGTCTCCGCTAATATTACTATTTTTTCCTGTTTTAAATAGTTGACAAATTACTATAGGTTTTCCTGTTAGGTCGGTAGAAGCATCAAAAATTTGTATGCCGTATGTTCCCTTACCAAAGGAATCCATCATTGCTTTTACAGATTCTACAATAATACTGAGTAATTTACAATTGTTATGCAAAGTTTTATCAACTTTTATCTTGTCAATAAAGCTGTAAAGAAAGAGTTTTGTTACTATGTCAGGGTTTGCATGTTCGCTACATAAAAATCTTGGATATTTACTAAGTTTAGCACTTCGTAAAATTATGGGTTAGATTTATAGTCATAAAACTTATTTATTTTCATAAGCACTAACATAGTCAAGTGCAAATTTCAGTTTGTCACACATTGATATTGTTGATGTTTGAGAAAATGATGGTATTGATGAAGGCATGGTTGCAAGTTTAGATGTAAAAGTCTTTGGAGTGTAGTAGGAATGTTTGGTATTTCTGTAATAGGTTTAGGGGATTTCAAGGCTTTTAGGTTTTGAAAGTCTCGTAAAGCTTCTGTTAGTTGTTTTACCAGATGTGTATTTTCTTGTAATTTGGTTGTAATGATTTCATGGTTTTGGTTGATGATTTCTACAACATTAGTAATATATTCTTCAAAATTGTCACTGGTGACTGACATCATTGTACCTGCTAAGAAAATCAGCTAAAATATTCTTAGTTCAGATATATTTTTAACAATAAAATCATAACAACAAAAAAATGATTGTCATTTTATTCTTTTATTTAATTCTGGTAAATGGTCTATTTTGTTCGTAATGAAAGCTCTTACTTGTGTATTATCAGTTCTAACGACAAATTTTACTGGTAATAGGTGATAATGAAATCATTTTATTCCAAATTTTACAGCTAATAGTTCATTTTCATTGATATGATATTTTTTCTGGTTTGGCTTCCATGTTCCACCTCCATATCCACAAATTAGTGATTTTTCTTTATCTATATCATCTTTATCATAAGCTATGAGGACTGCTCCCATCCTATATCACTAGCATCAGTAAAAAGTTCTAGTTGATCTTGTTCCGTTGGTATTGTATGTTTTGGCAAGACTTTTACTTTTTTCTTAATTTTGTTTATAGCTTTAGTATGTTCTTCCTTCCATTCGAATGTTATATTTTTTTTAGTTAATTCTTGCAATGGTTTCTTAAGAGTGGTAAATATTTTATATGGTCTGAAGCATAATTTAATACTCCTAAAAATTGTTGTACTTCTTTTTTGTTTTCTAATTTATCTTAAAATTCTTTATTTTTGTCACAACATGTTCTTGCAATTGTAATCCTTCTTTATCTATAATGAATACACCCAAATTATGAAAGTAACACAAGTTTGGTTTCTTTCCATTTATAATCTCATAGGGTGTCATCTTTGTTCCTGGCCTTAGATAGACTCTATTGGCTATATGATTAGCAATATTCAAGGTTTCTGCCCATAAACGTTTTGACAAATATTTAGAACTAAGCATCACTCTAGTCATTTCTTTCAATGTCCTATTCTTCCGTTCTGCAACCCCATTCTGTTGAGGAGTTTTGGGGGCAGAAAACTCATGAAAAATTCTTTTTTTATCACAAAAATTTGTGAATGAACTATTTTCAAATTCTTTTCCATGGTAGGATCTAATCCAAAAAATAGGTGAATAGAATAAATTTTTAATTCTAGAGTGCAAGATTTTAAACATTGTCAAATGTTTGTGATTTTTCTTTCAAAAAATATATCCAAGAATATCTAGAAAAATCATCTACTATCACAAAGGAATACCTCTTGCCTCCTAGACTGTCTACTTCAATTGAACACATTAAATTCATATGTAGCAATTGAAAACAGTGAGTCGTACCTAAATGTTGTCCGTCGTGTTGGACAACATTATGAGAGACACGGGTTTGCTTACCTTTCAAACAATCTTCACATACAGTTTTACCTTTATGGCTAAGTTTGGGTATGCCTCTAACTGCTTCATATGAGACCAATTTTTCTAAATTGCGGCAGTTCACATGCCCCAACTTTTGATGCTATAGTGTTGTGTCATCGACCTTAGCATTATTGCATGTTTCTTGTCTTACAACAAGATAGCAATTGTCACCTATTCTTGTACCTGTCATGACACATATATTTGCTTCATTCGTAATTTTACAGGCATTCTTATTAAATTTTACCTCAAGTTCGTCATCACACAGTTGACTAATACTAATAAAATTAGCCATTAAGCTCTCAACGTGTAAGACATTTCTTAAGGCTGGAAATCCAGGAACATCCAAGATCCATTTTTCAATTATTTTGTTTTTACTGCCACCTCCATAAGTCACGTTTCCTCCATTGAATGACTCATAGTTCTTTAGAAAATCTTTTGTACCTGTCATGTGGCGAGAACATCCACTATCAAAGTACTAAGAACCTGAAATATTAGTTCTTGATGCAGTTATAGCAACATTACATGTTACATCTTTTTTAGGAACTCAGACTCTCTTAAAACATTTTTTATCTTTTGGCTCAGAAATGTTGCTTCGATTGTTATATGGAGTGTTGGACAACATTTTAAGAAACATTTTGCTCACAGAATCTTGAAGTTTGAAACATTATGGTTTTAAGTGTCCAGGGGAGTTACAGTGATGACAAACAAACTTCATATTCTTTGACATATATGAGAACCTATTATTCATCCTTTTTTTTTACAAAGCATAATTTCTCATTTTTATCAAAGTGATTAGAGAATATGGTTTTAAGAGAGTTTTCGTACCCAATTTTTGCATGTGAATGTTTACTAAAGTTGAGTATCTCATTCAGTTTCGAAGTCCCCGTGTTGAGCTTACGGAAGGTTGTTTCGGCTAAATCCAATTTTGTATGGATCTTACCAAATTCAATATCTTTTTTGGTATAAAATTATGACATTGAGGATACGAGGCTTTATGAAATTCTCGGGAATTAAAAGAGGTGGGTTTAAGATTTATTAATTGAAGAACTTGGGGGCCAAAGTGTAATATTAAAAATCCTGATTTTTTTTAATTAACGTACATTCTTTCATCTTCTTCATTCAAAACTTAAAACAAACTCTCCTCTCCTCCCCCATACCCCAGCCGAGAACCCCCCAACCCCATAGCCAAATTTGAGGTTTTTATCTTCTCTTCCTAGACTACATTTTTCACCAAAAATTAGAAGCAAAACAACACCGAAAATAGTGGCAAAAACAACCACTGCTGGCCGAGATTATGCCCAGAAAATTCGAGATTTTAGGATGAAATTTTGGAAGAAAAACGTGTAGGAATGATGGCTTAACATTGTAGAACACTTGCATGTCAATTGGAGTTGAAGAAGTGAACAAAAAAAGGATAGAAATACGAAAACAGTGGAGATTTTCGGACAAGCAGTGGACAGAAAATTGTGGACTGTTTTGGATGAAATTTGAGGTATAAAATTCTTCTTTCTATAATTTAATTGGAATGCATGTTGTTAGAATTAAGGATATGAATTTGTGTTAAGGAAAATTTGGAATTTAAGCAATGCATGTGACAATTTTGGGCTAGTTACCAATTTGGGACAAATTTTGGTGATTGTTGGATTCGTTGGTTATTGTTGTATTATTATCACTAATTGCATGATGAAATTGAAAGGAACCATTGATATTAAAGTTTAAAATTAGTTATATGGAAGTATTGAAATATGGAATTGGATTTTAGGAGTTAAAGAGAAGAGTTATGGAATTATGACATGTTGTGACCAAGAACTTGCATGAAATCATTGGACTGTTTTAGGGACTATTTTGTGGTGTTATAATGCCGGAAATTTAGTTACCATTATGCATGTTTAAGTGTGGTAATTGTTGTCGCGCCCCATTTCGACCCGCTCGGGTCAAAGAGCGGAGCACGGACGGGTCCGGTGATTCCTGGGTAAATGAATTAAGGAGTCGCCACCTAATTATTTTTACGGTGAATTAGGACACCTAAATATTAAACTAAGTGCTGCAATGTAAACTCCAATTTTAAGGTCTGCGAAACTAGTGAGATTCTAGGTAAGGGTTCTTTATTATCCTAAAGGGAAGGGGTTAGGCATCCTTTAAGATCCGCTAACTTGCGGTTATCCGGTCAAACTCAGGTTAATTATTACTAGAAAAAATGCATGTTTGAAGCATGAAGTTAAAAGATGTTTGCAAATAATTAATGAAAAAGATGCATTTTAAAAGATGGATAAATGTAGAGATTTTTTCAAAATATGCATTTGTATGATATTTAAAGAGAAATACATGTAGAGTTGGAAAAATATGTATTTGACAATTGATAGTAAAACAATTTATTTATAATGCCAAAGAAGTAAAATTTTGGGAATCAATGAATTGTAAATTGACAAAAGATAAACTTATTCAGTATGATTAATAAAGCAAATAAAAGATGACAAAAGTCGTTTTGAAAATCTTGAATACGCGTGACGAGCCTAAAATAAATAAACTAGCGAAGGATTTCTAAGTTTGAATTCAACCGAACCTACAAATAAATAAGCTAGCGACGGGTTTCAAATCTTAAACTACCCTATGAATTAACCCTAAGTTTGCCTATTCTAAGCATTTCAATAGTTACATAAGTGCGATAAATAATATTACAATACAAAGCGGAATAAAAGCTGAATAAACAGACCCGGATTATGAACGGTGACCCGAATGAAATCAGAAATTCAGATTTTTTTATAACCAGCAACAGATATGAAAAACACAAAAATTTGGGAATTTATCCGAGGCAAGTCGACGGGCGAACGATGTTTGACCGAATTGGATTTTTCAACCACGATCGATTTCTTTCCAAATTTCAGATAACCAACAACAAGATATAAAAATACAAAATCTAAAATTATCCAAACGGTCGACCCGACCGAACGATGGACCGACCAGGAATCCGAATTTTCAAACCGGATCGATTTCTTTCCAAATTTCAGATAACCAACAACAAGATATAAAAATACAAAATCTGAAAATTATCCGAACCGCGTCGACCGGCCGAACGATGACCAGGCCGACCGGAATCCGAATTTTCAAACCGGATCGATTTCTTTCCAAATTTGGATAACCAACAACAAGATATAAAAATACAAAATTTGGAAATTATCCGAACCGGTCGCCTGACCGAACAAGATCTGACCCTAATTTTCAACCGGATCGATTTCTTTCCAAATTTCAGATAACCAACAACCAGATAAAAAATGCAAAAAAAAAAAAAAAAAATGGAAATTATCCGAACCGGTCGGGCCGACCGAACAAGACGATCTGATAATCCAAAATCAAAGCAGTGAAAAAATAGCAAAATTTCAGATTATTCACTACCAAAATCCCAATAATTTTAACTTATATTTTCGGACTCTTTAATATGATGAACAACACAAAAAAAGAAACAATACCAACCTTAGGAGAATCTTAGATTTTAAATTTCGGATTTCAACACTTGAATTCGATTTTCGGACTTCCAACATTCAGATTTTTTCCTCTAAATCCAGATTTTCTTCTCCAAATCCAGATTTTCCTCCTCCAAAAATGAAGAACAAGGGGGATATTTATAGGTGGATTTCCCCCCCAAGAACGAGTTTGAAATTTGAATTAAAGGCAAAAACAAATCTGAATTTTGGGGCGTGTTCTTGGGGCATGTGTTGCAGAAAGGTGATGGGGTAGATTGGTGGTGTCAGGCGGCGGTGTGGGGATTGGTGGTGTCAGGCGTAGGGGTGTAGGGTGGCGTCGGGGGGTAGGGTGGCGGCGTGGGGGGTAGGGGCGTAGGGTGGCGGCCGGTTGGGAGAGTTAGGGTTAGGTTTTTATTTTTGATTTTTTGGGTTTTGGGGGTTTAAAGGGGTAAGGGAGTGGGAGTTGGGCCGGTTCGGGTTGGGCGATTTGGGTTTGTATTGGTTGGGCTTGGGAGATTTGGTTTGAGGGTAAAGGAAATAAGGGAAAGGGAATTGGGCTTTGGTTTGGATGAAGTTGTTAGGTTATTAGGTGTTTTAATTTTGTGGGTTGGGGTATAAGGAAATAAAGGGGAAGGGAATAAAGGGTTTGTTGGGCTTAGGAGTTTGGGGTTTTGGGTGGGCCGAAATAAGGGAAGAGGGAGTTGAATTATTTTGGGTGATGGGGAATGGTTGTTGGGCTTCGGTTTTTTGGGCCGAAAATAAGAGTTAATTTGGGGAGATGGACTTTGGGGTTGATAGAATGTTTTGGGTAGAAATTGTTTTGGGTAGAAATTGTTTTGGGTTGGAAAAAAATGAAAAATGGATTATGGATTTAAAAATATAAAAGGGTTTTAATATTAAAAATATTATTTTTTATTTTTTGTAAAAGATGTGAATTATTTAAAATAACATAACGATGTGATAATAATAAAAATATAATATTTGTGAAATGTTTAATGCTTAATAAAAAATGGAAATGCGATGCAATTTTGCGAGAATAAAATAACATAGAATTTTCGGATAAAACTTATGATTATGATAAAGATGCAAATGATAGTAGAAAATGCGAATAATAATAATAATAAGAGAATAATAAGATATATATATATATATATATACGCATGTATGTATATAGATTAAAATTGTTTTTGAGGTGTTAAAAAAAATATTTAAAATTGCAAATAGATTAGAAAAGACGGGACAAAATTGGGTGTCAACAGATGCCCCTCTTTGGCCGGAGACGATGAAAGAGTTTTCGGACAAAGAAGTTGACCCAGTAGCCAATTTTGTCCTGACCCTCGGGCTCTGAAGGAAGATTAGGTATGCATGGTAGAAACAGAATTTCAAGGGAGAGAGAAGTTGTAAAAGATGGTGCAGAATCCAGAAATAATGCCCAGTGTCGAGTTAATGATGACACTGGTTGCAGATGTGAAAACTTAATGGGGAAGAGCGGAACGATATTCGAAGTAGGTCGTTGACCAATTTGCCTTGGTTCGCCGTAAGAGATAGTTCCACGCTATGATGAAATTCCTGCAAATTAAAAACTCCTGCAAACCTAAGCTTAAGATATAATTAGTGTATAACTGCTGAGAAAAATTGTAGAGAAAATAACTTAGAAATACCCGCATTAGGAGGTGGGCGCCTGACTGAAATTAAAATACCCTCATTATAAGGTGGGCGCCTGACTGAAATTAAAATACCCTCATTATAAGGTGGGCGCCTGAAATGACGTCGTTGGATCGACGTGTTGTGTTGAAGACGTCGTTGTAATGTTGTTGACGTCGCTGTTGTATAGACTTTGCTGATGTCGTCATTGTATAGACGTTGATGATGTCGTCGTTGTATAGACTTTGCTGATGTCGTTGTTGTTGTAAAAATAGTTGTCGTGCTGCCGTAACATCGTGGACGTTGTTGTAATCTTTGTTGAAGATAGTTGATGTCTTTGCGAAGAACGCCAATAGCGTTGTTGTAATGCTGTAAAAGATAGTTGTTGCGTTGAAGACGTCATTGTAATGCTGTTGACGTCGTTGAGATTCGGTAAAAGATATTTGTTGTGCTGTAGTAACGTCAATGACGTTGTTGTAATGCCGTAAAAGATAGCTGTTGCGTTGATGACGTCATTGTAATGCTTGTGACGTCGTTGAGATGCGGTAAAAGATAGTTGCTGCATTGCCGTAAAAGATAGCTGATGTTTTGAAGGCGTCATTGTAATGCTGTTGACGTCGTTGAGATGCTGTAGAAGATAGTTGTTGTGTTGCCATAAAAGATAGCTGTTGCGTTGAAGACGTCATTGTAATGATGTTGATGTCGTTGAGATGCGGTAAAAGATATTTGTTGTGCTGCAGTAACGTCAATGACGTTGTTGTAATGCCGTAAAAGATAGCTGCTGCGTTGAAGACGTCATTGTAATGCTGTTGACGTCGTTGAGATGCGGTAAAAGATAGTTCTTTGCATTGCCGTAAAGATAGTCTTTGTTTTGAAGACGTCATTGTAATCTTTGTTGGCGTCGTTGAGACGCGGTAAAGATATTTGTTGTCTTTGCGAAGAACGCCAATAGCGTTGTTGTAATGCCGTAAAGATAGTCGCTGCGTTGAAGACGTCATTGTAATCTTTGGCGTCGTTGAGATGCGGTAAAGATAGTTCTTTGCATTGCCATAAAAGATAGTTTCTTTGTTTTGAAGACGTCATTGTAATCTTTGTTGACGTCGTTGAGATCTTGTAGAAGATAGTTGTTGTGTTGCCGTAAAGATAGTTGTTGTTTTGAAGACGTCATTGTAATGCTGTTGACGTCGTTGAGATGCTGTAAAAGATAGTTGTTGCATTGCCGTAAAAGATAGCTGCTGTTTTGAAGACGTCATTGTAATGCTGTTGACGTCGTTGAGATGCTGTAAAAGATAGTTGTTGCATTGCCGTAAAAGATAGCCGCTGTTTTGAAGACGTCATTGTAATGCTGTTGATGTCGTTGAGATGCTGTAGAAGATAGTTGTTGTGTTGTCGTAAAAGATAGCTGTTGTTTTGAAGACGTCATTCTAATGATGTTGACATTGTTGAGATGCGGTAAAAGATAGTTGCTGCGTTGAAGACGTCATTGTAATGCTGTTGACGTCGTTGTAAAGCTGTAAAAATGATTGTCGTGCTGCCATGACGTCGATGACGATATTGTAATGTTGTCCTGTTGTAAGAGATGTAAGTGACGTCCTTGCCGTCGGTTCTTTGTAATAGGGTTCCACGTTGTCTTTGAATCTTTTGCCGATCCAAACTCATGTGAATTGAAATGTCGCCTGGCGCAGGCGAAAATGTGATGCGACGTCTTTGCCGTCGGGTTTGCCTTGTTGTCGTTCTTTGTGATTCGAAATAACATCTTTGTGCAGACATAATAGTCGGGACCCTGTAGGTCAAGATGATGTCTTCGTATAGATGCAAAATAGGAACGTAATCCTTGTAGTGAGTTGTGGTGCCGAAATTCTTTGGGAAATTGATCATAACTGATGTGGCTTCCCTGCTTTTTCAACCTGAAGAACCTGTACTCAAAGAAAATTTATGAGTTTGGGGAGGGGCGGTTGATTCGCGTTGACTTGGTAGCTTTGGCTCTTGATAGCTGCATGTCCTGCTGATTCGGACATGTAGCCCCTGTCTGGTTCCCAGTCTTGGCCAACCGTTAATGAAAACATTTGTTGAAAATAATTTGTTTATAAGAAAGTATGCTTATCATTAAAAAGTTCTTGTCGAACTGCTAATGAAAATATTTGTTGAAAATGATTTGCTTATAAGAAAGTATGCATATTAGTAAAAAAAATCTTGTCAAACTCTAATGAAAGTATTTGTTGAAAATAAATTGCTTATAAGAAAGTATGCATATTAGTAATAAAAATCTTGTCAAACTCTAATGAAAGTATTTGTTGAAAATAAATTGCTTATAAGAAAGTATGCATATATGTAAATGTTTGTCGAGCAGCGACATGCGGTGAAACAAAGCAAACGTCTTATCCAAAATCCTCTTAGGCTGAAGACTTAGTTTGTCGATGCCTTTCCATGTTTATCGGCGTCCTCCGGCAGTGATCCCTTAAAAATGCCCCAGTTTCCGATATGTGAGAATGACAATCTTTTGAACGGACAACCGAGTCTTGTGTAGATTGCTTGCATGTCCTATCAGGGTGATCAGATGGGTGCATTTTGTCATATGTGATATAAAGGAGAAAATATTTCCTAATGGGGGGACCGAAGCCGATTTAGGCCGCCTACGTATCCCCATGAGGGAATCAGGTCATGACGTAGTTCATTACAAGCAAAGGAGATTTGTAAGGGTTTTTTTTTCCAAAATGGGACCGAAGCCGATGTGGCCGCCTACGTATCCCGCCGAGGGAATCAGGTCATAACGTAGTTCAGGTTTACAAGTAAAAGGAACTTGGGGAAATTTGTGATCTAAAGAAACTGAACCCTTCGTGGGTTCTATGCGTATCCCGCCGAGGGAGCGCAACTTTTACAACATAGGAAAAGTATTACATAGAGAATAACTAATCTTAGATATGGTATCTCTTCACTGCATCTGCATTGATGGTTTTTTGCCATTCTATTCTGATAAGGTTGCCCCGGACAACTGCGTCCATCTGCTTTTTATCAATCAGTCTCTTCGTACATGATTCTGTATCCACTTGGCTTCGAAAGATGTATCGTTGCCCCAGAAGAAAATGCTCGGACCAATGCTTTGTAATTATCAACCATCTTGATGTTTCATCCAAACCTGGCTTTGGCTTATGCCCCAGTTCTTCCGGTTGTGAGTCTTCCTTATATTCTTCGAAGTCTTGCTTGCTTGTTTCAAATGTGTCACACATTATCGACAGATTAGTTTGCATGATGGAAAAGAAAAGAAAATTATTAAACAAAACAGATTTTAAAATAGCAAAAGCAATGCAGATTTGTCTTTTTAAGCTTTCAAAAGGTAGAGGTAAAACATATTAGATGCATATGTGTGATTCAGGCCTTAATTTGAATCGCATTGTTTCATTAAATATTAATGCAGTTAACTAGTTTCTGGGAGAAACAAGGTAGAACACAGTCCAATTTCCCAAATCATCTTCTTGCTCTGCATCCCAAATGGTTGAGTCTTTAGCGTAATCCTCGAAAATCACACTGCATCCTCGCTTCTTCTTGATAATGAAAAGACTTTTGAATCCTCAACGAGGTTGGCTGCATTGTCCTCCTTTGATTCCCGAGTGGCGCATGCTCTGACGAATGGTGACTCGGAGGTGGAACAGGCTTTGGCAAAGGAACATCTCTCTTTCTTCGGAGATTGGTTGATAAGACTTTTCCAAGAAAAGATGGTGCCATGGCCCGCGGCTTTGGAGAAAGTACTTCTACTCCAAACGGTGCCCTCACTTGGACTGTAATCACAGGGGTGATAAAGGCCGATGATTCAACATTTTTCTCTCTCTGGACTGGCACAATGGTTCCTTCCAAGTTGTGTTCTTCATCAACAGTAATCATATTTACGTTGGCATCGTCATGATTTGGCAAAGGGTTATTATTTACATTAAAGGAAGGTCCTTTCAGTTGGATAACTCCTTCTTTGATCAATGTCTCAATTTTGTTTCTGAGGGCATAGCAATTTTCAGTGTCGTGTCCAGGGATTCCCGAGTGGTACGCACAATGCTTAGTCTCATCGTGCCATTTTGGAACAGGATTGGGGACATTTCCTTGGATAGGCTGGAGTATTCCTGCGGTTCTCAGTCGTTCATACAACTGGTCATCTCACTTTCTTCTATCGGGGGTTGAACTTTCGATGCTTCTGCCCTCCACTTCATGGCATATTCTCTGAAGGTCTCTGTGGACTTCTTTTCCAACTTCATCAGATAAAATCGGTCCAAGACTGTGTCAGTGTTGAATTTAAATCTTTCCACGAAATCTTGTGCCATCGTGCCCCAATTACGCCATTTTCGCGGGTTTTGGCTCGAGTGCTTCTCCTGTTAAACTCCTTACGAACAACTTCATTATGATGGCCTGGTCTTTACCTACCCCAATCAGTTTGTCACAGTATGATCTTAAATGAGCGTGAGGATTTCCTTTCCCATCAAACAAACCGAATTTTGGCACCTTATATCCTACATGCAATTCAATGTCGGGATGCATGCACAAATCTTCGTACTCGAGTCCTTCATGCCCCTTGATGGTTTGGATATTCTTGAATGCTTCTTTTAGGCTATGAATATCTTTCGCCACACTTTCATTGGTTCTGATCATTACCGCTGTCCATTTCTTCACACTCGCTGATTTCCTGAAAAGCCATGTTTGGTACTGTGGTAGTAAAAGGTTGAGCTTCCGTTGCATATACTGGTGGCACACGCTGCTCGTTGGGATCAGCGACGTGTGCCATCAATATGTGTTGGGCTGTCTGGTGATTTTGCGTGGAAGAGGTGTTTTGGATGAGTGGGGTAATTTGGGTATGTGGAGTTGTGAAGGATCCCGGATCATTTTGTGGCGGGCTTTGTTGTGGACTAGCTTGTGATTTAGTGTGTTGTGGATTGGTTTTGTTTAGTGGAGAATTTTCGTGGAGGTTTTGGGGAAATGGCGATTCAGGAGATGAAAAAGTTCGCGGTGCAGTTGCATTCGTCCCTTGTTCAGGGAGTGGGATATTGGCGCTAATGGACAAGTTGGTGAGATTTTGGAGCCGCTCTATTTCAGTCTGCATGGCTGTCATTTGTTGTAACAGTTGGGCGATGTATTTTTCTTGGACGGAAGCATTTCTATTTTCCGAAGCTTCTGGTTCAACAGTCGAAAGAGCAATAAGTTTCAGGCCAGTCTGTTCGGATGCATCTGAATCAGTCATTTTGCTGAATGACCGGGCCTTTGATCTCGTGAAGTAGGGATGTTCCGCCAGTTTTAGTCAACGCGAATTAACCTTTGGGAAAAATAACCTAGGCAAAATAAACCTTCTAAAAATGAAGAAAACCAAGTTAGTATAGGGCGAGTAGTTATTGCTTCGAATAATATGCACAGAGTGAAAAAGCAGGAGAAAACAACAAAATGATTAAATGAAAATTAAATGCGCGTCCTAAAATGCATGGGGCCTCCCTTATGCCGGAGGTGGGCCTAAACGCCAGATATGCGAGATTATGACAGATTGATCCAAGCTGCTAAACTGTAATGCTTTTGTCGGAAATGAGACAAAATAAATGTACATTTTCCAATTCGGCATGACATGATTAGGCTTGGATTTGTCTATCATTGTCACGCTACACGTAATATGCTGATTGGTCGTTGGGTTGTGAGACCCGTTGACAATTTTGGTAGATTTCTTAATTGTGGAGTCGATACCCAGGATCGACCCACCTAAGGTGTATGCATGCATGACTTAAAAATAAAGGGTGGTATAGCTCTATCCTAAATTTTCTAAGATTTGGCTGACTAGATTCAAGGTTCCCGAGCGGACGGCTCGAGTGAGAAAGCTACGCGGCCAACCGGATGGTCCGGACGCTCCGCGCATATACCAACTCTCCTAAAAATTTGGAACTTTGAAAGAAATTTGCGGGTGCGCAAAACACACCTCGCGTGTAATGTGTGATAGTGTCAATTTTCCAGAGTGGAAGAAATATGAGCGAAATGCCAATTTAAGAAAAACAGAAAGAGAATATTGTAATTAAAGCAGTTATGCATACAAAATTTCAACAGAAAATAATTAAAAATAATAGATCAAATAAGGAGCAATATAAAGCACAATAATGATTAACCTGAACTTGTTATGGTTAAGAACCTGAATTTCCCCAGCGGAGTCGCCATGCTGTCGCGCCCCATTTCGACCCGCTCGGGTCAAAGAGCGGAGCACGGACGGGTCCGGTGATTCCTGGGTAAATGAATTAAGGAGTCGCCACCTAATTATTTTTACGGTGAATTAGGACACCTAAATATTAAACTAAGTGCTGCAATGTAAACTCCAATTTTAAGGTCTGCGAAACTAGTGAGATTCTAGGTAAGGGTTCTTTATTATCCTAAAGGGAAGGGGTTAGGCATCCTTTAAGATCCGCTAACTTGCGGTTATCCGGTCAAACTCAGGTTAATTATTACTAGAAAAAATGCATGTTTGAAGCATGAAGTTAAAAGATGTTTGCAAATAATTAATGAAAAAAGATGCATTTTAAAAGATGGATAAATGTAGAGATTTTTTCAAAATATGCATTTGTATGATATTTAAAGAGAAATACATGTAGAGTTGGAAAAATATGTATTTGACAATTGATAGTAAAACAATTTATTTATAATGCCAAAGAAGTAAAATTTTGGGAATCAATGAATTGTAAATTGACAAAAGATAAACTTATTCAAAGATGATTAATAAAGCAAATAAAAGATGACAAAAGTCGTTTTGAAAATCTTGAATACGCGTGACGAGCCTAAAATAAATAAACTAGCGAAGGATTTCTAAGTTTGAATTCAACCGAACCTACAAATAAATAAGCTAGCGACGGGTTTCAAATCTTAAACTACCCTATGAATTAACCCTAAGTTTGCCTATTCTAAGCATTTCAATAGTTACATAAGTGCGATAAATAATATTACAATACAAAGCGGAATAAAAGCTGAATTAAAGAAAGAAATGAAATAAATAAACTCCGAGGAATAATTCGCCGTTATTTACTTTAATCTGCAAGTATCAAGAACAAACGGTTAGAAACAGTTAAATACAAATAACTTCATATCCGTATTCAAAACAGTGAATATTTTGATCACGGAGAGCTCAGACTTAAATTTTGAAAAGAGCATTCCAATCACGTCGTGGCTGCAAACATATGACTAATGTGGTTTATTTTGATTGCCTCGCCTACTAAACGTGTTGGTCTCTCGGGTGAAATAGAAAGGATCACTATAATCACGTCGTGGCTGCGAATATATAACTTGTTGGTTATTTTAGTCACCTCGCCTACTAAACATGTTGATCTCGGATGAAATAAAAGGTTTAAGTCTTCATCATTGCCCAGAAGTTATATTTCCGTCTTTGCAACTGTGGAGGCCTCAAAATCGACGGATATTTTTCATCGGCCAAGTGTCGTATCGTGTTCAAATCAGCAAAATTTTAAAACAAGGCAAAGAAACAAGCGAAGGTGAAGCAGAATCGAAGCAGAAAAACAGAGAGACAAATTAGAAAGACGCGGTGTTTAGTTTTAAAATAGTAAAAACAGTAAAACCGTAATATGAAATCGGGAAGGAAGGGAAGATGGACGCAATATTAGTTTGAATCAATAAAACAACAAAGAGAATGCGGTATTAATTCCATCAATAACATAATAACAATGCCAAAAATGCAGACGATAGCGACTAAACTATCCAGGCCAGAATTAGAAGTTTTGTAACCAAACAGGACTAAGAAGCATTTATAAAAAAATAAACAGACCGGATTATGAACGGTGACCGAATGAAATCAGAAATTCAGATTTTTTATAACCAAGAATGAGATATGAAAAACACAAAAATCTGGAATTTATCCGAACCGTCGACCAGGCGAACGATGACTGACCTAATTGGATTTTTCAACCCCGATCGATTTCTTTCCAAATTTCAGATAACCAACAACAAGATATAAAAATACAAAATCTAAAATTATCAAACCGGTCGACCGACCTAACAAAGGACTGACCGACCCTAATCCGAATTTTCAAACCGGATCGATTTCTTTCCAAATTTCAGATAACCAACAACAAGATATAAAAATACAAAATCTGAAAATTATCCAAACTGGTCGACCCGACTTAACGATGACCGACCAGGCGAATCCGAATTTTCAAACCGGATCAATTTCTTTCCAAATTTCAGATAACCAACAACAAGATATAAAAATACAAAATTTGGAAATTATCCGAACCGGTCGCCTGACCAGGCAAGACGATCTAATTTTCAACCGGATCGATTTCTTTCCAAATTTCGGATAACCAACAACCAGATATAAAAATGCAAAAAAAAAAACTGGAAATTATCCGAACTGGGTCGGGCCGACCGAACGATCTGACGACCCAGGAATCCGAAAGCGATGAAAAAATAGCAAAATTTCAGATTATTCACTACCAAAATCCCAATAATTTTAACTTATATTTTCGGACTCTTTAATATGATGAACAACACAAAAAAAGAAACAATACCAACCTTAGGAGAATCTTAGATTTTAAATTTCGGATTTCAACACTTGAATTCGATTTTCGGACTTCCAACATTCAGATTTTTTCCTCTAAATCCAGATTTTCTTCTCCAAATCCAGATTTTCCTCCTCCAAAAATGAAGAACAAGGGGGATATTTATAGGTGGATTTTCCCCTCCAAGAACGAGTTTGAAATTTGAATTAAAGGCAAAAACAAATCTGAATTTTGGGGCGTGTTCTTGGGGCATGTGTTGCAGAAAGGTGATGGGGTAGATTGGTGGTGTCAGGCGGCGGTGTGGGGATTGGTGGTGTCAGGCGTAGGGGTGTAGGGTGGCGGCGTGGGGGGTAGGGGCGTAGGGTGGCGGCCGGTTGGGAGAGTTAGGGTTAGGTTTTTATTTTTGATTTTTTGGGTTTTGGGGGTTTAAAGGGTAAGGAGTGGGAGTTGGGCCGGTTAGGGTTGGGCCGATTTGAGTTTGTATTGGTTGGGCTTGGGAGATTTGGTTTGAGGGGTAAAGGGAAATAAGGGGAAAGGGAATTGGGCTTTGGTTTGGATGAAGTTGTTAGGTTATTAGGTGTTTTAATTTTGTGGGTTGGGGTATAAGGGAAATAAAGGGGAAGGGAATAAAGGGTTTGTTGGGCTTAGGAGTTTGGGGTTTTCGGGTGGGCCGAAATAAGGGAAGAGGGAGTTGAATTATTTTGGGTGATGGGGAATGGTTGTTGGGCTTCGGTTTTTGGGCCGAAAATAAGAGTTAATTTGGGGAGATGGACTTTGGGGTTGATAGAATGTTTTGGGTAGAAATTGTTTTGGGTAGAAATTGTTTTGGGTTGGAAAAAAAATGAAAAATGAATTATGGATTTAAAAATATAAAAGGGTTTTAATATTAAAAATATTATTTTTTATTTTTTTGTAAAAGATGTTTATTATTTAAAATAACATAACGATGTGATAATAATAAAAATATAATATTTGTGAAATGTTTAATGCTTAATAAAAATGGAAATGCGATGCAATTTTGCGAGAATAAAATAACATAGAATTTTCGGATAAAACTTATGATTATGATAAAGATGCAAATGATAGTAGAAAATGCGAATAATAATAATAATAAGAGAATAATAAGATATATATATATATATATATATATATATATATATATATATATATATATATATACGCATGTATGTATATAGATTAAAATTGTTTTTGAGGTGTTAAAAAAAATATTTAAAATTGCAAATAGATTAGAAAAGACGGGACAAAATTGGGTGTCAACAATTGCTAATGTAAGTCCTAAAGGAATAAGGGTGTAGAAAGGTGTAGAAAGGCTTCACATTCTACCCTCGTTGTTGTGGGAACATGGACTGTTTTGTGGGCTATTTTTATGTGGATTAAGAGGCTAAATTTACATGAGAAGTGGGTGTGTAAATCCCCTTTATTGTTGTTTTGGTTGTGCCCTTAATTGGTGCGTGGTTATTGATGTTATTAGCCTCGTTTGAAAGTTGTGGAAACATGTATAAACAAGGGAAGTGCTGCCCGAATTTTTATAGAATAGGAATTCGTTATTCGATATAAAGTATGCCAGTGATCATAGAATTGAAGAACGTATTACCATTATTATAGGTTGAAGTTCTAAAATGAGACGTACTCTAATATTGAGTTGATTAGTTCGTCTAAGAGGTATGTGAACTATTCCTTCTTTCTTTGGCATGATTTTTATTTAATGAAGGTACGGCGGACGTACATGATTCTAATACAGTTTAATTCCTAAAGATATTAGTTATGAGAAGTGCCTATGATTTTTCAGTAAAGAGTTTATTATGACATTATTATAATGATTTTATCGGGAGTCAAATAAAAATTTTGATTGCATATGGTTACTCATGAAATCTACTCGTGCTAAGTGTTATTACTTCACTTCACCGAGTCCCGGACCAGGTTATGTTCGTGCACAGCCTTGCATTTTTCACCGAGTCCCAGAATGGATCGGGTTACGATATGACTTTACCGAGTCCCAGAATGGGCCGGGTTATGATATGACTTTACCGAGTCCCAGAATGGGCCGTGTACCCTCAAGTCGGGTTATCGTGCCTTTTAATACTAAACTCCCATGAGTTAAAGATTTTACTTTTTTGTCAAGTTGCTTGGATTCTATGATTAAGGCTTTACAAATACTTTGTAATTTATTAATCATATCATCTTTGCATTCAACTTGATCCATACAATCAACCTCACTAACAGAATCGGAACCACTAAAGCAATTAACATCAGAGTAATTAAAGAATTCATACCTTTTGGATGTCGCTGAGGATGTTGATGTCGTTTTTGATGTTGGAGCAAATGTCATGGCATATGAGACAACATTGTATACGACATCTTCATTATTCGATAGAGACTGTTAGAAAATTATAGCCAGCATTGCTTGTGTTTCAATTTCACGATCTCCTTCCTCTTCTCCTTCATCATCACTAAGAGAAATCCATAGGTTCTTACCAAATTTTCATAAAGTGTTTGCACATTTGTTAGCATAGTGACCCCAACCCGAGCATGCATGACACTACACGGGCTCAAGTTGTTTGGGATCAAATTTGGTACGATCTGAGTTGGTTCTTCTTAGTTGATTTTCTTTTTGTACATTAGGAAGAAATCTAGAGGGGTTTTAATTGAAGACTTGGTTTTGGTGCTCTTTAGATTTAGATTGATTTCTCTCATTGTTGAACTTCCTCACCATCGAATTGTATTCTAGAGTGAGTAAGGAAACATTTGCACCATCACTAATTTCTTCAAGATTCTTATCCTCTTCTTCGATTTGACTCTCCGAGGATTTAACTTGAAGTGCCACATTCTTGCTTTTATACAATTCCTTTTTATTCTCAATGTTCATCTCATACGTTTTGAGAATGCTCATCAAGGTATGAAGGTCCATTGTGGCAAGATTGTGAGCTTCTTCAATAGAACAAATCTTTAAATTGAACTTTTCAAGAAGAGAACGGAGAGCCTTTTCAACAAGTTGAGTGTTGGTTAATGGTTCACCAAGCACTTGACATTCATTTGAGATGTCTATCAACTTTCCAAAATAAGATTTAATATCATCCGCTTCTTCCATCCTTAAACGTTCATATTTACTCATGAGCATGCGTAGCTTTGTTCGACGAACACTTGAGCTTCCTTCACAATGAATTTGTAAAGTATCTCATGCATCCTTAGCCGTGGGGCAGTTTTGAATGAGTTTGAACATATACATATCAACCCACCCAAAAATTGTATTTAAGACGTTTTCGTTAAAACTAGCACTATTGATTTCTTCTGTAGTCCATTCGGATTCAGGTTTAACAAGAATGTCACGTTCCTCATCCGGTGGCAACATTGGAACAACATACCCATTGATTATAGATCTCTATGCCTTAACATCAATTGATTTAATATGAGAACGTACGCGAATCTTCCAATAGGCATAATTTGATCCATTAAAATAGAAAGTCTACCAATAATTGGATTTGACAGATCTATAGTTTATGACAACAGGATCAAACACTTATTATGTTAAGTGTCAGTTCTGATACCACTTGTTAGGGGAGCTATGGAATAATAAAAACAAAAATGAAATAAAATCGAATGTCAATTCTATTTCCGAATGTCGACAATTATGTCGTCCGACACCAGTAACAACACTTAGCAAAACAGTAACTTTAAAAAGTAAATGTAGCGGAATTTAAAGAACATAAATGTTTAAATTTTCATAAGTTTATATATATTATATAACTTATGATGGTCAATAAACAGCTGTATTATATATATATATATATATATATATACAACAGTACAAATTCCTTTATTTACAAATTTACAATATAAAACGGAAAGAAATTAAAAGTTGAAGTTGCAGATGACTTCTGCCTGAAAAATCTAACTAAGTAAACATAGGCAACCTCTCATTACAATCGCTTCATATAAAACTAATCTAGAATCTAAACAACAATTGTAATGTTTGACAGAATGTTGTCAACACACCCAGACAACACTTATGATCCAGATTTTTGAGATGAAATCCCGAGAGCTCTCTTGGTATTTTTGCTTTCTGATTCTGGATATTTATTCACTGTACTAGCTTCTCTATTTATAGTAGAGAGTCTTCCTTGAAAAGCTCATCGATTGGTTGTGGAGGTTGAGGGAAAGGTGGGCAGCTGGTAGGATCAGTTGGAGATGATCAAGGAGCAAAAACCTCTAACAACTTTGACTTGTTCCTCACGAAAAGCAGCAGCCTTGACTCGTTCTTCACACGTGTTTACCAACTCCTTTTTACCTTGCCAAGTCATATTTACTACATAGTAATCATTACGTGAAGTAAGGCAAAATCAGTTCTGAAAATATTGGTCCGAATGTTGTGCAACATTTGTCCCAACATTCTTATACATTCAAATCAATACTTCAGGAGATATGTTGGGTCAAATGTCACAACATCAAATCCAACATTAACAGTTACAATTTATTATTTATTGTGTTTCGGTTATCATACTATTTCGTTGTTGTTCCTGTTTTTTTTTTTGAATGCTTTATACTACTTTCCTTATTACTTGTCATGTTTTCGTCACCACCGCATTTCTTTTCATTACTATTTTGATTCACTACACTAGAGTCGAGTGTCCTTTGGAAACATTCTTTCCTTCACAGAGTAGGGGAAGATCTGTGTACACCCCCTCTCCATAACCCACTTATGAGATTACACTGGATATTTTGTTGTTGTGTTGCTATGTTTGGTTCAAGTATGCCACCTCAACTAAAACAACTTACTTCAAATGTACTGAAATCAAGGTTATCTCATTAACGATAATGATATTCTTAATGAAGTATGCATATTAGGGGTGCTTATCAGTCGGTTCGGTTCATTTTTGTGTATTATCGGTTCAGTTTATGGGTTTTCGATTTATAAATATCTTCAACCGATAACCAAACCGATAAGATATTCGTTATCAATTCCCGATTTACCGATTTTTGATCCTTAACAGTTCGATTTACGATTTAACCAATAAGAAAATGTTCCGCTAACTTTTTTTGCTTTCTCTTTTTTTTTGTTCATACTACCTTCATGCATATCAAGGCAAATCCACTATACTGTCAATTCATCAAAGTAAAGCCAAAATAAAATACACAAATTAAAGCGTAATATACTCAAGCAGATTCACTCTACTGTCAACGCAGCAAAGTTAGAAACCCACAAAATGAATTTCAAGATATGACAGATTTAAAGTCACTATTATATAATTAGGAATAAAAAGATAATTTTAATATAAGATTATTGAGTTATCGGTTTAATCATTAATTAAATTCTTAAATCGAAAACCCAATAAAAATTTTACAAATCGCTAACCCAATAACTCGATATTGATAAACTAATAACATTTTATTAGTTCAATTTATCGATTAAATCGATTTTTGCATACCCTGATACAGATAATAGCATATTTCTTTCTATTAAATTCACGATCCATTATAATACGCAAAAAGCAAAAACCCACCATTAATATTTTATTAAGAATTAAGTAAGAAAGAAAGGGCAAATTCCACTGCTATGATAAGTAACGTTGGTAATAGATATATACATAGAGGCTGTTAGAAAACCCCACTCACGTCCCCCGGGACATAGTCCAGTGGTAAAGCTTGGACGCTATAAGGCGCTCTGGCATGGGACATCGTGAGTTCGATTCCCCGCAAGCACGAAGAAACTCTGCATGTTGGTGAATTTGACTTTGTCTCATTGATCAGTTGTATGCTATCAGAAAACTGGCCACCAGAGCACATCCCGCGATTTACCTGACAATAGTGTTAAAGGACCGATGCTATTACCTCCAGGACGTCTGGGTAATACAGGCGCAAGCCTGAAAACCTGGATTATCAAAAAAAAAAAAAACCCCACTCACTATTTATCCAACAACTCAATTGTAACGGTCACTTTGCCCCTCTTTTTTCAAAGTAATAAACCCCTTCCCCCTTTGTCCTAAGACCCCCCCCCCCCCCCACTTTTCAATCCAAACGCTCCTCCTCTGTCATCATGAGGGCTCTCCGTTAATACCCTTTACTTCTTTCTCCACCATTCTTGGCTGGAACACAAATACATTCTGGAATCCAAGATTTGAGGGGGGTTTTCCCGCCTAAATGGGTTGTTTTCTTGGGTGTTTTGGTGGAGATAAGGACAAGAAACATCGCAAACACAGGAAAAAGGTCATCGCTCGAGACCAAGTAAGTGTTTCTCAATAACCCCTTTTTCCCAGTTTTAATTTTGAAATTCTTGGAAAGGGAAATGTTGAACTTGTTTTGTTTTTTTTAGCAAGATTCCAGCTTTAATCATGATTAGAGGTAAGTTGGTTTAACTGGGGTTAGGGTTAATTTAGTTGATGATGATGAGGGGAATTTCTTGATTAGTGTACCATTTGTTCCTGGAAGTGTTTCAGAATAACCTTTTTTTCCTTCTTGTATTTACTTCGTTAGTTGTAACCCTGTTCCCAGTTTCCTTGTTCTATTTTGTAATTCTTGGAAAGTGAATTGTTGAACTTCTCTTGTTTATTGAGCAAGATTACAGCTTTAATCATGATTAGAGGTAGGTTTAACTGGGGTTAGAGTTAATTTAGTTGTGATGATGAAATTTTCTTGATTAGTGTACCATTTGTTCTATGTGGTTCTATCTTGAAATTCTTGGAAAGTAAATTTTTGAAATTCTCTTGTCTTTTGAGCAAGATTCTAGCTTGATTGGAAGTTGGGGTTAGGGTTAATTTAGTTGTTGATGATGAAAATTTCTTGACTAGTGTATTATTTGTTCCTGGAAGTTTTTTTTGGACAAATTAGTAGAGCTATGGTTTGTGTTTATTTTCTTTTTGGGATACAAATAAACATGTAAAATCTTATGTTGTGCTGCAGAAACATGTTTGTCAGGATCCTCAGAGAAGCATAATCTCTACGGAACAAAGCATCACAGAGGAACCCTCTGGGAACTTGGTTACCGAAGAGCGGTGAGTTAACTGAATTTGTTTTCTCTATTTTTTCTACTTTATCTTACCAAGTTAAATGATACGGAGTTTTGTGATGTAGAGATAGGCCTGAGGAGCAACTAAGCTTGAGTGCTAGAAAAAAAGTTACCTTTGATTCAAAGGTCACTACATATGAACCTGTTTCAATCTATGAAAGTACAGATTCTTTACCCGAAACCAAGAAAGCTAGTGAAGATGAAAGAGAGGAGGGATGTCTTGCTAAATCAAGCAAGTCCAACTCTTTCTCTGAAGTGAATTCTGTCATATCTAGTGTTGGATCATATCCTCCAAACCATAGGTATCAGAACTGCAGAGACAGTGATGATGAAGCTGAGGAGTTTGGTGACAGTGATTTGGATGACGAATGTGATCTCGATGAGGATGATGATGACTACGAGGATTCAGATTGTGAATCAGTGAAAGAACAGGAAGTGGATAGTCCTACTTTGATGTTCGATGTACCTGAGAAGGAGACTATAAAGGGTGAAACAAAAGGATATGTGAGAGATAGGAGTGCTTATATCCATCCGGTGTTGAACCCTGTAGAAAACCTCAGTCAGTGGAAAACTGTTAAATCAAAACCAGCACAACCCTCGAAGCGGCTGCAGCCACAGAAGGAAAATTTTACCGCAGAAGTAGAAGGGACTCGTGCTTCATTCAGTTTAGAACCTACATATAAGCAATCATCGTCGAGTTTCAAGCCAAAGCCTAAGGATCAAGAAATTGAGGTTGATGTTAGTCTCTCAAATTGGTTGGTTACACCTGACAACACGACCAAGAAGTCCGGTGGCTCCAGTGTGCTTGAGACTGTTACACCAGAAAAGAGCATGTCACAAGGTTCCAACTCTGTGATGAGCTTTGAAGACAGACCGATTTTAGGTGCCTTGACAGTCGAAGAGCTGAAACAGCATTCGGCAACTACCTCCCCAAGGAAATCACCCCGTCGGAGCCCTGATGAGATGCCTATTATAGGAACTGTTGGTACCTACTGGAACCCCTTAGGATCTGCAAAAGATTCGGGGTCAGCTGCTTCTTTTAAAGGCATACCAAACACCACCAGCAAGTACAGAGAGGTAGAGTTGATATGAATTTTTTTCTCATTAATGCTGCAACTTGCTTATAACACACTGACTAGGTACTAAGAGGTTCTCGTGATAATAATGCAGGATAAGAGAGTTAATTGGCACTCAACTCCATTTGAGGCAAGATTGGACAGAGCCTTGAAACAAGGTGCTGCATAAGCGTCTATAGCTTGATTGATTATTGTATATCTAAACTGGCACAGCTGTTTGTGATGTGAGTGAGATTCTTGTTGTTACTATTGTATGTGCTTACATTTCTTTACGGTTCATGGATTTGTCGTGTTTGTGAATTATCAGAAAACTGTGTTGTAATTTTTTTTGTAACTATGAAAAGTGAATTATTTATTGGTTCGTCTTTCTTGTTTTTGCCTTCAAATTTTCATGTTTTGCTACCTTAATACAGTGATGAATGAAGTAAGAAAGATTAGAACCTGAATGGTCTCTCATTGGTGAAGATCACCAGACTGTATTATGTGGCATAACAGGGATTCTGGCCAAGTTTACTGCAGATGCAATTGCATTAGTGACTTTTACTATGTTGAGAAAGGTTTCACCAATTATGTGTCAAGATGACACCACAGGCGAATCTAGGATTTCTAGAACATGGGTGCACGTAATTAACTCAACATTCAACCAAGTGCATCATTTAGTCTTCTGGTAGCATGGGTGCCAACATATAACATTATACCAATTTTATAAAATATATACATAAAATGTCTAGTTTTATGGAGAGACCACGGGTTCACGTTGTAGGAAAAGTTAGAACAATATTGATTAAGAAATAAAGTAAAACAAGAAAATAACTTATCGAATCAATGTTGCGTTGTGGTAAGCCACTGCCTTGAAAGAGATTTCGGACCGACTGTGGTGCAAATCGTAGTCCGGTCCCTCCCAAGGTTCCACAACACTCCCAAACACTTGCACTAGTGGCTGGAAGTTTGGAGTTTGCACAAAGAAGATTTTCCATAGAAGAAGAACCTTTGAAGAAGGAGAGATGATTTTCAGTGTGTTGACAAGAGATGTAGATAACAACTAGAGGTCAAGACCAGATATATTTGATGTATTGGACCATTGAATCTGAGTAATGAACCTTGAATGTTTATTATATCAAGGGATGTACTTGGTTGTCCTGTCACGACCCAAACAGGAGGGTCATGACGGGTATCCGGACCTTACCTATCGAGTACCACTAAACATATATTTAGCATATAACCGTAATTTCTCACGGTCCATGAGGTCCGCCACAAGATACCTTGCTAATATATGGAAATAGTAAATTGGAAAAGAGTTATGTAAAATCCTGCAACCAGAAGGACCCAACCTATATACATATACATACCAAGGCCGACAAGGTCATACACGACTACTATACACAGGACATCTGTCTACAATCCTCTAAAGAGTACGCAACATCATATGATCGGGACAGGGCCCCGCCATACCCCAACGCATAACCAAAATATCGTACCACTACTAAACTACAACTTTGGAACCAATAGAGTGCTCCAACATCAGCTGGACCAGCAACCTACTAGTGCGGACCGTTACCCTGTCTACCTAAGCATGCGGGCATGTAACGCAGGGTCCCCCGACAAAAGGGACGTCAGTACAACTGATGTACCGAGTATGTCATGCATGAAAATAGCATAATCGATACCTGAAAGTAACCTGAGACAAGAAACAACCAACCAGTATAGAATGCCTCTAAGGGTCATAATATGCCTAAGTGTCATACCTGTGTAGAATGCTTTTGAGGGCCATAATATGTCTAAATACCATGTCTGTGTAGAATGCCTCTGAGGGCCATAATATGTCTAAATACCATGTCTGTGTAGAATGCCTCTGAGGGCCATAATATGCCTAAATTCCATGCACAGTGCAAATGCGGTCATACATATACATATGTGTATACAACACCATCAAGCCTCTGTGGGCATCCCATCATATCATATTGGTCTCTGTGGGCATAATCATTATCGTATATATTTGT
This sequence comes from Anisodus acutangulus, assembly GCA_029783415.1. Lineage (NCBI taxonomy): Eukaryota > Viridiplantae > Streptophyta > Magnoliopsida > Solanales > Solanaceae > Anisodus > Anisodus acutangulus. Next base: position 42,102,484 of record CM056507.1, read on the forward strand.
ACCAGCTGCAGGTGGTGTGCGTATATAACACCGTATTCCATTTCCCATGCCTCATACGTATATAATGCATACATATAGTAGAGTATATAACTCATTTGAGGTCAATGTATGTACATGAATATAATGCATGAATGATATGACAATATGATACTATAAGTTTGTCGGAGTGATGTAATGTTGTTTCACCTCCGATTAACATTATGAATACTAACATCTTTCTCATATACCTCAATAGGGATTTAGGAACATATTTAGACATGCTTTGACTATAGGAATGAATAACATGAACATTCTTAACTACTAAGAGTAGAATCATTTATGAAATAATATTACGTGTACGTTTCGTTATATGGAACATGCCAAAAGAAGAAATGATTTGCCTTAACATACCTTAAATAGTCATACAAGTTCGTGGGACGTGGTAAATGAAGGATCCAACCCTGATAGAAACTAAATTGTTCAGTGAATTATAGATGAAGCTAGATTAACATGCTCCAAACACACCCATTAAAGTAAACCAAGATGTTTTGCCGTTCTTGAGATGTACAAAACGTATTGTTTCCAACAATAGAGATAATACTAGCTAAGGGTAAGTGCTTCATACGTTTTTGTTAAAATTGAAAAGGGGAAAGTCTTTTTATGGAAGGTAACGTAACAGCCCACTCAAATTTATGAACCCACTTAGTGAAGGAAATGAAAATGAGTCACTTAAGGAATATCTACCTTTTACACGTGTAACTATATAGGTAATTCTCTAGTTACTCATCACCTGCACCATTTCTTTACGTGCATGTAGTCCATGCCACCTAGAATACTAATGTCACTTAGTCATCTTAGTCTTCTCTAGTTGCTGCCACATGGGTGGATGATATCCACCTCAATATTTATCCACTAACTAATTTATTAGTCACCCACTAAAAATCTAATATTTAATCAATTACTCACATAATTAATTTCTTGATCCCAATCCACTTAAATCTTAATGACTTATAAAACCTTCATATACTCAATGTCATACTTATGCGATATAGCACTAGTCCATAACCTTTTTTGGTACATACAACCATTATTTTCAATTCCCGTCGTCACACTTCTTAACTCCTAAATTATTTCGGGATCGCATCCTTTTATAAACTAAGCTTCTTTATTTGCATACGTGAATATGACCAAAAATCCTCCAATGCTCAGGTCTATTTACATACGTCTAGCGATTCAAATCATGGCCCAAAAGTACGGGATGTTACATTCTTCCCCCCTTAGAAACATTCGTCCTCGAATGTTGGGGTGACATATCTAATTCTCGTCACGTAGTCAGAAAACACATCACCATTTCACGTGCCATATAATATAACATTTATCCTTATCGGACCTCACATAATCATCAAGCATTAATGATAATAGTCTGAAATGGAACTCACCTTATGCTTATCTCGGTACCTCGGCGTTGGTCTGAAATAGGTAGGGATATTTATGTTTCATCTCCTCTTCCGCCTCCCATGTCATTTCTTCTACATTTTAATCCGCCAAAGAACTTTCACGGAGGCTACTTCTTTAGTCCTTAACTTGCGGACTTGTCGATCTAAGATAGCAATAGGAACCTCTGCATATGATAGATCCTCTGTAACCTTCACATCGTCAATTGATACAATTCATGAAGGATCTCTAGTACACGCTCTCAATATAGAAACATGGAAAACTGGATGAACAAGCGCTAACTCCAACGGCAAGTCCAATTTGTAAGCCGCTTGGCCGATTCATCGAATTATGCAATATGGCCCAATGTACCTTGCGCTGAGCTTTCCCTTTTTCCCAAACCTCATTACACCCTTCATATGAGAAATTTTCAAGAAGACCCAATCATCTACTTGGAACTCTAAGTCCCGTTGTCGCACACCTGAATACGACTTCTGATGACTCTGAGCGGTTAACAATAGTTCTTGGATAGGCTTCACATTCTCTAAAGCTTGGTACACTATGCCAGGCCCAAATAATTCTGATTCGCCTACTTCGAACCATCCGATAGGAGATCTACATTTCCATCCATACCAAGCTTCATATGGAGTCATTTTGATACTAGTATGATAACTGTTATTGTACGCAAATTCAATAGGGGATAGATGATCATCCCAGCTTCCCTTAACCAAGAAAAGCACAAGTAGTAACTTTTTTTTATTCAATTTAATAATTTTGGGATTCATTAGCCTAACATAAGCTAGACAATTCTAAACTCTTAGAAATTCCAAATTTGACTTGTGACCTTTTCACAACTCAAAAGGTGTTAATTTTATCTTTTTATGAGACACACAATTCAATATATAACAAGCAGTCAAAATAACTTCACTACAAAAACTTAGAGGTGTGCACTAGACTCAATAAGCATGACATAGGGGTGGCCAGTGGGCCGGGCTCAGGACCGGCAGGCCGGGTTTGGCGGGATCGGGTCGGGGAGGGACGGGGGAAAAGGTCGGGTCAGGCGGGATTTGCCAAAGTCCCGCCCCGATCCCGTCGGGATCCCGGGCGATTTTTTTTTGGCACTTAATTTAAAAAATAACATATATATAAAAAAATAATAATTAAATAAGATAGTGTAATAAAAACATCCCAATGCTATTTTTGTGCATCTTATATTATTTAATAGACATATGATTTTTTTGTAATACAAATACAATTGTCAAAATTGCAACTTTGTGGTGTTGTTCAAAAGTTGCAAATTACATAGCAAAATTGCAATTAAAAAAATTACATTCTGAAAAAAAATCTGTTCTAGTTTCTTGATAATTTCATGTGGTTCTTCGGTTGGAATTGGTAATTATCGGTCAAATTGATCCACGTCACTTCCACCACCTTCGGATAAGATTTCGTTGTAGTTTTCGTCTTCTTCTCCGTTGATCTCCGGTTGACCGCACCTTCTCCGCTCCGCTCATATCCAATCTCTAAATAATACTACAATCTCCAAGTTGTCTCCGGCTAATGAGTGTATGTGCTCTCCTATTTGATATCTGCCGGTAGAAAAGGCACTTTCAGACGCAGTTGATGACGCTTGAATGTTCAAAACATCTCGGGTCATCATTGAAAGTGTCGGAAAGGTCTTCTCATTCCCCCTCTAGTATTTCAGCAAGTCTTCACGTCCTTCTTCATTGAGAACTGTTTGGTACGGTATAGAACCCTGCAAAACAAAAATATCAAACTCACTAATTTGGTTAGTAGTGGTACGGCCGCACATTCTATTTCTGAGGCTTTCAATACTAGTCGCAGAAACAGCATGTCTTTTGTGAGGTTGTGTTGAAGAAGAAGAAGATGGTATGGAAGCCGGTAGGTTACTAGCACTTTCTTGTTGGTAAAACCTATATACTTTTTTGCATTGGTCTTCTAGGCTAGACAACACGTCTTCTTTAGTTTGGTCAATAGGTGGTGGGTGATTTGGATTTTTGGGACTTGGAGGTGGTAGTACTTCTATACAATTGTAAATAGTTTCAATAAGTGATTTAGTACCGTCTATTTTAATAGTCGGATTTAATACAGCACCAATAATATAAATAGTGAAAATAGGAATAAAATATTTTTTTATTTTGATAAACATTTTTTCAATAGCTGCCATATAAGCTGGTTTTTTCATATATTCACTAAGTAATAAAAATATTAGAGATATATAAAACAACATAGTTGAAATAGTAGGATAATATATACCGAAAAAATCTTTTGTTGCTTGAAAATTTTTCTCTAAAAATACAATAAGTTCGGAAATTTTTACACTATTGAAAACCTATAACTTTTACCCAATCGCTATCTACAACCATATCAGCTGGAATTTTGATTATGAGAGTTAAAAAATAAAGTTATAGGTTTTCAATAGTCATAAGTAACAAGTAGTTGCTCGTATAAAGAATTCCATCTAGCGGGTACTTCTTCTGAAATTTTTCTATAAGGTAGTTGGCAATCGTGACAAAAAAATTTGTATTCTTTTCTTCGTTGTATTCTATTATTTTTAAAAATAAAATTTATAGCAAATTGTATTTTACTAAGAATGTCTTCAAAAAGTGATAGCGTTAAACTATTTTTTAAAATTGTAATAGCGTAATTGTTAGAAGAAGCGTTATCTAATGTAATAGTCATAATTTTATCAGTTATTCTGTAATAAGCGCACACTTGATAAATATTTTCTGCAATAAAAGTACCAGTGTGCCTATCATCTATATATCTATACGCTAAGATACATTTTTGCATAGACCATTTATAATCTATCCAATGACAAGTTACCGTTAAATAATCATGGTCGTTAGTACTACGGCCTATATCAGAAGTGATAGCCACTTTTCCATTAAAATGATATAATGAATAACGTAAATACTGTTGATATTCATGTGCGAATTTAAATACATCTCTCTTAACAATTGATCTAGAAAAACCGTTAAAAGCAGTATTATACATATCTCTAATGTAATGAATAAAACCGGGAGATGAAGGAAATGAAAAGGGCAGACTCTCCACAGCAACTAATTTTGCTATTGCTTCTCTATCTCTATATTTATTGTATTTAGGGCCTACAATTCCCTCCGTCATAGGGTTAATTTGACCATGTACTTGGTCCGGGACAGTATCAGTATGTGAACCTTGTCCCGATGGAGCGGACATTTGTGCACCCGATTTTGAAGCCTTTTATTGGGCATACCTAGCTGGATGAGCCCTTGCTACGTGTCTCATTAAATCCCCCGTCCCACCGTGACCTTTTCTAGTTTTATATTTTAAAACATCTTTACAAATTTTACATCTAGCTACTTGATTCTCTACGTCCCTATCAAAAAATGTCTATGCATCTGATTTTAATATTTATTTTGCTGGACCTAGTCTCATACTAGGGTCAATATGAGATATTTCAGTTGAAGGTGCACTAGTGGGTGTGTTGTCATCTACATTAGTGGATGTATCATCTAGATCATCGTCTAAATTAAAGTCTTCTTGAGTTCCAGAAAATAGCTCATCGTCTAAATCTAATGGTATTGTAGGAAAATGTTCAGTATCAACAAAATCATCATGTGTAGGAATAGGATTCTGTCTAGAAATAGGACTCTTGCCCTTGTTGCTCCTACTAGAAGAAGCATGACCCCTACCCGTAAGCATACGTTTAAATCTTCCATTATAAATTTATAATTATACTAATAAATAATTAAAGTAAATGAAATTAAGTGCACTAAATAAAATAAACAGACAATAATAATTTAATGAAGCAACGAATGTATCAAACGTCGACGGAACGTCGACGTGTAATCGAGAGGTTGAAAATTGAAACTTTGCTCGATGGAAGATCCTCAAGCTAGTTGCCAACTTCACTCCCAATTCCCAAATGAATAAATGAAATTGAATATTTAGTAGACAGTGTAGATTTGTAGAGAGATAGATTGAGAGATTGTAGGAAGATTTGTGAGAAAGATGAAGAGAAAATGAGGTATTTATAGTTGGAAAATTGGGTTAAAGTGTAAATATAATAACTTATGGGTTAAAATAAATATTAAGGGGGTAGGGGGGTTGGGGGAGGGGGGAGGCCAAAAATGGTCGTTGCACAACGGCCAAAATATAAAATGGTCGTTGGTGCAATGGTTATTTTTGCAAAAGGGGAGGTTTCGGGCGATATCGGGTTGGGACCGGGGCTGGATCGAATCGGGACTGGCGGGCCAGGATGAGACCTTGTCCCGTCCCGGTTCGAATCCCGATACCGCGAATTATTATTTTTTTTAAAATACTCAGGTTCGGGGCGGGACCGGGGCGGTGTCGGGACGGGACCGGGCCGATCCGGCCCACTGGCCAGCCTTAGCATGACATTTGTCAACTCAACTAAAGTTATATTTTTTCTTTCTGCTACACTGTTAGATGCAGGAGAATAAGGTGGAGTAGTTTCATGAATTATTTCTAATGATCTTACAAAAGAATTAAACTCATTAGACTCATATTCACGGCCTCTACCACTTCTAATTCTATTTATTTTTCTACCAAATTAATTTTCAACTTCATGGAGAAAAACTTTAAAACTTTCAAAAGCATCACTTTTATTTTTCATCAGGAAAACATATGTATACTTAAAAAAATTATCAATCAAAGTGATAAAATATCTATTTTCTCCACGAGCTAAAATTCTTCCAAGTTCACAAATATTAGTGTGAATTAACTCTAATAATTTGATTTTTCTTTCAACTTGAAAATAAGGCATTTTAGTGATTTTGGCTTTACTACGATCCTCACACTTTTCAAAATTCTTTTTAATCATTGAAATTAATCCTAAACTACTCATGATTTCCACATAACGATTATTAATAAGACACAAACGAGCATGCCAAAAATTAGTAGAAGAAAGCATGTAAACATAATTAGCAACTTTATTCATTTCAACATTCAACTTGAACATCCCATCACATGCATACTCCTTTCCCACAAAAATATCCTTTTTCACTATTATATATTGATCAGACTCAATAATTTATTTGAAGCCTGCTTTATTAAGAAGAAAACTAGACATCAAATTTTTTCTCATGGAACGAGTAAAAAGTACATATTTTAATGTTAATACCCTTCCAGAAGTGAAGCTCAACTCGACATCTCCCTTTTCAAGCACTTGAGTGGTGTGAGAATCACCAAGCATGATGGTTTTAGGCTCCTCAAAAGGAGTATACACTTTGAACCAATCTTTGTCATAGCAGACATGATGGTTTGCACCAGAATCAACCCACCATCCATCAACATTTTTAATCATATTTATGTATGTTATCACCGCCACAAGTGGCTCTTCGGTAACGTTCGTCTGAGGTGTAGGACCACGTTTCCGAAACTTGCAAAATCGAGCAATATGCCAACTCCTGCCACAGACAAAGCACGGTCCTCCATTTTGAACTTGTTGATTTTGTGCTTGGTTATTGACACCATTATTTTTCTTAGGAGGTCTACCATTATTTTTCTTGAATATTTTCTTCTTAGGCTTCATAGAAGTATTTTCGTGAGAATTAGGAGCAGCATTATCTAAAGTGATTAAATTTACCTTATTAGTGTTGGGATGTAAGGCGCTCTCTTCTGGTTGCAAAAGTGAATATTGGCCCCTTACCTATTCTTCTATGCGGATTCGCATAATCAACGTTCAAGAGAGGTTTCCTTTTATTTGTGGCGCATAATTTTTTGAAATTCCTTCCAAGAAGGTAGAAATTTATCTATTATAGCACAAACAATAAAGTTATCTTAAATTTTGATCTCCTTGAACCTGAGTTCTCCAACGATCATAATAAAGTCTTGAGCTTGGTCTATCACTGATTTGTTGTCCACCATTTGAAAACGAAAAATTTACTAGCAGTATATTTTTACTCCTTCCATCTCTTGAAATGAGTATTGTTTAATCGAAATGGTTTGTTAAGATCTCCTACTTTGACATTCGCAGTTTTTTCAATTGTATCCATTGAATCTCCTTAAAATTGTTGGTGAAAATACAATTACAATTGAAAAATAAAAAAGAAAATAATATCTTCAGGCTGAGACGCGGATATGTCGCTCTCTTTAAGGAGATTCAAGCCCACTGCAATAAATCTTTACCAGTCCAACAATAATCTTCCTAACTTGTCCCGTCCAGGATACAACAGCCCGACCACATCGTATAACTCAATAAATTCTGGACAAGATGTTGAGTCCAAAGCTCCACAAAAAAGAACACCTTCCTTCAACTAAATAAAATTCTCTTTTTAAATCACTTTTCTCATGCACTCTATATTTTTCTCTACACACCTAAAGCTAAGGATGATTTCTATTTATAGGTGAAGAAATCCATCATTGAATTGATTGGATGAGAGGTGGGAGAGTGGGGTAATAAAGTAGGTAGAACGTGAAAGAATTATGGCTTAGATGTTACATGAATTACAAAAAGAATGTGGATAAGTTAATATGATAATGGAGAAAGGAGTTTCAAAAGAAATTATTGTCCACATTCTTCCACTAATACAATGATAATACGGCATAATTGCATATCACAAACATGGGCAATTAAGCACAATTAGAATCTGTAACATGAGGCAATTTAATATAATAATATTTTGGTATTAAAATGCTAGAAGGTCCATCAATTCCAATTCTTGAAAATCGTTCAAATGCTAAAGTGAGATAATTAACACAATGAGATGGATAGAACAATTTGTTTTGTCCATCTTAGCTTTCTTTTAGTAGTTGTATTTCCAAATTAAAGATGTAACGTACTATTTCCTCTGGGTCCCAATTATTACTCGTTTTGCAAACAAATAAATTTTTACTCCCTACGTCTCAATTTGTTTGAAGGTTGATCAGTTTGAAAGTCAAATAGTTTTTTCTTTGACTTAATTTTAAACATAAATTCTTCAAATATTTTATAATAAAATTTACATATTTGAAAACTATATAAAAATATTATAAGTCTGCATAATTGATAATTCATAATATATGAAAATAGTTAGAGAAAATCGTACCCCGCGCACTGGGCTGCTCTTGTGGTCCGACCCTTCTCCGGACCCCGCGCATAGCGATAGTGATGGAAATTTACTAAATATAGAATTAAGTATATCCCATTAATTTATGACTCGAACAATTGGGGCCCGCACGTCGGAAACGTCATTTTCACACACGTGCACATGTAGTGCCAAGTATCGCAAATTTCATTAGTGAAAGAGATATTGGTACGTATGTAATACGTTTGAGACATAGAATTATGGACGGTTATTGGCCAAATGACAAAGTATTCCACGTTGGTAAAAGAAGGAAGAAGTGTACGAAGTGTAAGATGAAACGTGTCGGAAATTGCCGTGAAGGGCCGCGGCGCCTCCCAGGCAGCGCCGCGACGCAAATTGGTTGGCCAGTCACTGGAGTCGCGACGCTTCGGAGGCAGAATGCTTGCAACGGGAAGTTGGAAAGATATGACCTTTGGGCTGGTTTTGGAGCATTGATTCTCCATTACTTGGCACATGAATTCATCCATTATTTGGCTTAATGTAACCCCTCAATCAAGTGTCATTACATGGATATTGAAGGCCATTAGTTGGCTAGTTGAGGGGTCTTCTCCTTACACTATAAATTGAGGTCTTTGGCTCAATTGAAGAACACTACATTCAACACTTAGAAAATACTCCAGATTTTCTGAATTCATCTTCTTCATCTCTAGCAAAGTTACTATACTCAAAGTTCTTCAATAGTAACACTTGAGTTTCCTTTACTCAATTGTTAAGTTGTTGTTGTATCTTGGGAGACTATTGCCTGATAACGTAAAAGGAGATATACGGGGCAATCTTGTCTTAAAGAAAGAGTGTCATCACTCGACTCAACGAATCACACAAGCAATCGGTTAAGTTCTTGATTTTCAGTTTATTGTAATAATTATTTTATCATTTCTTACTATTGTAATAGTTACTTACTTCCCGTTCCTTACAACAATTGTATCCCAACAGGTAGTGCACCGAGATGCCCTTTTTTTTTAGTTAGAGAAAATTATAATTAAAGAAAGAATTGTTTGACTCCTAAATTGCTCAACCTTCAAATAAATTGAGAATGAAGGGATAATCAAAATATTTGACATATAAGAAAAAAAAATAAGATAACAAGAAGTACCAGCTTGTAATTTTTAGACCTTTTCGGCATGTTTAGCAATATAAAGGGATTTTTCAGATAAGGTATTCGGTTGGATAAGAGATTTTTGGTTAACTGAGTTGAGTTTAATGTTTTTTATTATTTTAATTAAAAAATCAGGTGTCACGATATTAAAAACTGGTCAGGCATATAATTTTTCAGTTTGAGTGACCTTTTGGGTGAAATAACAAAAGATAAGTAATTTTTCTTATACAAAAGAAAGGAAAGTTATCTTTGAGAAAAATAACAAAAATACGTGACTTTTCATACAAAAGAAAAAAATGACTTTATTCACCTATGTTTAATAGTTTAGTGTCCCTTTAAATAATGAACTCAAGAATATTTAAAGGATAACAACAACAATATACTCACTGAAATTCCACAGTCTGGGGATGAGAATGTACACAAATCTTACATCTACCTTGGTAGGTAGAGCGGCTATTTCTGAGAGACCCTCGGCTCAAGACTTAAATAAATATTTTTATGACTAAGGTTGGTAATTCTTTTTTAAGATTGTAAAAATTTGGGGAAAGAACGTGTGTGCTCCCTCAAACCAAAATAATTACCTGTCCTTACTTCCATTACTTTTGTATCCCCGAAAAAAATTAAAACTATTTACCCGAGATGCTCCCCCAATTGTGATACCATCGTGGTATATAAATATACTGAGATGGTATTATAGAAGACTGCTTCAGTCCTTCTCTTAGTCCTCCATGATACCTGGTATATATATATACCGAGATAGAATTATGGATAATCATGTTCGTTAATTCAAAAAAGACACATTTTCTCAAAAAAAAAAAAACCTTTATGATACCATTGTCTTATATACATATACTATGATGATATCATGGAGGATTGTTTCAGTCCTCTCTTAGTCCTCTATGATACTATTATGATATATAAATATACTGCGATGACATTCTGGAGGAAGGGGTTTGGACGAAGGGGTATGTCGGGTAAATAGTTTTGGGTGAGAGGATACACCGGTGTTAAAGAATTAGTGAAGTGCACAGTAGTGACATGAGGAGTGCTACATGGAGTTTTCTCTATTTAGTTTGTTAGTGGAGTTTGTTAGATGGTTAAGAGTTTGTTACAAGTTGTTAATGTAATTAATAGGTGGTTAGAAGTATCTAGATATATAGATAGGAATGTGTATAAATATCCTAATGTACATGTTATTGGATGTATGGAAAATTACTTTCTTCTTCCTCACAATCACACCATTTTCTCTTATTCTCGATCTCCCAGAGCTACTGCATTCACATCGAACTGCCATTGTTCTTCCATGGCAGTCTTTGTCTTCTAATTACAGTTCTGGTTCCTCAATAGAATAGTATTTCACATAATATCATAGCGGTGACAAGTTGACAAGGATCGAGGGAATTTCTTTTACATGCAAGAAGGAATTCGAGGGATCTATAGTTCTGACATAGATAATTTGAGATCGAACAGCTGAAATTGATGAGTAGCAGTTCAATTGGAACATAATCTCATATTTGTAACATTGTTTTCTTAGTTGGTGATAGTGGTAATTGAAATCGAAATTTTGTGGAAAATTAATAATGGAGAAGAATTGTCAAGTGGAACTACTGCAATGACTGTGAACATAGATCACAATCATCCTTATATTTGTTTTCATCTGATGCACCAGGTTTATTATCTGTTGGGATTATATAGAATGGGATGAGAATTATACATTGTGGAGTAGGGCGATGAAACTAGCCCTATTAGGAAAGAACAAAATAGGATTTATTGACGGAACAGTGAAAAGGGTGGCCTTCCCTGGTAATTTGACAAGATTGTGGGATAGATGTAATGTCATTGTAGTATCATGGCTGATGGGAAATGTGAGCAAAAACTTGCTCAATAGGATGCTATTCAACTCTGACTCACACGTCATCTAGGAAGAGTTGAGGGAGAGATTTGACAAGATAAATAGCTCTAGAGCATTTCAGTTGCATAAGGAGATTTTTACATTGAGGCATGGAACATTGTCAGTTTCAATGGACTACTCCAAGCTCAAGGACATTTGGGATGAATATGATTCGATTGTACCACCACTTTTTGTTGTTCTAAATCCAAAGAGTTTATATATCAATTGCAATATCAGAGGATGTTGCAGTTTCTAATGGGTTTGGATGAGAGCTATAGTCAGGCTAGAAGCCATGTGATCATGATGCAACAGGTGCCAAGCCTAAATCAGGTGTATGCAATGATCAATCAAGAGGAAAGCCAAAGGATAGTTACAGGGAACAGCATGACGATACATGAAACAGTTGAATCATCTGCCTTGTTCACAACCGGGAGTGGGATTGGAAGAGGTTCAAAACAAAAAAAGTCATATAATCCTAATGTTTTTTGTGATTTCTGTCAAGGAAAATGTCATTTAAACTGGATTGTTTCAAGCTAATAAAGTGTGATTTCTGCCACAAAATTGGACATGTACAGGATGACTGTTATAAGCTCAATAGATATCCTGAAAATCTTAAGAGTAAAGCCAAGAAGGCATATGTGGTGACAAGAGGAAATACGTTTTTTTGAAGACACTGGACATGAGAATGAAGTTTATCAGAATGACATGAAGAATGTGTAGAAACAGCATGTGGGAAATTCACAGTCTCAGTTTATTCCAAATCACAGTCACAACCAAAGAATCCCAAAACATGCATCTCTACTTATGCAGTTCACACCCAGTCAACACCAACAACTTCTCAATTTGCGGAATAACAAAGCAGAACCTAAGGTTGTTGCTAACATGGCAGGTAAATGTATTTTTTATAATGAAATATTGGTGAAATGGATTGTAGACATAGGGGCAACTAATCATATGATTAGTGATCAAAAACACTTACAAAATAAATCTTTGACAGAAAACACAAGAAAAGTGCAATTACCTACAGGTGATTCTGCAAAGGTGTCACATATTGGTGATTATCATCTATGAGGAGGTGATGTTCTTAGAAATGTTTTGTGTGTACCAACATTGCTTAAAAACGAATTCGCTATGACCGACTTGGGGAAGTTGAGTTGCTTTTTAGGGATAACAGTGACTAGGTCTGCAGATAATATATGTTTGTGTCAGCGCAAGTATGCAGAGGAGATAGTATACAGGGCTAAAATGGCAAACTGCAAGATAATGTCCACTCTGGTTGACTCTAAATCAAAGCTTAGTATTGTTGATGGTAATCCAGTGACCGATCCCACCCTTTACAGGATTCTTGCAGGTGAACTACAATATTTTACTTTCACCAGGCCTGATATTGCTTATGTTGTTCAGCAGGTATGTTTATTCATGCATGCCCCTAGGGAGCCTCATTTTACTGCCCTTAAGCGTACCATTCGATAGGTTAAGGGCACATTTGATTATGGATTGCATCTATATCCTTCAGCACCGACCAAATTGTTATCATATATGGATATTGATTGGGCAGGTTGTCCGGACACGCGATGCTCCACCTCCGCTATTGTGTGTTCTTAGGGGATAATCTCATCCTATGGTCTGCTAAGAGGCAAGCCACATTATCCCGTTCGAGTGCAGAAGCAGAGTATAGAGTCATTGCAAATGTAGTTGTTGAGATCTATTGGCTCTGAAACCTTCTTTTGGAGCTTCAGTGTCCCTTGCGTAAGGTGTCTTTAGTTTACTGTGATAACATATCCGTCATATATTTATCTCATAATTCGGTTCAGCATCAGCAAATCAAGCATATTGAGATGGATATCCACTTTGTTCGTGAGAAGGTTGCTCTCGGTCATGTTAAGGTGTTGCATTATCTGTCTTCATATCATTATGCGGATATCTTCACGAAAGGTCTTCCTAGACAACTATTCCTAGACTTCAGATCCAGTCTTAGCGTCCGGCCTCCTCCTGCTCCGACTGAGGGGTTGTATTAACGTATATTATAAATATACTACATATATTTTGTAATATTTAGTAATGTATAATTATGGTAGATCTAGAATCCCTATTGTATTAGGATTCCACATTGTACACACTATATATTTGTATTAATGAGACAGACTCTCCAAGGAAGATTAATACAATCTTACCTGATTCGTTAGTTTGATGGCTCATCACTTCGAGTTTAATCCATTGTATCGAATTAACAAACAAGTCATAATTCCACTCTTTAACATCGAGTTACTAAAAATAAATTGATTTTTCCAACTCCAATGAAGATTATTATGCCACGTGGTAATATATATTTTTCTACCAAGAATTTGATAGACATGATAGTTCAAGACAAGCTAATTATCCCTAGTCCTAATCAGACATGCTTCTAGTAGGTTGGTGATATATAGCAGTTGAAAGTTGAGATGAACTAACCGAGTGGTGGTGGTTGGGAGAAGCATGATGATTCTTGATCTGAAATTCTAGTTCAAAATCATCATGAGAATCATCTTCATCATCACTTGCAACTCTAGGACAACCTACCCATATATATATTGCACTATTTAGTACAACTTGTTATATTTAAAGAAATTCAAGAATATATAGCATCATCTTATGAACATATTTTGATAACCATGCATGCACGCACATATTTAGAAAAATGGAAGATGGCGTATCCAAAGGAGAAATGAAAGCACATACACATGCATTATAAAGAATTGATGGTACAATTTAATTTGTTATAGCAAGTTATTTCTCTATTTTCGAATGGATTTGAGTTATTATACTTTATGGCTATTAGTGTAGTAGTTTAACATGTTATACATGGTCAACTACCAAGTTTGCATCAGCTAATGCTTATTATAGAAACATAGTTGAAATTATTTTAAAAGTGAAGTAATTGTATAAATAATTCTATAAAACCAAATGATTTTTAATAATACTATATCAATTACATGTTATTGTAAGTCTACTTAACATGATGATATGTAAAAACTCTTTGACGCGATCGGTGAAATAAAATGAAAGAATAAAAGTACCTTTATGACGCTTATAGCGAGTATGACACTGAGGACAAGACTGGTTGCCTTCACTTCTCTCATACGCATAACATGGCCTGCAAACTGGGAATCCACACTCCCCACAAGCAACAAACACCTCCCCATTTTCCTTCACTTCAATCTCGTCTTGACAAATCTTGCATATCTTCTTCAATGACATGACAACCCCTCCAGACTCTCTTGTTTCTGTTGGAGGCCGCTGCTATACATATTCATTGTTTCCAAAACAAGGAAAAAGAATCGTTTACACAAAATCTAGCAAGAAAGAAAGACTTTTGACACATATCAAAAATAACTTTAGAACGTGCGTTTTTTAAACATGTTAGTGATTTTTTTGTGACTATAAAAACATGTCATTACTAGAAAACTGAAACAGACTAAAGAAAAAAGAGCAGTGTCATATAAACAGAGACGTACATCTGCTGTATGGAAAACATGAAGTTCACTGCGAGAATGAGAACCAGACATGGTGTTAGATGCCACTAAGGCAAAATGAGCTATGGAAATGGAATGAGTAGAAGAGGGTATATTAAGAAGAGAATATGTACACTTTCTGGTGGGAGTTTGAGATTTTTCACCTAACTAATAGTTGAAGTGATGGTTTGATTAGAAGAGACGTTACTTTGGACCTGGGACAGAACAGGTAGGAGATCGCTTCTTCCACAGGCTATTTCTCTCGACAGACACACTCATTTTGTTTCTTGTTTTTAAAAAGAATCCTAATTGTTCTCTGACTTTTATACTAAGATTATAGTGTGTATGATGTATGATTAGGCTGTGTATATATCTTTGACACAAAGGTATCCAAACTCAGAATCCTAACACACATAGATTGGCCAATGATAACAAATTATAAATTATTTATTTAAATTATATACGTTGACGGTACCAAAAAATTGCACACTATCCATGCAGTGCTTCTATTTGTTGTGACAAATTATACCATGTTTTGTATGTTACCAAATATTTGCTTGTTATAAAAAGTTGTTTGAAATGGACTTATAAGTAATATGGTAATATAAAATTTCTTAACATTGTCAAGGAATACGAGTTAAATTCAATTTTGCCATGGCTTCTTTATTTCCGTTAGTTCTTATCTGACCTTCTTTGAAATATTTTTTCTTGAGCCGAGCGCCTATCGAAACAATCTATCTCTCAAGGTATAGGGTAAGTATGCGTACAATCTACCCTCCCCAAACCCAATTTGTGGGATTAGACACGGTATGTTGTTAGTGTACTCGATTGAGAAAAAATCTAATACTCGATTTAGTTGGCTTGGTAGGGAACATCAAGCGGTTTAAGAAAGGGCCATAGTTTACAAGATACAAATCCTCTCTAAATCTTTAAGGTTACTTATACTCTCTGATCTTTCTACTCTTTTTCTTTTTTTTTTTTTTTGATATCTAGCTTTCCGACCTATAAGGTCCTACCCCAGAAGAGAGCAAATTGTTCCCACCAGAGTTTGAACTCATGCTGCAGGCCTCCAACTGAATTTTAAGTTTCCTCCTTTATCATCCAGCTATGCCCCGGGAACTCTTTCTACTCTTTCTTGTATGTTTTTTCTTTTTTCGTTTACCCTGTTTTTTTTTCTTTTGTCGAGAATGTAATTATACCTCTAATCAGAAATACAATAACTCAAAAACCAACAACGCTTTATCTAAGTTTTCTGAATAGCGTCTTAGCGTTTCAAACACTTTGATCCTAATGCTTAACTTCCTGTAAGAAGGCAAAACTATACGAGTCTTTCACATGATGAAGAGAGAAATCATGGAAGACTAATCACTACTATGAAATTCCTAAGCCTGATTCAACATGATAAAACAATCATCTTTAGCGAAGATTACATTTACATAATGCAACTGGTGAGAATCCATGTAACAAGAACTACTACTCTGACTGATACATAGACTTTAACCGAACAACTCATGTTCAGACAACCTACATTTTCAAATTACAGGGGAATCTTGGTAGCTCAAACCTTACTGAACAAGAATTAGACATCAGCAGGACCAATAGTGCCACATATTGACACATATTAGACATCAAAGGTTCGATATTTCATTATGTTCTATGTCAAATGAGAGGACACGCCATGGCCCCTCGGGGTATGGTATATGAAAAGAATACAATGGTACTTATAGCTCCTTCACAAGCCAACTCTGTCCTACTCGAGGATCTGATGTTCCAAGCATCAAAATATAACCATCCTAACAAAGGTTTTTGAACATATGAATGCTTAATCATCCAATTTAGAGCGCTTTGAAGGTGGTGAATCAGATGTGCTGGTTATATTTGTCTCGGGATCGCCAAGAACTTCTCTGTCTCGCCCTTTCTGCTTCTCATCAACCTCTTTAGCAATATCAACCTGTGACACTCCAGGATCATTTTTGCCAGAGGAATTTTGAACTGCATCTGACGACTGTGCAAAGGCATCATCTGCTGTGGATGATGAGCCTTTAGTCAAGTCCGCGCCAGGCATTGACTTGCACTGCTTCTCAAACATCTGCTGGAGGTATCTCCCTTGTTCTTCTATACGCAGCTGCAGATTTCTTTGAATCTGCAAATGTACATGACAATATAAGTGCACATAACATCACAAGTCTTGCAAGTTAGTTACCACAAGACAATCAAATAAGAGATTGGACTTATAAGTGCACATAACATCACAAGTCTTGCAAGTTAGTTACCACGAGGCAATCAAATAAGAGATTGGACTTACATGACAATATAAGTGCACATAACATCACAAGTCTTGCAAGTTAGTTACCACAAGACAATAAAATAAGAGATTGGACAAGCTGGCTATTCATTTTATCAACGGGCATAAGAAAGCCATTCTATTACCCATGACAGAGAGTATTTTTAGCCCCAAGACTGAACTATGATTAACTGAAAATTGACTAATCAAAATGATTGATTCCTTATATCTCATTAGTCTTCAACAAGGAGGAGAAACCTATAGGAATTGCTTACATTATAAATTAAACAGAAAACGCACAAAGAAAAACTCTAACTTGCACTTCTTGTTTTCTTCAGAACTATCTATAATGGTTGGAAGACCGGAAAGGCCATAAGCAGCCAAAAGCTATACATAAGAAGATAAAACATGACAAGCAAACATGCTCATTTAACAGACACGTAAGCAATGACCACCAATCAAATTGTTTGTTCTTTTTAACAGAAAGAATTCATACCTCAAGCTGTTCATGGAGACGCTTCTGAACTTCCATCTGCAATCGCAATGCTTCGGTGATCTCAATTCCCCTGTATCACAGCCCAACACATTATATTTGAATGAAGCAAGTGCGTAAATATACATGACAATAAGATATAATAGGAAACTCAAAATTACATAAATAGAGCCCCTGAAGCTACCACTCAGCATTGTATTCAGAGCACCATTATTGCCCTGTGTTACATAATACAGGCAAAAAATTCTCCAGCTATCCGGCCTCAATTGCAGAACCCTCAATTTTAACTATTTGAATCTTTTCCTGCTATGGACCTTGAAATTCAGTTGAAATACTTCAACTTCCCCCCTTCCCCTTCCTTTGTCTCTATTGGGGAACAAATAGATCCCTTTACTAAACATCATCCACTACTACTTACTATTATTTGTCAGCCTTCTTGTCGGGATAGCTTAAACATATGCCATAAGTACATCCTAAGTTTCCTAATAACAGGCGTAAATAAGTTAAGAGTTCATGGTGTAGAAATTCAAGGCATATGCATAAATAGTACTCTCAATGAAGTTCATTATACAGTAAGGGTAGCCCGGTGCACTAAGCTCCCGCTATGCGCGGGGTCCGGGGAAGTTCATTATACAATAACTTCTAATAATTAAATTATACTCCCAATTCATGTAGAAGTAGGAATTCCTCTCATTAGTTTATGTGCTAGAGAATTTTAAATCTTCAGAGATTAGCTCAGTTTTACCCTCCAGAAAATTGTCAATATTGGCTTCCCAGCAGTCAATATTAACTATTGTATAAGTTTCTGTTGTAATTATTGAAATGAAGAGTTTTCAAACTTGTAGAATTTTTAGTTTCTTAATATCTAAATTTTATTGTTTAGATAGTAATTTATTCATGTCCCCTTTACATCAGAAATTGTTAAGTTCATCTATGAAAGGTGAAACAAGACAACTAAATTGGGACTCAGCATGTATATGATATCAATAGGTTACCTGCAAATCACATTCCTACTCCACCCCTACCCCTCAATTTCATGAAAGCTAAATCAGAAATTTAATTAAACAGAACCTAAGCATCATGTGATGCATAATGAAAGGGGGACAGACCACATGCTAAGGTTATATAAATGCATTTTAGGCACACTGCTCTGTGGTATCCACATTAGGAAGGGCCCCATTGAGGAAGAAACAGGATAGGAAAAGAGGGGGAAAAAACATTCCACATTATTGTTTTAAATACTCCAGCAGAAACTGTTTCTTAAAACTATGTTGCTATTGCAAATGATGAAGATAAAGCTGGTTATAGTCGGTTAATTCTCTTGTAAATTAGAGGACAAACAAGCAATCCAAATTAACTAAGCAAAGGATATTTCCAAAGACGGCAAAATCAAGTGTGTACATGATATTGATGTGAACATTTTTGTTGGCCCAGGAATTGTTAAATAACACAGCATAATGCTAAAGAAAAAAAAAGGACAACACACGTCCCTCTAAAAGATCCAAACCTACGAAGCTTATGCCCAAAGGCCAAAACCTAACTGGTTAAGCCACACCCACAATCTGAAAACATTATCAACACAGACAAGGGTCAAACACAAAAGATTAAAACCCCAAAATCCATATCTGAACCAATGCCCCAAACCACAAAACCAGAAACTGAGATTTCTATCACCAAAACCAGACCATATCCCAACCCCAAAGTACAGATATCCCAAAGATTCGAATCATATAATCACTACCCCAAGCCCAAGAGAAGACAATTCTGTGTGTCAATGAATTGGCTCATAGCAGTAGACAGAGACATCACTACTTCATCAAAAAAGACGGCACATCACTAAAGCAGCCATGGATGCCAGCCTCTGTTCTTCAGAGGTTGTGGATAACATATGCAGAGATGACTTTTGAGAAGCAAGAATCCAACAGAGCCAGAAAAAAAAGAAGGTGACAATGAAGAGGAGATTCTGGAATGACGGTGGGTCAACCCTCATTACTGGAAACTCAAGTTGGCCCTTGCACCAAATTCAATAATCTGTTATTTTAGGTGAGGAAGGGAACTTGTAAATTTCCAATACTAGCTAGAGGATAGAGAGAAAATGCAGACTGTGGAAGAGAATTTTGATGCTGGAAAACACAGTAGCAGTCAAGATGCAGTGCCAAGCTCTTCTGCGCAAGATAGATGTTCTGGCGAGAGGAAGGAATAAGTCACTCTTTTCCTATACTTTGTCCAAGCAGAGATATTCTTTTGTTTCATTTGGGGCCCGGATGGGGGTGGGAGTTAGAGTCAGGGTAGAGGGTGAAACTGGAAGAGTTAAGGGGAAAAGGGGAAGGTTTACGTTATAACTTCATAAAAAGTACGTGAAAGTCTCTCTTATGCATGGAATAATAAAGTAAAAAAAGGGCAGTCCGGTGCACAAAGCATCAAAGCAGGATCCGGGGAAGGGCCGCACCCTAAGGGGTGTGATGTAGACCGCCCACCCTAATGCAAAGCATTAGTGGCTGCTTCCACGGCTCGAACCCGTGACCATGACTTATAATATTTTTTTTGAAAACTGGTAAATATTACAGAGGATATATAATAGCTGATCGATAGAACTGTGGACATGGAACAGCAACTTACGTTTTTAAGTCCAGAGATGACAAATCATCAATTGAAGATCGTTTCTTCTCTGAAGACCCTGCTATGAGATCAAAGAAAAGGATGTCAGCAACAAAATCATCCGAAGACAAGAATGGATGGAGAAATTAATTAGTTACAACCTGGAAATAAGAATTGGCAAGAAATATACAGGATTTTTAGCAACAAAATAATTATGCTGATTAACCATTAAGTTGAAGAGCATCTGACTCAGGTAGGAAAAAGACAGGCTCCACATTTTTTTGAGAAAAAATTATAAAGTTCATAATACTCTTTTATCCTAAAACGTTTTTCACTATTTCCTGTCCGTCACCAAAACTAGCATTCGCCAAAATATGTCCTTTAAGGAACAGGTTTTCAATTAAAGAGGGTAAAATAGGTGCAAAACGGTGGAAAAAGTTTTAGTTCTTACAATGAGTGAGAAAGAAACGGATGCAGGAAAAAAGGAGCTGGAGTGAGTAGTACTCTGATATGGGAAGTTATTCTTCACTGAAAAAGAAAGCAAGAACCTGAAATAGATGTATCCGGAATTTAAAATTTTGGTGTAATGCTTCTTTTTCAATGACATGGATGTAATGTTGGAGTTTTTGGAATCCCTGCAGTTATAAGAGACTCATACCCAGAAGACTGTTTCTTACTGGCGCAGTGTCATCTTCGTACTGTGGTTATATCAATAAAATTATGTCTTATCGAAGAAAAAAGATAGGAGTAAAGAAGAAAATACCGCATGCAGTGTAAGTTGAGCAAACATATTCGGCTAAGGAGAGAGAGAGAGAGTTAAATAAAGAAACATACAAAGGAAGTACTTTAAAGGAGTGAACCAGGCTATGGGAAGTTATTTTTTACAAAACAAAGTACATGATGTTGGAAATTGTGTACAAATTTTATGGTTTCCCTTAAGTAGTCCCAAACTTTTAAAGTTTCCTATGCTATAACTTTACCACAGTATTATCTCAATTCAATTCTTGACATGTCTCAAACAAGTCTCTACCCAAACATGGTAAAACTACCACGTCACACGAAGTTCTCAAATAGAGCACAAGTCCATGTTCCTGAGACAGTACCAACTAAAAACCTGATCGGAGACTCATTGCTTCAAAACCTAGTTGATAACTCACAGGTCCAGATCTTTCAGCTTCAACAGAAAATAGAACTTCTTGGGCATTCTTTTGCTACAAGGGAAAGCTCATCTATCATGCACTAGAAAGCTACCATATGAATAGCTTCCTAAGAATAATTTCATCCTTTGCTACCATGCATATATAGATTGAGAAATGTGTGAGTGATTAGATACATTACTTACATATATACAATAGTTGCCTCCAACCAAAGATGGTCTTTGAAATCACATGAGACTAAATACAAAAAATAAGTTGACATACGAATAAAAAATTAAAACATGCACACACACATACACATGCACGCACTCGCTTGTGAAGAAGAACCTTTTAGATCTCAAGTACTTAACAAAAATTAGATTCAAAAGATAACCACAGCTTTACAACAAGCAAAGTTAATTTCATGAATAAGAACCAAACGCTTCTTCAAAATTTCTTGAGAAAAGAAAATGAATGAAAGAAATAAAGACATGTGTAAGCAAACACAAAAGAGTGAGAAATTTCTACATACCCTCTGATGCTTCTGGTTTATATCTAGCTGTTCGATATTTCTGTATTTCAGGAAAATGGTTCACAATCATCGATAAAGAACAACAGGTCCATCTCTAAAGGGAACCAACTTGAGGACATGAGATAGCACAAACCTGCAAATGGCTTTTTACGTGATAGATGGTCAAACCTTCAACTTTCATCAATTTTAGCACCCCTTTGGGAGTAGCTCCTGCAGTTCATGTAAAATCACTGAGTCAGACAACAGTCTAATGCTAAAAGTTGGTTTATGATGCACAACAAGGAGAGCGTTATAAAAAATAATGTACAACGAGGAGAGAAATCACTTTCACTTCCACCAAGCTTGTTGACTGCTTCCACAAAAGCTTCATGAAGTTCTGGTGTCCAACGCATGCGTTGCTTTGCTGCAGAACCACTTGCAGGGGATGATGCAGGAGCAATAGCCGAAGTTTCTACATACACAGCTGGGATTTGCTGTGATACTTGGACTTGCTGCATTGGGAAATTTAAAGGTTGTTTTTCCTCCTGATATTGCATCTTAAATCACACAAGAGACAAAATAAGAATGGGTCTCCTTTTGTTCTTTTATCACCAATAAGAAGAGTAAGAAGAAGAAAAGTAAATGAATAAAGGGGAAGCCCGGTACACTAAGCTCCCGCTATGCGCGGGGTCCGGGGAAAGGGCCGGACCACAAGAAAAGTAAATGGATGAGAAGTAGAAATTCAGCAGTCAGTGTAGAAAAAAACAGACCTTCAGCTCCGAGTCGGCAATGCTTGTATCAGCCATGATCTCGTTCCAATTAGAAGTCAGAGCATCTTCGTCATTGATTACAAGGTCGGCCCATTGCTGCCAATCACTTTGTTTATTGCTAGAAGCTACCTGGCTATTCTGGACAGGGAATGGATCAAGGAAATTAGGCAATGGATCTATACACCAGGGTTCATTGTTTTCATTCAAATATTGGCTTGATGCTGTGGATTGAAGAACGCCCGAATGAGGTAATAGGATTGATGTCTCACTATTTGTTGACTGAGAAATGAAAGGTGCAGGTCCTGAATGCTTTTCCTGGGGCGGAACAGATGTGAAATGAAGATCCGCGGAAAAGCCTGATGATGATGAGAACATAAGACCAACAGCCCCACTGTTGGAAGGCAAAGAAGAGACAACAGTTCCAGGATGTTGCTTGAGTTCCTTCTCCATTGAAGTCTGCTGCAAGTCTGGAAACTTAGAGTACTTCTCTCCTAGGGCTGTTGGAAACACGGGCAAGGAAGAAGAAAGTGCCCCTGATGCACCACAATTACTGAGTTGACTTGCAACCACACTTTGAACAGACACAGCGGGACGTGCTTCCATTTGAACTTTGTGAAGGAGTACCACACACTACTATATTCTCCTCAATTAGTATCTTTTAATTTCTCAGTAGTCTGAGGCCAAGATCGATTCCTGAATCATCAGCAGGACATCAAAACTTCAAAAAACTCAAAGCCAATATGTTGCATACCTTGCATGTAGGATTATTAAACCCCATGTTTCTCATGACTGGACACAATTCTAAGGAAAAATTTGAAAGAAAAAGTAACCATTTTAAAAATAAAGTGATCAACATGGATAGGTGGTAGCATGGATTATTATGAGCGGAAAAAAACAAGTGTACTACAACTGAAAAGGAGTACACAAGATAAACTCAGTGTTTTGCCATATTAAAGGAAAATTTAGATGGCCAAGCATAGTTTTTTCAATGGTGAAAATTCAGTAAATGGAGAAACTGCATGATAGCTACATGTTAAAACCCACAAATGAAAGTTATATGTCATAATGACAGCTAACTTACAACCAAGCAACAAAATCAAGCATGATTTTCCAGTATTATGATGCAAGACCCTGGTACTGTCAAGCAGACACATTGTACATCTGGAATCTTTAACCATAGTAATTCAATGTGAATTATCACTAATATTGCAACCTTGCTGACCAAAGATACTCATCACATTCACAATTTTAGGTTGTAGAAATGTTGAATAAAATAAAGATGAATTGCATCACTGTAGTACACGTGGAGATACTATGCATTTTTCAGATATATCCATGTTAGAAATCCAACAGAATTAGCCATTGATGCTTGTGTCAGGGTAGACTGCCTACATCACACCCCTTGTGGTGCGGCTTGTCCCCAAACCCACGTGGACAGGGATGCTTTGTACACCAGGCTTCCATTTTTTTAGGTTTTCTTAGAAATCTCAACAGAATTATTTCTTAAAGAGGTCAAACCAGAAGATTTATGATTTCTTGTCTCAGGTTCAAATCCCAGAGAGGCAAAAAGACTAGGTGATTTCTTCCTATCCAAGTGGACAGAGTTACCTGGTACCTGTGTCGGTGGACGGTAGCAATTACCCCATGAAATTAGTCGGGGTGCGCGAAAGTTGACAAGACACCAAGGTTATCACAAAAAAAAAACATCAATGATTTCTTCCTTGAATTCAGAAGGAAAGGTATTAGGTTGACAATTAAGGCTTTCATTGTCTTGCATGTATTGCAAGGATAAAACCATGCAAGATCAAAGTTATTAGAGTGGAGATTTTGATGAAAGGAATGAAATCTCACATCGGATAGGTATAAGAACCTTGGACTCCTTATATGGCTTGCAATCCTCATCCCTTTGAGCTAGCTTTTGGGGTGTGAGTTAGACTCGATCCATATTTAACATAGTATTAGAGACAGGTCCATCCGGTGTGGGGCCCCGGACCGTGCCGGGGGTGATGAAATAACCCCGGTCCATGAATGTGCACGCTCTAGACTAAACAATGAAAGTCCAGATCTTGGGGGGGGGGGGGGGGGTGATGAATGGAATGGAATCATAGATCGGATCAGGATAAGAACCTTGCACTTCTTATATGGCTTGGGCAATCCTCCTCCCTTTGAGCTACCTTTTTGGGTGTGAGTTGGGCCCGGTCCATATTTAACATGATATGTGCAAAAGTGGAGCAATATTAGCACAAACTGAGCATAGCTTGTGTTGGCAGAAAAAGGATTGAATAACGTCTTTGGTCGCGATGACAAAAGAGAATAGGACTTGAATGAGATACTACTAAACGTATGTAGCTCTAAGATGGATAGTGCTAAATGTTGTGCTGTACTATCACACCTGAATAAGAGATGAATAAATTTCAGAACGCAAGAACCCACTTCCTATTAAACCATTTCTATACAAGGCTAACCTCCTATCTTCATATTTTCCCTTTTGCTCGGAATAGAATTCATCATGTCAAGTTAATTTAGCCCTAGACGTCAACTATAACCTAAAGCTTCTGCCTTTATCTCAGTACCCCAACCAGATAAACTGAATACAAAGTTGTAAGAAGTCCAGAGTCAAAGTCAATTTGAAACTTTCAATCTCCAACCAACTTAATCTAATAAAAACAGGCAACTCAATCAATTAACTATGTCTCAAGCCCAAATTAGTCTGAATGGGCTATACCAATCCTCTAATATTCATTTTACTCTACTCAGACTTACTTCATTCTAATATTGGTGAATAATTTGTCTTTTTAAGGAAAATTAGGAGTTCTCTAAATTCTAAAAGTATAGGTCTCTAAAATATCACACTTAGTCCTAGTCGCTAAGTAGATTAGAAATGCTCCTAGCGAACTCCTGTCTTCATGCAAGTTTTGTATCGACTAAGTTAATTCCAAATACTTGGTATGCCTCAATGAAATCTTTGCTTTTTTCCATTTGTTCTTAGCTAAGTACATCCCAAACTTCTTTGAAATGTTTTTCCTTGAGCCGAGGTACTATCGGAAACAGACTCTCTACCTCCCAAGGCAGGTAGGGGCATGGTCTGCGTAGACACTACCCTCCCAGACCCCACTTGTCTACCTCCCAAGGTAGGTAAGGGCAAGGTCTGCGTAGACACTACCCTCCCTAGACCCCACTTGTGATTACATTGGGTATGTTGTTGTTGTTATTCTTAGCTTATAACAACTTACCCCACCCCAGGACCCACAAGCGAAATCCAATTAGAGCTACAATTAAACAATCAAAATTAGCAAAAAGGAAAAGATAAGATAAATTTACAGTCATGAAGCCATGCAAACATCAACAATCACTCCTTTGGGATGGATAAAAGAGAAAAGATTAACATAACCACCAGATTATCACAAACCTCAAACACACAGAAATACAAACAAGAATGAAACTAAATCAAGATAAGCCATTTCCATTAATACACATTCAAATAACACAAATTTAGAACAAAAATATCAAAATTATCTAAAAAGACGAAAAGGGTATAAGGAATTATTACCTAAAAACACAAAAAAGTTATCAACAGCTCCATAATGACCCGAAAAATGGAGAACTAATCGAGGCACACACCAATCATAGAGCTTATAAACATATATCTATCACCTGTGCGTATCTATATCCTATCCTATGGTGTAGGTTAAATCGTGTGTGCCGATTTTGGGGGGTTCATTTCATCACCGGCGAAATCGAAAGAAATTGAACGGTGACCGTTGATTTTGATTTGGCTGCGAATTTTGTATTCTAGTAGAACAGTGCCTAGTTGCAGAGATTGTTGTCGTGGGGTGATTTGGACGCGCTTAAAGAGCGCGTGAGGCGATAAGGGGAAATATGAGGAGAAGTTGGTGACTGTCATGTGGTGGGTCCCACTTGGTAAAAGGGATGTGCGGTGCACGTGTGGTTAAAATCTCCCTTCCATTATTTGGATTTTTATAATCTAAAATCTTTTTATTTCGTGAGAAAATGATTTTAGTATTCTAAGTGAAAAGTAAAAAAACAATTTAATAATTGTGATTTAATTTAAGTGTAGTCTTTCAGTGGATTAAAGGCCAAATTGGGAGATTGCTTAAGAATTAGTAGTCCTTTGGAATCTTGGAGACACGTGTCACTCGTACAACGTATATATATTAACGTAAGATAATACTATGTTTTTTTTATAAGGGGAGTGCACAAATAACCACTTTGACGTTCCCAGCTTAAATAAGTTTAGTCGATTTAAAATTAATTTTAAATTCATGGATCTAGAATTATAATATGTAAACCTAAATTGACATATTTACTTGTGTAATTCGAACTTCGGATTATTATATGCATAGTTGAACTTTGCAATCCTCAACTTTATATATATTTGAACTACTTTCCTAAATAATTAAATAAATGAATTTAGAATCATCCACGTTATACTATATAATACAACAACAAGAACATACCTAGTAAAATCTCATAATGTGTAATCTGGAGAGGGTAAAGTGTACACAGACCTTACCTCTATCTTGATAGATAGAATGGTTGTTTTCGAGAGACCCTCGGCTCAAGACCCCATAAATGAATTTAGAACATAAATGAATTTAGAACCATCCATGTTACACTATACAATGATGG
The DNA here is from genome assembly GCA_029783415.1 of Anisodus acutangulus. Lineage (NCBI taxonomy): Eukaryota > Viridiplantae > Streptophyta > Magnoliopsida > Solanales > Solanaceae > Anisodus > Anisodus acutangulus. Next base: position 42,129,908 of record CM056507.1, read on the forward strand.
TAAAAAATATATGCTCCCTTGAATGAAAATCGCATATGTGAGCCTTCCTCCATGACAGTTACATCAATCTCTCATGGCCATGTAATTACCTTTAGTTTTCTTTCTTTTTTGTCTATCATTTCTCAATTAACCTAAAGTCGGATTATATTCAAATTAGCATAATGGTTCCAATGCAGTATTAGTGAAAAATATATACTTGTCTTGCAATCCTTATTCAAAAATTGCACGAGCCTTCCCCATGGCAATGACATCGAACCTTCTCTCCTGGCCATGTATTTACTTCTAGCTTTCTTTCTTTTGTCCATAATTTTCTCACTTTGCCTTAATATTATATTCAAATCAGTGTTATTGATTTTTATTAGTAATTTACACTATAAGAAAGTATATAATTGACAACAAAACTTTAGCAACAATTAATAAATATACGGTTGTTATAAAACGTAAATGACAACAAAAATCTAATATATTGTTGCTAAAAACGCAAATGACAACAAATTTAATATGTTGTTGCGAAAACTTTATCGTTGCGAAAAATATTTTTGACAACAGCATTCAACATATGAAAACAAAAATATTATTGGCAAATGTCTTTCTTCTTGTAGTGTTATGTAGCCTATTTCGGGTTATGGAGCGTCAAGAGTAGTGGATTCTGACCATCAAACTTCAAGATAGCTAACCTGGTATGAGAAAGGAGGAGGAAACATTTTATGTTAAGTTTGTTAGGAGGGTGTAAATTGGCCCCTCGATGAAACTTTTACTTTTTTCCTAAGCTACTAGTTCGAAGAAATTAATTATAAGAAATCTGACTCGATGATTTCTTCAGTTTTAATGGATCAGGTGCTTCTAGTTAATGAGCTAATTTCACAAAGATAACTATCATTACATGATTTAATTGTAACAAAAACAAAAAGATAATCTCCTTAGTTAACTTAACACTAAAAATATTCAGAAATATACTTAAAGGACTATAGACTTGCACTTTCAAAATAAAAGTTCCTTATCATTTTCATCTTTCCGACTGTGGGATATATGATAGTCATCTTGCAGTCGAGCCAGGCATGTAAATAAAAAAACCTCTAGTAGGAATTTGAGAATACTACCCCCTTTAATGGATCTTATATGGAGCAAATTAAATAAGCAGTAATTGGGTCAGTAGGTTCCAGCCCTCGGATGGACAAATTCAAAAAAAAATCACTTTTGTCATGTTTCCTCTCCTTTGCCCTTAAATTGTTACTCCCTCTGTCTCACGTATGCGCAATTATGTGTCATACTTTATTTTTTAGTTTATTCTAAAAAATATCATACTTCTTTTGAAATAAATTCTCATTTTATCGATTAATGAGATAATTAGTCATACAAACGTATATTACTTGTTTTAAGCCAAAAAAAATTAAAAATCTTGTCTAAACTTTGTATTCAGTCAAACATCAACACATAAATTGAAACGGAAGAAGTAATGTATCGGGACACGAAACAAAGGTAGAACCGTCGCATCTTATTTCAGCAATTATGTTGTCGTAAACATGGATTCATTTCCAAATGGAAATTTAAGGACATGATATGGAGAGGGGGGGGGGGGTAAATTGACGTAGATATTACTGTGAAGAAAAATGCATGAAAACTTCCTAAGAAAAGATTATTTGATTAAGAAATTAAATATCGAACATACACTCTACATTCTCTTATTAATTATTCAAAGAATTAGCAATAATTCTTTATATATTCTTGGAGAGTCTCGATTCTCCGATTGATAAGTTAAAGATGAGGACGGGTTAGTTTGTTTTAGCTGTAAGTATATTATTGTCACTCTTGAGGGATAAAAAGGGGTTAAGTTCACAAATGATAGGTGGTCTTGATTTTTAGCCTCGTCTAATAAAATTTAGACTGCTTTATAAAATTCGCTAGGAAAAGTTTTTGTTGTCTATCGAGCATAAATTAGTTTTGCCTATAAAGCAGAAAGTTCAGGATATTTTAAGGTAGCAAACTTGCTCAACTGATAATAAGTTCTACCTTATAGACAAAAGCTAGAATTTGTGTCTGATGGACAACAGAGGCAAAGCTTTTGTTGCCTATCAAGCGTAAGTTCTAGCTTTGGCTAAAGGCAGAAATTCAGAAAAGACAGTGAACATGTTCAATTAATAACAAATTCTGCTTTATAGGAAAAAGTAAATGAAAGAAATGATTTCTTGATTATTTTCATTAATTGAAAGATTATATATACAAGTTACATATTTCCATAATAGGAGAATCATATTCATATTCTACTCCTAAAACCTTATTCTACTTGGATACTAACTATACAATTATGGTAAGTGTACAATACTAATTACACCACAACATTACCTAAACTATTGCCTAATCACGGTACAAAACCTTGGACCATAATCCGAGACCTAATATGCAAAAAACACGTGATATACACTAAGTGTATATCACGTGTATACAACCTATATTTAACACACACCTGCAGTCATAGTGGGCGGTCTTCGAACGCTGAGACTGTCCCTAAAATCTTCAAAAAGGACCGAGGGAAGACCCTTCGTAAAGATGTCGGCAATTTGATATCTGGACGGGACATGACAGACGCGTACTTGACCACAAGCAACCTTTTCTCGAACAAAATGAATGTCCATCTCGATATGTTTAGTGCGCTAGTGCTGAACCGAATTACCCGACAGATAGATGGCACTAATATTATCACAATAAACCAAGGTTGCTTTCTGGATAAGACAATGAAGTTCCAATAGCAAATTACGTAACCAACACGATTCCAAGACCACATTAGCTACCCCTCGATACTCGGCCTTTGCACTGGATCGGGACAATATCGACTGACGTTTCGCAGACCAGGTTATTTCCAAGAAACATACAATAGCCAGACGTAGACCGTCTGGTGTCCGGACAGCCACCCCAATCAGCATCCGTATACGAGACAAGTGTGGACGTCGAGGAAGGATATAAATGCAAACCATAGTCAAGTGTACCCTGAATATACCGAATGATGCGTTTGAGTGCATTCATGTGCTCAACTCTGGGATCATGCATAAACAAACACACTTGTTGGACAGCATATGTAATATCTGGTCTTGTGAATGTAAGATACTGATGAGCCCCTGCAAGACTGCGATAGCGGGTCGGATCCTCGTATGGTATGCCGGTCGCGGCACTAAGCTTGGGTTTAGTATCAACTGGAGTGGAAGTGGACTTACAGGATGACATCCCAGTCCTCTCAATGATCTCAGTTGCATACTTCCTTTGAGATAAGAACAACCCACCTGCATGACGAGTGACAGCAATCCCCAAAAAATAATTCAAGGGCCCCAAATCTTTCATAGCAAACTCAGAGTTGAGCATTGTCATGATAGACTGGAGTAAGGCATCGGAAGAGGCAGTCAAAATAATATCATCCACATATAACAGAATATAGGCCAAGGATGAACCACGACGATAGATGAACAAGGAATTATCCGACCTGCTGTGAGTGAACTCAATAGTCGAAACATAGTCGGCAAACCGCGTATACCATACCCGTGGAGACTGCTTAAGCCCATATAAGGACTTCTTCAACAAACAGACATGATGAGGGCGTTTGGGATCCCTAAATCCCAAAGGCTGATGCATATAGACTGTTTCCTTGAGATCATCATGGAGGAAAGCATTATTTACATCTAACTGATGAATAGGACATGCTTTCGAAAGAGCCAAGCTAAGCACAATGCGAATGGTAGCCAGCTTGACCACCGGAATAAACGTCTCACCACAATCTATACCAACCTGCTGAGTCTTACCATCACCCACAAGCCGCGCCTTATATCGGGCAAATGAACCATCTGAATTGTCCTTATGAGCGAAAATTCACATAGACCTAATAATATTAATACCAAATGGACGGGGTACTAACTCCCACGTCTTATTATCAATAAGAGGATTATATTCATCGGTCACAGCAATTTTCCAATTCGGGTCATTTAAAGCAGACACAGGATTACGGGGTAAGGGTGATTTAAGAACATTAGAATGTAAATTAAAATGCCTTTTTAGTTTAAAAATACCTCGTTGACTACGAGTGACCGGTCTATGACTCGGGGAAGAATTGAGTGGATTTTGGGAATTATCTAAGCTCGGGATGGACTGGCCAACAGGCAGTGGGCCTGCTAGCCCAACACGGTAAGCAAACGCAGGAACTGGACCAGTTCCAGAATTGGGCTGGATTGGCCCAGTGACTGTACTGGGAAACGTAGCTTGTGACAGACCAGTGGGACCAACGGGCAGTGGGCCCGCTTGAGAATTTTTGGTGCGGGATATATCCAAAAAATGATGAATAATATACGGGGATATACCATCATCCAAAAAATTATACGAACTAGGCACGGGATTACTCACATTTGCAAACGGAAATTGGGATTAATAAAAAATGACATGGCGATTAATGATGATTTTATTAGAGGATAAATCAAAGCATTTGTAACCACGATGATTAGACGAAAAATCCAAAAACACACACGGAGTAGACCGGGCCTGAAGTTTGTTAATTGTGGTGGACGGGAATAACGGATAACACAAACACCCAAAGACCCGAAGATGTAATTATGAAGGAGTCTTATTATATAAAATTTGAAGGGGGGAGGAATATGTCAAACCTTTGGAAGGAATTATGTTAAGGAGATATGTAGCCATTTGTCGAGCATGATGCCAAAAAGACGGGGGTACGGAAGCATGGATCAATAAAGTTCGGACAATGTTATTTATGGTACGAATTTTGCGTTCGGCTTTCCCATTTTGTGAAGACGTATGAGGACAAGAAAAATGAAAATTGATCCCATTATTAGCACAGAATTTCCGAAACACCCCATTGTCATATTCTTTGCCATTATCACACTGAATATTTTTTATTTCCAATTCGAATTGGATTTTAATGAATGCTCTAAATTTTAAGAAGATGGAAAAAAACTTGAGATTTTTTCGCTATCAGAAAAGTCCATAAAAACTTAGAATAATCATCCAAAAAGAGAACATAATACTGATGACCCAAAGAACTAAGAACAGGAGACGTCCATAAGTCGCTATGAACCTAACATTTTTTCCTAAAGAACAAGACTGACAATTTGGAGTACTACGCGTACCCTTACATGAAATAAAATTATTCTTATCTAATGACGACCCCGGATGACTAAGACGAGCATGCCACAAGGAAGGAGAAAGGGCTGCAAATGTTGATGGCAAGGCTTGACTCGATGGACCGGAACTAGGTGTGATAGGATAAAGATCTCCCCTACTATCATACCTCATGAGAGGACTCCCCGTCTTGAAATCCTTCACAGAGAAACCAAATGGATCAAATTCAATAGAAACGAAATTGTCAGTAGTGAATTTACGGACAAACACTAAGTTTTTAATCAATTTGGGGGCATGTCGGGTGTTTTTCAAGATAAGGGGTGGATGAGGGGGAGATAACGTTTTATGACTATAACCACGAATTAGAATAGAATTACTATTACCAATAATTATGTCGCGAGGGTTGCTAAAATTGGAATAAGATGAGAGCGTACCTGAATCGGATGTCATGTGGATAGTGGCACTTGTGTCAATATACCAATTTGGATCCGGAGGATTTAAACCAATCATGTGCATTGCGGTTTCTATGTCGGTAGACGTGGGTGTCGCGGCGTGATGGGCCTACGGGGGCCGAGGCCCAAGTACCCCTGCTTGTTGTCTCGGCCCAGAAGGCTGACTGTACGTGGACCAGGTAGAATTGGGCCTGGACTGATGTTGGGCAGCCCACTGCCAGTGGAGCGAAACATGGCTTGGCCCAAACAGTAGCTGTGAGGACCACTGCCACTGCATAGGGGCCCACTGTGGGCCCCAGAACTGCTGCTGCTGCTGACCACTGCGAGGACCACCACCTCCACCACCATTGTGACCGTTGCCGCCATTGTTGCCGTCGCGGTTCTTGCCATTATTTTTTCTTATTTCCACCCTTTTTGCCGCCACCGTTGTTGCGGTTTTGGCCCGAGTTGTTGGAACCGGTAGGATAAACTGTGGACTCGGTCATCATGACTACGGGACTAGCATCGGTAGTCATCCTTTTTGCCATGCCTGCTTCTTCGAGTGTAAGCATAAAACGAGCCTGATAAAATTGCTGAAGCGGATTGCTTTGCCGAAGTAGCGTGTCAACACCATTATAGGCCTCGGAGAGGCCGAAAACCATTTGGAGGACCAAACTATCATTCGAAATTGGCGCGCCAACGTTGCGGAGTTGGTCCGCCAATTCCTTTAATCTTTTGCAATAAGCCGAAACGTTAGGAAAATCTTCCATATTGACGTGGGAGAAATCCTGCTCAAGAGTAACAGCTCTAGAATTTTGATTATCTTGGAATATATTAAGCAGTCTATCCCAAGTCGCTTGTGCCGTAGCGTCATGCTCAATAATCATTTGCAAAAGGTCGGTAGAAATTGTGAAATATATCCACTGGAGGACAGTGGCATCAAGAGTTGTCCATAACTTAGTATCATCCTCATATTTTGGCACCTCCGTATCCTCAGGAGCCGCGGGGATTATGTGATGGATGACTTGATGCGAGCGTGCGTGAATTTTGAACAGTTCAGCTCACGTCGCATATTGGACGTTTTCTATTTCAAGAACAAGGGGGATGTTATTCTTGATGTTAGAAACTGCAATGGCATGATGAAACGTGTTCTTTGATGTAGACATACGGATAGAACAATATGTGATTGAAGGATTTGGAAGAAAAAATTAGGAGAAAGAGGAATCGTCGGCTCGAAACCCGAGAATGAGGGCTCTGTTTCCGAGGCTTAAGACGCTGGCTGGGGCCCTACAGTACCTCACATTCACGAGACCAGACATATCCTATGCCGTGCAACAAATCTGCTTGCACATGCACAGCCCGACGGAAGCACACATGCATGCCCTCAAACGTATTTTACGATACGTCCAAGGTACACTTCACTTCGGATTACATCTATACAGGTCTTCGCTCACTGGTCTCACTGCCTATTCTGATGCTGACTGGGGTGGATGTCCTGACATCCGACGCTCCACGTCTAGTTATTACGTTTTCCTCAGAGATAACCTATTATCTTGGTCTTCCAAAAGGCAACCTACACTATCATGATCCAGTATAGAAGCAGAATACAGAGGTGTTGTCAACGTCTTCTCTGAGTCTTGTTGGATCCGTAACCTTTTACTTGAGCTTCACTACTCGATTTAAAAGGGAACAATGGTCTACTGCGATAATATTAGTGCGATATATCTTTCCGGCAATCCCATCCAATATCAGCGCACTAAACACATTGAGATTGACATTCATTTTGTTCGCAAAAAAGTGGTTTGTGGTCAAGTTTGTGTCCTTCATGTTCCTTCCAGCTATCAGATTGCCGACATCTTCACCAAATGACTTCCGCGCATACTATTTGATGATTTTCGAGTTAGTCTCAGTGTTCGAGAACCTCCCGCTTCGACTGCGGGGGTGTAATAGAATATTTTCCAATATTCTTTCATTAATTGTATATCTCCTATTTTAGGTAGAATTATAATTCTTTTATAATTAAATCAATTAGTTATCTAGTTGTATTAAAATAAATATTCTTGTAATCTTATATATATTATAAATCATTTATTAATAAAATCAAGGTAACTTATTCCCTTAGATAGTTCAAATCTTCAGTACGTATTCCCTATTATGATTACGATTAAAAAAAAGTAACACATGTAAAACACTTGTTTAGTTTTTATTAAGTGGACGAAGTATATATTATATATCTGTAAATATATAGACTTAGTGATTTATAAGTTTATAATTACTTCTGGTTTGAACAAAAAAATTATTTTTTTCATTCTTAATATATTTGGGAATTCTTAAAATGTATCCTTTCTGAGACAACACTTAACTACTTCTCTATTCTACGTAGTTGGTCGTGAGAGGTAGATTTACTATTTTAATTTTATGGGTTCAGAATTCAGGTTTCAACCACTGAATCTATCACCTTATTTGAGTTATCAATTCATAGTTCAACATTTCAGTAATTTTAGTGAATTTTACAAATATGTATCTATGTCTAAATTAAGTAAGTGTTTGGACATAAAAATATGATATTTAAAATGAAAAAAATTGAAAAATGATATTTTGAAAGTTAAAATTGTGTTTGAATATGCATTTAACTCTTTTTTTAAAAAGAAAAAGTTTATGAGTGAAAAAAAATCATTTAAGAAGCTGATCAAAATCACTTTATCAAACTTTTAACTCGTCTTCAAAAAAAATCAAAAAATCAATCAACTATACAACAAAACTTTGTTTTGGTTTTTTTTCTTGAAAAAAAATCTAAAAGTTATAGATTCAAATGAACCCACAGCTATACTACTAGATCGGCCCTTGATGGAGAAGGGAGCGGTGGTGGTGGAGGAGGAAGAGTAATGAGCTGTTTCATTCTTGGTCCAATGGGAAAAGAAAGTCTTTTGAGCTACTATTTCATTATAGCCGGCTGATACTCTCTGTGACAGGTTGAACATTTCCAGAGCGGACGTTTTCGTGTTGGCTTCGGTTTGACGACGTGTTTTCGCTGGAGTTTATCATTTCGTACAAATCTTACGGGAAAACTTTTCCGGCGATCTCTATTTTTTCTCCGATAATTCTTGTATGTGTGTAAATAGTGTATAATATGTGTATCATTAGTGTGTATATATTATACATTAATTATATATTTCTTATACATATATTATACATAAATTATATAATAATAATATATTTATCATACACATACTGTAGGGATACATATTCTATAAATAATGATACAACTTATATACGTATGATACATTTTCTATACATATACAGTTGTGATAGATATTCTATACAACAATGATACAATTTCTATACATAATACCAGAATTATTTGAAAAAGACCTACGAAATGGAATTATTTTAAAAAGGCTAAAAATGTCTTTTAAGCTTCTTGGGTCATTCGATGTCAATAATTTCACTCGAATGACCATTTATGTCTTCGACCCATAAATTACTTCAGGTATGACATTCTTACGCTTTTTTTAATACCCTAATTAATTTTTTTGGCTCCAACATCATAATAGCATATAATTACACTCGCACTTGGATCAACGTACGTAAGATAAATAGCATATATATATATGCCTTAATGTTACGTGGTAGCATATCCTTTTCGGCTGCATTTTAGGAGCTCTCGATGGTATGTTGTCCTAGTGTTGTGGATTAGTCGCGAGTTTCTTTTATCATATTTGATTTTTACATAATTCAATAGATATCATTTAGATTTAAACTCATGATACTGCGATTCAAATTGTAACCTCTTGATTACAGGATTATGTTAGTTGAAAATCAGCTAGTTATCTAGAACTCAGAATGTTTGGCTCGAATTGGAATCTCTAATAATCTGCACTATAAATAAATAAAGGTAGAATTAATTGTAACTCCAAGAGATGTTTGACTTCTTCCTAAAAGAAATCCTAAATGACTACCACAAAAGTACTAAACCTAGAGGATAATAAATAATTTATTTGTCTAAGTGCATGCCCATATATGTATATATAATTGACTTATATAGGTAGATTAAATATCACATCAAACAGCAACTATTGACGCCTTGACTTTTGAAAGGGAGCTACGGATCAAATAAAAACAAGATGAACAGAATTCAATCGACTACGAGTACAGTTTTCGAATGTCGACAATAATGTCGTCTGATGCGTCATTAGCCGTGGGCAGTTTTAAATGAGTTTGAACATGTAAAGATCAACTCATCCAAAAATTGCATTTAAAGCCTTTTCCTTAAAGATTATTGGTTTCTTCTGTAGTCCATTCGGATTCGGGTTTAGCAATAATGTCCCCTTCCTCATCCGGTGGCAACATTGGAACAACATACACATTGGTTATAGATCTCCATGCACGAATATCAATTGATCTAATATGCGAACGTAGGCGAATCTTCCAATAGGCATAATTTGATCCATCTAAAATAGGAAGTCTACCAATAGTTGGATTTGTCGGACTTATGACAACAGGACCAATCACTTATTATGTTAAGTGTCAACTCTGATATCACTTGAAAGGGAGCTACGGATCAAATAAAAACAAGATGAACAAAATTCAATCGACTACAAGTACATTTTTCGAATGTCGGCAATAATGTCATCCGACACCAGTAACAACACTTAGTAAAATAATAACTTTAAAGAGTAAATGCAGCGAAATTTAAAGAACACAAAGATTTAAATTTTCATAAGTTATATATATTATATAACTTATGATGGTCAATAACCAAATGTATTGTATATATATTATATACAATTGTACAAATTCCTTTCTTTACAGATTTACAATATAAAATGAAAAGGAATTAAAAGTTGAAGTCGCAGATGACTTCTGCCTGAAAAATCTAACTAAGTAGACATAGACAACCTCTCATTACAAGCGCTCCATACAAAACTAATCTAGAATCTAAACAGCGAATTGTAATGTTGGATAGAATGTTGTCGACACACTCAGACAACACTTGTGATCCAGATTTCTGAGATGAAATCCCGAGAGCTCACTTGGTATTTTTACATTCTAGTTCTAGATATTGATTCACTGTAGTAGCCTCTCTATTTATAGTAGAGATTATTCCTTGAAAAGCTCATCGATTGATTGTAGAAGTTGAGGGAAAGGTGGGCAGCTTGTGGTAGATGATTAAGGAGTGAAAATCTCAACAACTTTGACTTGTTCCTTACTCGACTTCTTCCTCAAGCTTTGACTCTTTCTCCCACATTTTACACAGCTTCAATTCACCACGCCTAAGTCATTTTTACCTCACGGTAAAATATTATTGCTTACCGTGAAGTAAGGCAAAACTGTTCTAGAAAATGTTGGTCTGAACATTGTGACATTTGTCCCAACATTTTTATGCATTCAAATCAGTACTTCAGAAGATATATGGGTCAAATGTCACAACACCAAACCCAACATTAACAACTTTGTAGTGGCTCTGCTCTCGTTATCTGTTTGTCATTTTTCTCACAATCAAGTTGCATTTTTGTCCTTGGAGTTGAATTGACGCACCCTGCAACATGCTCTAACTTCTTCTCGTGTTTTTCCCATTCCACACGCTTCCCTTTGCATCCATCAACATGTAAGAGTTGGTCATGATTTCTACAATCTCTGTCTTTGTCATACCCGTGGTTATAGTTGTGGTTCTGGTCACGTCCATGGACTGATTATAGTTGTAGTCGTGGTTGTGGACGTGGCTATGGTTGTGGTTCAGGTTCTGGTCACGTCCATGGACGTAGTTTTAGTTGTAGTCGTGGTTGTGGACGTGGTTATGGTTCTAGTTCTGGTCACGTCCATGGATGAGGTTATGGTTCTGGTTATGGTTCTGATCTGATTCTGGTTCTGGTCATTTCCATGGACATGGTTATGGTTGTGGTCACGTCCGTGGATATGATTATGATTGTGGTTGTGGTTGTGGTACGTGGTTATGATTATGGTTGTGGTCATGATGAGTCTTTTATTTTGAAGAATCCTTTTGACTTTTTTGATTGTGAAGACTTATCACCATAATGAAGAAATCTACCTTCTCTTCCTCCATAATAGTCTGGCTCAGCTTCCTTTTGTCCTAATTGTCCAATGAGGCTAGAAAACATGTAATTTGGTCCTCCATATTTGTTGCTAATTCCATAATCAACTGTCCGAGGAGGTAAAAAAAAGTTGCTTGAACACTCTCCAAACTGGAAATGGCATAATTCTGCTTTTTTTTTTCCTTGCTTTTCTTAGTATTTTCAGGAATTCATTTGGAAAAACAGTTCCTGATATCTCCACCATCCCATCTTTGTTCATTCTGAATTTTATCACTGCGCAATAGTCACATCATAGAGATATAGATATTCAAATTAGACCAGTATTTCATTCATCCTTCCATGTAAATATAATATTGATTAAAAGTTTAACCTCTATACACTCAGTAAAAGACTTTTACATTATTAAAAAACCTAAAAAATATACACATATAACCGTCCATAAAAAGTGGAATAAATAAACCTGAAAATTAAGCAAATTATCTATTATAACATATTTCAATACACTGATAATGTAACAAAAAATTGCACTCCCACTGTATACAATAATTTCTGTTGATCAAAGTTTAGGAGAGAAGGTTCAGAAGGCTAAGACCGGAGAGAAGCCATCACAGGTGGAGACCAGATCTGGTGAAGAGCATAGGAGTAAGGGTACAAGTTGGGTTAGTGACAGTCCTCCACAAAACCAACAGGGGAATGCAGATAACTGGCAAGAAGTGAGGGAGAAGTCTTAAGCAAAAAGAGTGTAAAGAATGGATATTGGGCCTAATTTAATCCCAAAAGCTAACTTGTAGGATAAGGATTGTCCAAGTGCATATAAGGAGTCTATGTTCCCATTCCATTTTCGATGTGGGACTCTTAACACTCCCCGTACGCCCAGACCTCGTTAACTGGAGCATGGACAATATATTTTGGGGGCCCAACATCGGTGAACAGAGAATTGGAATGGGTCCGACTCTGATACCATGTAAAAAATGGATCTTGGGCCTAACTCAACCCCAAAAGCTAGCTTATAGGGTGAGGATTGTTCAAGTCCATATAAGGAGTTCATGTTCCCGTTCCATTTCCGATGTGGGACTCTTAACAAGGGGTGCAAAAACCAGCTGCTGCAAAACCTCAACTTAGTACTACAAATGAATTTAATATTTTGCATGATCATGCTACAAGACATGTAGTAGGGATTGGTAGAGGTCAGGGTGGTGTAGCCAAAGGGACTGGAAGGGGCACTATATCTCATTCTAAATGAAGTTAGTAACTTGGAACATTAGGGGTTTGAATAAAGTTCATAAGCAAAAGGATGCAGCTCTGTTTATTAGAACTAATAATGTTAGTATTATAACTATTTTAGAGCATAAAGTGAAAGAACATCATGCAGCACAAGTGTTGAAGAAGATTGCACCTGATTGGGCATGTCTGGATAACTATGCATATAGTGCTAGATGGAGAATATGGATTCTGTGAGATCCTCAGGTAGTCACATGTAGTGCTATTGAGGTGTCTGAGCAATATATCCACTCAACAGTAAAGATCCATGCTCTGAACTTAAACTTTGCTTTCACTGCCATATATGGTCTGCACTCTATTGAAATTAGAAGAAGCTTGTGGTTGGATCTTAGAAGATTATAATCAGAAACAGGGGCCTTGGCTAGCCATGGGAGATTATAATGCTGGATGGTTGGAGCACCTGTTACAGCTCCTGAAACAAGGGATTTTGAGAATTTCCTGGTAGATACAGGTAAAACTATCATAAAGTACAGTGGTAGGGAGTACACCTGGACAAATGGCCATACTTATAGTAGCATTGATTGGGCCTTAGTTAATGCTACGTCGATGTTGGATATGCCTTTATTGGAAGTGTTGATAATGGATCCAGGGTGTTCTGAATTCTGATCATTCCCCTCTGAGCATTACATTGTGTCAGGAGGGACAAAGAGGACCAAGGACTTTCAAATTCCTAAATCATCTAGCAAACCATGTGTCATTCCAAGTGATAGTTCAAGAAGCATGGAATAAGAGGCAGAGGGCTTATAAAATGTCAGGTATCTGGCAAAAAGTGAAGGATGTGAAGCAAGCTGTAAAACTTTTGAATATCTCTGAATTCCGAAGTGTGGAGGATAGAATCAAATTCTACAGGCAACAATTACAAGATATCCAAAGCTCTATGAGACAAGCGGGGCAGCCTCAAGGTCTAATTCCTACAGAGAAAGAGATCAAGTTGAATCTGGAGAAGTGGTTGACAATAGAGGAAAGTATAGTCAGCAGAAGTTAAGGGTACAGTGGCTTAAACTAGGAGATGGGAATACAGCTTATTTTCATTCTAGTTTGAGGAGCAGGATTGCACATAATAAAATAACCAGCTTATGCACTTCAGCTGGGACAGTAGTTACTCATAGAGATGATATTGAAGCTGAAATTTTGGGTTTCTACAAACAACTATTGGGTTCGTGTGCTATTCAACTACCTCCTGTTAATCCTTTAATCATGAGAGATGGGCTAACTTTGAATAGAACACAGCAATTGCATTTGATAGAGGAAGTTTCAAGGCAGGAGGTGGAGTTTGCTTTGAAGGGAGGTGTGGGTAGGACGGAGGGGGGGTAAGAAAAAAGGGTGGGAGGGGGTAGATGGGGTAGGTGGGGTAGGGGTGGTAGAGAGGTAGGGCATGGGGTGGAGTAGGCAAGGTAAGGGGCAGAGCTGTGAGGGTGGTTCAGTGCTTGGGTTGGGATTGGTGTAGGGGAGGGGTAGGGTGGATGGATAGTGTGGTGGGTGGTTGGGGTGCATTTATGTATTTTTATTGTTCCGAAATAATAAATGAAATTTTTAAATAATTATTTATAAACAAAAATCTTAATCTAGAGTGTAGCTGTAATCGTTAAGATTGAGCATTTTCATTGGTCAAGTTTGAGCATCTACCCTCCCCAGACCCCACTTTGTGGAATTACACTGGGTATGTTGTTGTTGTACTTCCCTAAAGAGTAGAAAAAACAAGTTCCATAAGTGAAATTCCAAGTTCATTGTCTCCTTCCACCCCCACTACCTCCCGATCCCCCCTTACCCCACCCCCACCCCATAATGTTTTCTTAGATTACATATAAATGCTCTTGGAACAATATTTTTTCGCTTACCTACCAAAACACTAGAAAATAAGAAAAACACTTATTTTTATAAGAAAACATTTTCTTTCATACCAAACACACCCTAAAATAGTAAAATTAAGCAGTCATGACGGAGGATCAAACATGAGCATCAAAAAAGCACATCTACAATTTTCATGGAAACAAACTGCCATTGACGAACTATCTACCCCTTCTTTTCCAACTGCATTTCAGACAGTTATACTTGAAAACAAAACAGGGATAAGGAAGATCCAAAAGCTATGTTAACTAGTGATGATGATTGTTAGGAGAATAGGAATCAAGCAATCAACTGACTACACCTCAATCCCAAACTAATTGGGGCCAACTATATATGAATGCTCCTCTATCAATTCCGTAGCTTAGAGCCAACTATGGGGTTTTCACAAGGCGGAGTTGAAGGAGAATACAATTGATGTCTCAATTTATAGATCCATTATACTCCCTCCGTCCCAAATTACTTGTCATGTTTCACTTTTAGAGAGTCAAACTACATGAAATTCAACCAACATTTTAAGACATAATTTTTCACCACATTGATATGAGAAGAATTACAATATATATTACTTGTTGTATAGTTCTTGAATATCTAAATTATAATTTTGAAATATTGAATTAGATTTAATCTAATTCAATATAGCTCTAATGATTAGTCAAAGTGACTCTCGAGAAGCGAAACATGACAACTGCTATGGAACAAAGGGAGTAATATGATAGAGTAACAAATAAGGGAACAGCAGACATCTTAAAAGCAATTTATACGCAGTTATAACAACAATGTTATCCGTATAGGGTAAAATGTACACATGATTTGAAAATCCTGGAGTGAAGAGGCACTACTGACATGTTCAAGAAAGAGAGCCCATTGAAGCGCTTTCTGGATGTTATGGGAATCCCAGTGAGCAAGACGCCCGGATGATTGATACCCAGAAGCAAGAATTAACATATCTATGTACCATTTTCACCAAATCTTGCACAGAGCCCATCTTTTATAAAAGCGACAAAGTGTAATGAAGTCCTCACATCCTTCTTTTTCTTCTTTCAACCATCGTTGCATTTTGCAGCTGCGATACATGTTGTCGCGGAGTTGTTGAAAAATCTAATACCACTGTACTAAAAGTGATTTTCACTCTACAAGGTCTGTTTTGAGATTTTCTCCAATATTTTGTTGACATGATATTAAGTTATTATTTTATTAGATATTATACTTATTTACTTTTAAATAAAGACAAAATACAAATCCAAACACCCAAAAACAAATAATTGTAGTTATCAAGTGCTCATATTTTGAGATAATAGGATCAAAATTACATATCAAGTATCGTTTTACAATTTTGGCATAAAATGGAGTTTATTTTATTTCTCATTCAATAGAAATTTTAATTTCAGGATTAGCAGTGCAGAGATTGGTTATACCGAAAATGTGATACTATTTTTATATCATATTCAATGTGATAGTTAGGATAAAAAACAAATGACAATTTGCCTTTCAAAGTTTCTTCTTCAAAGTCTTATAAGAAAGTCAAAGTTAAAATTAAAAATAATCTAATTGAAACAACATATGTTTTATATTATACCCCTTATATGATATATCCCATTTTTATCTACCAATAAAAATATATTCTCTAAATAATATCATTATTTAATCTCATATTATAATTCCCACATTATAATTGTGATATATACTACAGCACTATTTAAATTTTCGTGTCCGGGTCCAACCGTTTTTCTTGTTTGTGCTTATGCTTTGTCTTGAGCCGAATATCTTTTGAAAAAGCCTGCGTACACTCCACCCTCCCCAAATTCACGTTGTAAAATTTCACTGAGTACGTTGTTGTACCAAAAATCTTCAAGGTAAAAAAAAATTGCCCCAAAGACAACGTAATAATTGTAAAATTGTAAAGGCAAAGATGAATATGGCGGTTTCAGGATCTAAATTAAGTCAATAGTGTGGAGCACATCATACTGTTATTTTACAACAGTAGATAAGAACTAATATAAAATGTTATTTATTTAAATTGTTTACTGTGTATATATAGTTTAAGCGAAGGGCAGTAAGTTCTCCCCTAACCTTTGTAGATCCTTGACAAATGAGCCACTGAGATATTACGAGATATTCTGGGTAAAAAGGCATACAGGTCTGTACTTTGAAACTATAGCAGAAAATCACTGATATCTTACAAAATATTCGAAACAGATAATTAAATTGAAAAACTACTATAATTAGCCTAAATTAGCACACTGGTGAGCACAAACCATGGAACTCTTTGGGCAAAACTCAAAACTAGCAGATTGCTTATTCATTGAGAAATGAAGAGCCTACATAAACCACTAACAAATGGTCCAAGTTTTTATTTAAAAACATTGTAATGACACAAGTCATGAGAACACTGAAAACTAGTAATACCAATAAAAAGACAAACTATGGAGAGAAAAACGAACATACTTTTGTGTCTACATGACCATCCAGATTAGGTAGACAGAAAGACCAGTTCACATTCAAGAATTCAAGAAAGATCAAGCATAGATAGATGAGCAAATATCACTACTAAATAGAAGAAACATAATACTTTTGTATCCACTTGTGATAAAAGTGCCAAACCATAGAAATGAAAACATTTGATGTCATTGATAGATGAAAACCTTAGTACTGCAAAATTCTGGGCAAATAATTCTTACTAAGACAACCCTTCCTCAGATATCCAAAAACTTAATGACAAACCAACAAGAACAAGAATCGTAAGCTACTTGAGGGCTCTACTTCTTCTACACAATAGCATTGGCTGCAGATGCAATCCTAGGCCAGAGATCAGCACATTCTTTCCCAATTGGCCCCGTGATGGCAGACCCTATAAAAATTTAACATCAAAAGAATAAGGTTAGGAAAAGGGCAAGACAGATCCTTAAAATTTAGAGTCCTAAAGACAAGCAGCAGGATAAAGCGATTGTATCAAGGGGACAGAAGAAAGCAATTGTATCAAGGGGTTATAATTTATAACCCAGTAACTTGTATCTTCAAAAGGGAATAATGACTTCAAAATAGAAATCTGCATTAAGTAAAGAAAAATGAATTACCTTTCATTTCACCCTTGGGATTCACAATCACACCAGCATTATCTGCAGAACCAAAATCAACTGAATGAGAGACAGGTTTTTTAACAAGACATACACCAGAAGAAACCAACTTCGTGTAGATTATTCAGTTACTATAGTAGTGTAAACATAACACAGAGGCTTGCACAGACACAAAGCAGGCAATCCATCTCATATAGATTGAGACTGAATAAAGGATAGGGTCAATCGATCAATCAGCCTTTTATAAACCACAACAATCAGCCGTAGCAAGAAGAACAAGATGGAAAGTTTGTTATAATGGGTTCCTACAAAGGATCAGACTAATGACGCATACAATACTTGTATTCTCGAAGTAGATGCTAAAACAAACTAACGACAGCAGAGCAATGAAAAGACCCCTCACAATCCTGAATCAGTTAGTGCTTTGGGACCATCTTAATATGAATCTATATATCTAGTCCTCTGATTCAAAATGAAATACGGTAATAACACCTAATGTAGGAGCTCGAACAACAAAAAATTATGTAATCAACTAACTGATATTAAGAGAAACAAACCCACACATCCATCACAGTTTAACTACTCATTAGTTTAACTATAATTACTAGCTACTTCCATATTAATACATTAACCCCTCCACTCAAATTCTTCATTAGCCATAACATTAAAGAAAACCAATAGATGGAAGAGCAAAATTCAGCTAAATAACAGCCTTACAACTGGATAAACATAGAAAATTCATCACAAAGCAACACTTCAATATCTACCACATCAATTCAAACCAATAATAAATATCTACTATATGATCCAATATATTCCAGCTAATTTTCACATAGGATACAAAAATATATACCTTCGAAGTACATGAAAACACCGTCCTTTCGGCGCCATGGCTTGCGTTGACGAACAATGACAGCTGGCATAACCTTCTTCCTGAGATCTGGCTTACCTTTCTTCACTGTAGCCATCACCATATCTCCAACACAAGCTGAAGGCAACCTGTTAAGCCTTCCCTTAATACCTTTCACAGAAATGATGTACAAGTTCTTCGCACCAGTGTTATCGGCGCAGTTCACTGTCGCCGCCACCGGCAAACCTAGTGACATTCTGAACTTGTTCCCGGCGGAACCTCCCCGTCCTTAAAAGTTTTACATATATTTACACATTAAATCGAAATAAAAAATACTTCTAACGATAGAAAGAAGTGGAATTAAGTTGAGTAATACCTCGCTTCGACATTGTCGACGGCGTTGATCTTCACGAACCCTTCAGAAACTGAAGAGAAAATGGTGTTTGGAGGCGTTAGGGTTTTATATACAGCTAAATCTGCAAAATTGACTAGGGTTTTTCTTCAATAACTATGGGCTCTGGGTACTCGTTTGGCCCAGTTATACTTGAAAATTAGGCCTGTCATGTGGCCCAGTTTATTAGGCCTGCTATCTGGTTCTGACATATGTGCTTCGACTTCGAGTATATCTTTACGGAGAATTTTCATAAACAGCACTGTCCCTATTAACAAATTATAACAATATTATTGAGCTTTAAAAAAAAATATACATACACACATACACTACCAGAGATACATATATGATAATACACTAGTCGTCGTGCATACATATAATCATATAATATACTTTGGTCGATAAATTAAAATTATTGGTGCAAGTTGAAATTCGAATTTTATTGCTAGATTTCCAAGTGTGAACATGAAAATCCATATTGGTGGTTGCTCGTGTTTGAAAAACAGTGATTCGAGTATTTGTTTGTTGTATGTCAATTAAATATCATAGTTAAAAGTTAAAACCCATAAAATGAAAAATTGAAAATTCCAATACTGAGAATTTGAATCATGAAGAAGAATCCACAAAATTCTATTGACGAATATTAAAGCTTCTAACTTGACATTTCACATATGCATTTTGGACATATTTTTGATTGAGTGTTCTTGCGATAGCCCGAGTACATTTTCCAGAGCTTATATTTCAAATTTGGGGAGATTAGGTGGAAAGTAGAGGTGGTTTGGAGCGATTTTTTTAGTGACGATTAGCGTCATATATCATGTATTCCATTAAATACATCTAAATGTCTAGTGTATATCATATTTGTGTCATGTAAAATATTACTTTATGAATATCCATTACACAAATGCAATTTCCCTATTATTCTTCTCCATTATATACATAATTCTCCTTCGACTCCTCACCATATTATTGGTAACTCTTGTAGCTCCATAACCTCTTCCATGATTTCAATGGTTAATGTCATATTTAAAATAATCTTTTTGTAAATCACTATATAACTATATGAAGTGTATGAAATACATGCATTAGAATCGATATGCGAAACACTTTAAGAAATAAGAAAATATCTCGAAATTCCAATAACAAAGCCAAACTTAGAGTGAACCGTCTATTCAACAGGGTTATTAGAGGAGCAACTTTGTTATTTGACTTCTTTTCTCAGTCAAGCTTACTTGTTTCATAGCATAGTCTCAGTCCATAGTTTAAGACCCAGTTCCTTATAGTCTAGTCTATATCAACAGCTGACGTTTTCGTACCAACGCCTTTCCCTTTGTGCTAAGTAACTTCATAACCTCAACCTATTTTTATTTTTTTTGCTTACTATAGTATAGGTCTTCATCGAAATTTTGTCCCTTCGCCTACAAATGGCGGTTTGGCTTCGCTTTCGTTCATGACTTGGCATAAAGCAGTGTAGTCGTCGGTTTTACCACTAGAATACCTATGAGATAGTGGTCAGCTTTTCGAATGTCTTCTTCCTTTTTTTTTTCTAGGCCCTTTGCGACTATATGAAGGACATGGGGTATTTCACGTTTGTAAACTTAGCTACTTAAATTCTTCTTAGAAAGTCAAAGTAAAGGCGAACGACATTATGTTTTATATCTACAACATAACATATTTATTATGTTTATTAAATATTTTAATGGTAGAACTACTTACTACTAAACAAGAAAATCTTCGATTTCTTTTATTTGAATAAACGTCGCTTATTTTAGTTTACATTCAAATCAAAGTAAATCAAGCCTAAGTGATCACTACATTTTATTGATATTGATTGAGGAGTTTGATGGAGTAGTTACTTCTTGCTTTCATATTTATACATTATTATATATAAAATTATATAAATATCCCTTTTTCTTTTACCAAAAGAAAGTTTATTTAGCAGATGACATAGAAGGGCGATAGCGTGGACTGTGGAGAAGAAGTAATCACATACAAAATTAAGTTTTGCTAACTAATACTACTTGGTTACTGTACCATACTGTTATCGTCCAAACCAAAGTAAAAGAAAACGGCAAAACCACAATTATCACACAGAAAAATCATCGAAACCGAAGTAACTATCAAGAAGATGACGATGATGGTGAAGCAATGGATTCTTTCACAGAGTCATTTTCTCTCCGATCCTTTCTTAACATCACCCAAATCTACTCTCAAACGCATTTTCTTGGCGTCCCTAGAGTCTGAGAGACTATTCAACAAACATACCAAGAAATCAAAATGCATCCATATAGATTTCAAGGTGACTGAATTTTACTTTTTAGGATTTTGGGTTTGTTTATTTCAATGTTTTAGTTCGTGGGTCTGTTGCAAAATTGCTTCTTTTGTTGTATTTCGATTGGTAAGCAATGCCACGGTTTTGGCCCTTATTGGAAAAACTTGGTGGAATTCACCTAAGTGAAAGTTGCTCTTTCTAGTTGTCATCATGTTGATGAAACTCTTTACTTGAGAAAGTGAAGAATAAGTTTCATCTTTAACGTATTTTAGAGAAGATACTCTTTTGATCTTTACGGATATACAACAACCACATGCCCAGTGTAATCCTATGAGTGGGTCTGGGGAGGTTAGAGCGTACGCAGACCTTACCCTGTTAGGATTTGAGTCCCAAATACTACCTAATTAGAAAACAGTAAATAAGCGAAAAACAAATAACACACACTCTCAATGAGAGAGCTACGTCCACTTTGCCGCTGCAGATTTTACTATAATCAAATAGAGAGTTTGAGTTTACAATTCTCTCTTTTTTCCTCTTGCTCGACTTCAAAGAAAAAATGGCGCCCTAGTCTATATATAGCGAAAACTAGGGCGAACATAATACAAGCCCGAAATTCCCAACTCAACAATATGCATAGGGTCTTCATAGTGTCGGTGATGAATTAGGCTCCACAATTCAACAATCTCCCACTTGGAGACTAATTTCAATCATCTGTCTCCATCTGCAGCGGCGACTCCGATCCTCATCCAAGAAGTCCAATTGAAGTTGCATACAATTTCAGTTTATCATTCGACACGGTCTTCGTCAGCATGTCTACCGCATAAAGACTCCCTAGGATCTTCTCAAGCACTAATACTCCATCTTTCGAAATTTGATGAAATGGTATCGGAGTTGTATGTGTTTCGTGCGAGCATGGTAGACCGGGTTCTTTGCCAAATGAATGGCACTCTGGCTATCACAGTATAACACACTCCCCTCGTGGTCCTGATCCAATTCCCGCAGAAAAGATTGTAGCCACATCATCTCCTCCGTGGCCTCCATCACGACAACGTACTCAGCTAGAGAGAGCTACTATCTTCTGCAACTTTGAAACCCAGCAAATCGCAGTACCTCTGAAGGTGTAAACATACCCGGATATGCTCTTTCTGCTATCAACATCACCACCCCTGCAATCCTGTCTCTGACTTCCGGAAACACAACGCTGAACTTGAGTTGCCCTTCAAATACCTGAAAATCCACTTCACAGCCTCCCAGTGTTGCTTTCCCGGATTGCTCATAAACGTGCTAACAACTCCTACTGCATGTGCAATGTCTGGCCTCGTACATACCATCGTGTACATAAGACTACCAATAGCAGAGACATAAGGTACCTTGTCCATATGCTCCTTCTCGTCCTCGGTCACATGCGACTGATCCTTTGACAAACGAAAGTGTCCAGCCAAGACCATTAAAAGAACCCCTAATAATTTATTGGGCACTGTACGAAGTATTTGAAATACAAGAAAGAAATACCATTCAGGTAATATTTCCAAAGGGGTTGCAAATGGATCTGCACTGACTGACTTGGCATCATCCATGTTGAACCTCTTGAGAACCTTCTTCACGTATTCTTCTTGTGAGAACTTGAGGCCCTCCTTACTTCTGATGATTCTCATCCCGAGGATTTGGTTTGCGGCTCCCAGATCCTTCATTGCAAATTCTTCTGACTTCTTCTTCAGCCTATCAATCTCATGTAGGTCTGCTCCTACGATCAGCATGTCATCAACATAAAGGAGCAGTATCATGTAGGAGTCTTCAAATCTCTTGTAGTAACAACAGTGATCTGCTTCGCACCTTAGGAATTCGGCTTTCTTCATAAAGCTGTCAAACTTCTTATACCACTGTCTTGGAGCCTGTTTCAGTCCGTACATGCTCTTTTGAATCGTGGACACCAACTTCTTTTTCTCTTTGACCTCAAATCCCTCAGGTTGCTTCATGTAGATTTCCTCTTCTAAGTCACCATGAAGAAAAGCAGTTTTTACGTCCATCTGTTGAAGATGCAGATCTTCCTTTGCTACCAGACCAAGAACAATTCAGATTGTCACCAACTTGACTACGGAAAAGAACATCTCCGTGTAGTCAAAACCTTCTTTCTGTTAAAATCCCTTCACAACCAGCCTTGCTTTATAGCGCCTTTTTTCATCGTGTTCTTCCTTTATCCGGTAGACCCATTTGTTCTGCAATGCCTTCTTCTCTGGTAACTTAGCTAACTCCCATGTATGATTTGATAACAGTGAGTCCATCTCATCTTTCATTGCCAGCTCCCACTTGATCGATTCATCAACTTGCGTCACTTCTTCGTGACATTCCGGCTCCCATCTGTCAGTGAGCAGAATGTAGTTGAGGGACGAAGAGAACATGTGAACCGGCTTACTGATCCTGGATGATCTGCATAATTCTGTGACCGGCATCCGCTGATTTGTTTCAGAATTAGCATTTTCATCAACCTCACCATCACTAGCTTGTCGGCCTTCTTCTAGTGTTGTTTGTTCCTCTGCCGCAGTAGTACCTTGTTGTAGCTCGGGTGCCGAGAAGTCTCTAAAATAAACTGTTTCTGATTCCTTGTTCTTAGATTCTGAGCTCTCCCGCAACTTGTCATTGTACAACACATGTTCATTGAAGACGACGTCCCTGCTTCGGATGATCTTCCAATTTTGGTCATCCCAGAATCGATAACCAAACTCGGTGTCACCATAGCCAATAAAATAACACTTCTTAGATTTCGGATCAAGTTTACTTCTAGCAGTAGCATCAATATGAACATAGGATAAGCAACCAAACACTTTCAGAAAATAAATATTTACCTTTTTTCCACTCCAAACCTCTTCTGGAATTCTAAAACCCAAAGGAACAGACAGTCCTCTGTTAATCAAGAAGGTATCGGTATTGATTGCATCTGCCCAGAATGTCTTGGGCAGTCCAACGTGTATTCACATGCTCCGTGCACGCTCGTTCAATGTTCGATTCATCATTTTCGCTATTCCATTTTGTTGGGGCGTTACAGGAATAGTCTTCACTATCTTGATCCCATTATCAGCACAATATTGTTTGAAGTTACCGTCAATGTATTCTCCACCGTTGTCAGACCTCAGGCTCCTCAACTTGAGGTTTATCTCATTCTCGACCATGGATTTCCACCTTTTGAAGACGGTGAATACATCGGATTTATTTTTCATAAAATGGACCCATAGCTTCCTGGTTGAATCATCAATAAAGGTCACGTAGTAATGTGATCCTCCGAGTGAGGGGCAGTAGCAGGTCCCCACACGTCAGTGTGCACCAATTCAAGCTTCTCAGCTTTCAATTCTCTACCTGCATTTGAAAAACTCGCTTTTGTTTTCCGAGAATGCAACTCTTACACATATGATGATCCACCGATTTCAGCTCCAGAATCATGTCGTTAGTCACCAGAAGCTTCATCCCTTTCTTGCTCATATGCCCCAGCCTGCAATGCCATAGCTCTATCTCCTTGGTGTTGTCAACAACAACAACTGTATCACGACAGCTCGTCGTCATATAAAGAGTATCAGTTTGCTTACCTCGACCAACCACCATAGCACCCTTTGTCAACTTCCAGGACCCATTACCAAAATTAAGATCATGTCCCTCATCATCAAGCTGACTCCATCGAGATCGACACGATCGCCTTCGGCACATGTCTGACCTTTGTGATCTTTCACACGTTTCCATTTGACATCTTCAAATTAATGTCTCCAATACCAACAACGTTTAAAGGCTTACCATCTGCCAAATAGACTTTCCTGCGATTCCCAGTAACGTAATTCATCATTATATCACAATGTGGGGTGGGGTGGAAAGACGCTCCTCAGTCAAGCAATTACCAATGTCTTCAGTGACAACATTGATTCCACCCCCCTTGTTGTCCTCCTTCTTCGGTGCCCTGCAATTCTTCTTGATGTGACCCAGTTTTTCACAGTTCCAACTAGGAGTGGCGATGGCGGGCTCGTCTGGCGGGCGGGTGCAGCGGGTCGGGAGTCGGGCGATGCGGGAGAAGAGGCGGGGTCGAATCTGGCGGCTCTGGCGGGGATCGAGCAAGTCCGTCCCGATCCGATCCCGATCCGTCGGGCTCGGGCCTGAGCGGGCTTCGAGGCGAGTCGGGCTCGGGGCGGGATACGGCGGGTTTTCATTTTTTTTTTTTTTTAAAATAACATATGTATAAAAAAAACTCAATAAACAAAATAAGATAGTGTAATAAAAACATCCCAAGGCTGTTTTTGTGCCTCTTATATTATTTAATAGACATATGATTTTTTTGTAATACAAATACAATTGTCTAAAATCTAAATTGCAACTTTGTGGTGTTGTCCAAAAGTTACAAATTACATAATAAAATTACAATTAAAAAAATTACATTCTCAAAAAAACCTGTTCTAATTGCTTGATGATTTCATGTGGTTCTTCGGTTGGAATTTGTATTTGTTGGTCAAATTGATCCACGTCGCTTCCACTACCTTCGGTTAAGATTTCGTTGTAGTTTTCATCATCTTCTTCGTTGATCTCCGGTTGACCGCACCTTCTCCGCTCCGCTCGTATCCAATCTCTGAATAATACTGCAATTTCAAGTGTCTCGGCTAATGAGTGTCTGTGGTCTCCTATTTGATATCTGCTGCGAGAAAAAGCGCTTCAGGCGATTGACGACGCTTGAATGTTCAAAACATCTCGAGCCATCAATGAAAGTGTCGGAAAGGTCTTCATTCCCTCCAAGATTTGACAAGTCTTCATGTCCATCTTCATTGATAACTTCTTGATACGATGCAGAACCTGTAAAACAAAAATATCCAACTCGCTAATTTGGTTAGTAGTAGAGAATGCGACCGCACATTCTATTTACGAGGCTTTCAATACTAGCGCGAAAAAGACATGTTTTTTGTGAGGTTGTATTGAAGATGAAGAAGATGGTATGGAAGCTGGTAAGTTACTAGCATTTTCTTGTTGATAAAATCTATATATATTTTTGCCTTGGTGTTCTACGCTAGACAATACTTCTTCTTTAGTTTGTTCAATAGGTGGTGGGTGATTTAGATTTTGGGACTTGGAGGTGGTAGTACTTCTATACAATCGTAAATAGTTTCAATTAGTGATTTAGTACCGTCTATTTTAATAGTAGGATTTATCTGAGAACCAATAATATAAATAGAGGGAATAGGAATAAAATATTTTTTTATTTTGAGAAACATTTTTAATAAATTTGCCTTATAATTTGGTTTTCCATATATTCACTAAGTAATAAAAATATTAGAGTTATATAAAATAACATAGTTGAAATAGTAGGATAATATATACCGGAAAATTCTTTTGTTGCTTGAAAAAATTTCTCTAAAAATACAATAAGTTCGGAAATTTTTTCCCAATCACTATCTAAAATCATATCAGCTGGCTTTTTATTATGAGAGTTAAAAAATAAAGTTATAGGTAATTTATAGTCATAAGCAACAAGTAGTTGCTCGTATAAAGAATTCCACCTAGTGGATACTTCTTGTGGAATTTTTCTAAAAGGTAGTCCACAATCATGACAATTTTTTTTATATTCTTTTCTACGTTGTACTTTATTACTTTTAAAAATAAAGTGTATAGCAAATTGTATTTTACTAAGAATGTCTTCAAAAAGTGATAGACCATCCTTTACAATTAAGTTATATATATGGCACGCACATTTTATATGAAAATGGTCTGGAAAAGACGGAGTTAAACTATTTTTTAAAATTGTAATTGCCTAATTGTTATTAGAAGCGTTATCTAATGTAATAGTCATAATTTTATCGGTAATTCCGTAATAATCGCACACTTGATAAATATTTTCTGCAATAAAAGTACCAGTGTGCCTATCATCTATATATCTATACGCTAAAATACGTTTTTGCATAGACCATTTATAATTTATCCAATGACAAGTTACAGTTAAATAATCATGGTCGTTAGTACTACGACCTATATCAAACGTGATAGATACTTTGCCATTAAAATGATATAATGAAAAACGTAAATATTGTTGATATTCATGCGCGAATTTAAATACATCTCTCTTAACAGTTGATCTAGGAAAACCGTTAAAAGCAGGATTATATATATCCCTAATGTAATGAATAAAACCGGGAGATGAAGGAAATGAAAAAGGCAAACCCTCCACAGCAACTAATTTTGATATTGCTTCCCTATCTCTATGTTTATTGTATTTAGAGCCTACAATTCCCCCCGTCATAGGGTTAATTTGACCAGACTTGGTGGGACGATGTCGATATGTGAACCTTGTCCCGATGGAGCGGCGTTGCGCACCGGTTTTGAAGCCTGGTATTGGGCATACCTATTTGGATGAGCACTTACTACGTGTCTAATTAAACCCCGTCCCACCGTGACCTTTTCCGCTTTTAAATTTTAAAACATTTTTACAAATTTTACATATGGCTACTTGATTCTCTACGTCCCTATCAAAAATGTCCATGCATCCGATTTTAATGGTCGTTTTGCTGGACCTCGTCTCATACTAGGGGGAATAGGAGGTATTTCAGTTGAAGGTGCACTAGTGGGTGTGTTGTCATCAACATTAGTGGGTATATCATCTAGATCATCGTCTAAATTAAAGTCTTCTTGAGTACCAGAAAATAGTTCCTGGTCTAAATCTAATGGTATTGTAGGAAAATGTGAGTATCAACAAAATCATCCTGTGTAGGAATAAGATGACTAGAAGAAGTACCCTTGCCCTGGTTGCCCCTACTAGAAGAAGCACCCTTACCCTTACCCTTAAACATACCTTTTAATCCTTCCATTTTAATTATGATAATAAATAAATAAATAAATAATTAAAGACAATAAAATTAAGTGATCTAAAGTTCTAAACTAAATAAACAAACAATAATAATTTAATGAAGGAACGAATGTACCAAACGCCGACGTAACGTCGACGTGTAATCGAGAGGTTGAAAATTGAAACTTTGCTCGATGGAAGATCCTCAAGCTAGTTGCCAACTTCACTACCAATTCCCAAATGAATAAATAAAATTGAATATTTAGCAAACAATGTAGACTTGTAGAGAGATATATTGAGAAATTAGAGAGATTGTAGGAAGATTTGTGAGAAAGATGAAGAGAAAATGAGTTATTTATAGTTGAAAAATTGGGTTAAAGTGTAAATATAATAACTTATGGGTTAAAACTAAATATTAAGGGGTGGGGGGTTGGGGGGAGGCTAAAATGGCCGTTGGCCAACGGCCATTTTAGATTATGGCCGTTGGTGCAACGGCCATTTTTGCAAAGGGGCGGGGTCGGGGTCGGGGTCGGGGCGGGCTCGGGTCTCGCGGGACGAGACATCGTCCCGTCCCGAGTTCGAGTCCCGCCCCCGTAATTTTTTTTTTTTTTTGGCGGGGTCGGGGTCGGGGCGGGACCGGGGCGGGCTCGGGTAGGGCTCGGGCTGTCCCGGCCCACTGGCCAGCCCTAGTTCCAACACTCAAGTGTTCGCCCAGATTTGGATTGATCCCTGTCATTCCTTGACTTCGACTTGCCCTTATTTCGGTTGTAGTTTCTGTCATAATTTTTGCCTCTGATCTCATCATTCAAAGCAGAACTCGTCGATGCCTCATCAGAAGCTATCCTGCGAACCTCCTCAGCAAGGATACGATCTCTAACATCATTGAATTTTAGTTTATCACTGAATTACTAACCGCTGCTCTCATTGGCTCCTAGCTATTCGGTAGAAACGCCAGCAAAATTAGGGCTTGCACTTCATTGTCAAACTCAATTGCAACATATGACAATTGATTGACAATCGTGTTGAATTCATTCACGTGCGTTGCAACAGGAGCACCTTCCTCCATCTTTAGATGAAAGAGTTTCTTCATGAGAAATACCTTATTGTTTGCCGAAGGTTTCTCATACATGTCGGACAGAATTTTCATCATTCCAGCGGTGGTCTTCTCCTTCGCCACGTTGTGAGCAACGTTCTTCAACAGCGTCAATCGAATGACTCCCAGAACCTGTTTGTTAAGGAGATTCCACTCTGCATCATTCATCTCCTTTGGCTTCGGACTCAGTGGTTCATGAAGCTTTCTGCCGTACAAATAATCTTCAATCTACATTCTTCAAAACGCAAAATCCGTACCATCGAATTTCCCGATGCCGTGCGCCGAACCATCTTCGCCTCCCATCGTTTTCTAAATCGCAACACAACTTGTCGCTCTGATACCAGTTGTTAGGATTTGAGTCTCAAATCCTACCTAATCAGAAAACAGTAAATAAGCGAAGAACAAATAACACACAGATTTATAGTGGTTCACTCTCAATGCGAGAGCTACGTCCACTTTGCCGCTGCAGATTTCACTATAATCAAATAGGGAGTTTGAGTTTACAATTCTCTCTTTCTCTCTTTTTTCCTCTTGCTCGACTTCACAGAAAAAAACGGCGCCCTAGTCTATATATATGCAAGCTCGAAATTCCCAACTCAACAATATGCATAGGTCTGCACAGTGTCGACGATGAATTAGGCTCCACAACTCAACATACCCCTACCTTCACAGGTAGAGAGGCCGTTCCCGATAGGCCCTCGGCTGAAGTAAAGCAAAAACAACATCAGGATATCAAGAAAATAACAAAGGCCTTGATCTATCATTTATTATTAGAAAAAAAGTTCATTGTGTTCAAAGCACATGTATAAGTGTAATAATGTTAATCCGTGAGGCAAAAATGTTGCGATGTCACTAAGAAACTTTACAACAGATTGATTTTAGTTGTTGTCACAGTGATTAATTTCTACAAGAAATATCACAACTACTGTTTGGTGTTATATGTATGCAATGATTTTCAAATTTAGCTGGTGAAGATTCATATTGCCGTAGTATTAGCCTCACTGGCGATCGAGCTAAAATGTCAAAGGTTTTTAATAGATATTCTCTACTAAAAGCTTGTCCAAATTGCTCGTCGTGACCTAATTCCGCTGCAAAATCATGCAACTTGGGGAAGACATGTTATAGACTAATAGTAATGTCATTTTGCTACCATTTCTCTTGCTCTAAACCATTCATTAGCCGTGTACACACTCCTTCGGTGCTCTGTTCTATTCTTTTTGTGTTTGAGTAGATAAAACTCGTGTTTTCTTAGCTTCCATTTCTTGTTCAATTTCAACTGTTATACACATGACAGGAAATTTTGCAATTCAGACGTCCTGCAGCAGCATTGATCATGACTAATGCATTGATGTTGACTACACCTTTATACGCCTTGGCTCAAACATGTGAAGTCGAGACTTCTGTCTTCAATATGCCATTATTGCTGCTTGTTGCCCTCATTGGGGCCACCGTGGGAGGTAAGGTACTTTAGGTTTGGCAATGCCATTGTTTTATTGCATAGTTGGGGCTTCAACTTTGAAATGACAGAAAATCATTGTGGTTAGATGAAACTCCAAACTGTAGACCCCAAGTTAATCGTAGAGCATGAACATAAACTTCACATCAAAATTACATCCCATATGGTGCAGAAACTACTCTTATTTGTTGAGGCATTCAAAAGATTACATAAGCAAGGAACTCGGATAAGGTCATAAGACCAGTTATATCTGTCTTGCATTGCCTTACTTCTTTACAAAGCTTAAGTTTATACATGCACATAATTCAATTCGATGAAGTTAAAAAGGATTTTTGATGCATTAAAGTACATTGAGATCAGTATAGGATCCAGGAGTTAATGAGGCCACTTGATTCAGCAGTTCCTCCGCTAAACACTTGATGAGAATCTTATTTAGTGCATGAGGTTTACAACTGCATCAGAATTCCCTATGTATGTTTGTGGCAATGGCCAAGAACAGTACATTATAGATGCCATAAGCTATAAGAATGAGCCCGTTCAAAAACTTATCAACAAGAGCTATGTGTCAATCCCAAATCTGTTGAGGGCAGCATATGGATCCTCAATATCCATTCTGTTCCATCTGTGCCCATTTCACTCTATATTTAATAAGTTATTTTTTGGGACAATGCAAGAACTAATAAAAAAAATGCCTACTCAGAAAAGGTGATTTGATTAGGCTAAGAGAACATTGTGGAAATGGTATTGCTGCGCTCAGTGTTTAAAGATTTCCTCTTTTCCTCCTTTTTCATTTTTTGTTTAGTGTTTATGTGAAAACGGGGGAGTTGGTCTAGGAATGAATGAAAGATCTCATTTTCAAATTGTCTTCATTACAGTTAACCTATCTAATCAGTCTTCTTTCTCATCTCTCTCAACTGTATACTGATCCTCTCGATGTTGGAACAAATTTTCCTTGGTTTTACTTTTTTCCCCACCTTTTGACACAAATATGTGTGTCCGCACATTTGTAGTTGTACTTTCAGGACTACTTGCACGTCAGAGAAAATCGGAATTGCACCGGTTGAATGAGCTGCTCCGCCAGATTAATGCAGCGCTAAGAAGGCAAGCCAAAATAGAGTCCTATGCACCTACCTTAAGTTATGCTCCTGTTGGTGGTAGGATTTCAGAAAGTGAAGTGATTATTGATCCAAGAAAGCAGGAATTAATTTCTCACTTGAAAAGTGGAAAGACTTTTCTGAGGAATCAAGCCCCAGAAAAGGCATTTTTGGAATTTAAAACAGCTCTTGAGCTTGCACAGGATGTAAAAGACCCAGTAGAGGAAAAGAAGGCAGCAAGGGGCTTAGGTATGTCAGATCTCATTGTTCAGATTAGCCTTATATTTTCTTGATTGAACATGCTTAGGCAGTAAAGGACTTGTGAAGTTAGTCGAATAGATATTTTTCTGTATGTGAGGCTGCATCAATTGGAATTACACATGCACGCATCTTTTGTCTCTTTTAATCTAGCTAGACTTTCCAGAGATGATTTATATGGTTGCTTGTCTATGTCTAAACAATGTAATGAATGTTCCCTGGGAATGAGATCTTGTTTCTACCTTAGCCATCTTTCTTGTTGTCGTTTGTTCCTACTTTCTTGGCGTCAGAGGGTCATATTGTTTCTTTTGGCTCATTTTCTTTTGATCTACGAAAGAAAGTGTAAAATCCCTCTAGAAGTTGGATCTTGGTCCTTGTAGCAGATAGGATAGAGTACAAAGTGAAACTTAATCCACATACAAACTGCTGCTGTTGTTGTGTCTCTCTTGTATGTGTGTGTGTCACGATGTAATGAAATTCAAAGCTTTATCTCTTTCTCAGGGGCATCATTACAAAGGCAGGGCAAGTACAAGGAAGCCATTGAATACCACTCTATGGTTCTTGATATCTCGGCAAGAAATGGAGAGGATTCTGGGAGCACAGAAGCTTATGGAGCAATAGCTGATTGTTATACTGAGCTTGGAGACATGGAGCGAGCTGCAAAATACTATGACCAGTACATTGCAAGGTTACAGAGTGACTAAGCCATCTCCAGGAAAGACTTGCATATCCATGCATAATATCTCTTGCGGAAATTTCTTCATGTTCATTCATTTGGAGTAGAATGTTTAGAGGTTAGGTCTTTTCTCTTGGTATATTTCTCTATTGCATACATCATTCGCTAGTTTCGTCTGTTTTTATTTTTGTCTGTCACATTTTTGGTGTCTCGAGGGTCTCGACTGCTGAAATTATCACTGATAGCTGGTATTCAGAATTGTCGGATCAATTTACATGTGAAAGTTGGAATTGGCAATCAAATGATGTTTAGAAAAGTGAGAATTAGGCAGCATTGTTTCCTTTGGAATGGGCAATGCATAGAGATTGTTCCACTTCCTCTTGATTGTTTCATAACTGTTCATCCCATTAACATGTCTCATGATTAGTCTACACTGTTGAAAGCTTAACTTTTCCAGATGCAAATAAATGCTGCTAATATTTCTACGTTGGGGATTTTTTAGTTGTTTTTAAAAACATGGGACCGCAGACCACTACATTCACTATGCAGATGTGCAAAATACCGATAAGCCTCTTACTATAAACAAAGATGACAATAAAAACAAGGGAATAGTAATACATAAACTTGGCTAAGTTTGCAACTTGCTCCTGAACAATGTTATGTTTGTTTACCACCCGTAATCACCTTGAACCTATATTTGGTGGCAGGTGCTTTCATGCGTCAAAGTCCAAACACATGAAAATTTAAATTTGCATTTTGGGACCATTTTTTTCTGATAAAATTCGAAAGGATTGGCTGGAATTCCTTTATTTTTTCCAGTGTAACTGCAACCCTAAATTTTTTAAAAATCTGGCATTTTGTTCTAAATTAAATAAATTGAAAGTTGATCCGAAAATAGAAAATTACAAATAGTATATAAGAAAGGTATCTTCTGCAGTCGCACTAAGGAAATACAGCGCACTTCAATAAAAGGGTAAAATCTTGAGCTTTTATATCTCCAATGCCATGTTACCCTGTTACAGGCTTACACATCCACTCATAGTGTTCTTGTCCAGAAAATAAGTGAGATTCATTTTGACTTCAAAGGAAACAAGATGGGCAGAGATATAAGAGCTTAATAGAAAAGGCGTAAGAGAAGAAAAAGTCACAAAAGGTAAGATTCAAGAAAAGGCCTAGTCTGCACTCTGCAATATGCTACAGCAGCATGCCATGGAACAAAGGCCAAGTATTCCAGCATGTAGTCCTATGGACCAAAACATCAATATATACAACCAACATGTAGCTAATCCAGTTCTAAGCCACATCCTTGAAACTACTATGCAAAATAGGACATTCTTGAACAACTATAAACATGTTTAGTATTGCATATTGTACATAGAATGCACATGGCGCTAGAACCCTAAAGAGATACAAAAACACCACCTTGACTGAGTTCGATCACAACAGCTTCTTGAACTGCCCAAGAACAGGAAATTGCCAAAAACATACTGGGAGAATACCACCATCTCAGGACTACCTTCTTGATCTAGACCCTACAGGAAGCATAATAATACTCAGTGACTAATGGTACCAAGTTTTAGCATAACATTCATGACCTCTAGTACATCGAATAATTGTGCTGATAAATTTGGGACGCACGTGTTAAGGCACTAATTCATGAAAAGTGATTTGAGGGGATACACAAGGGAGTCTAAAGGGCTCATCATGTGCAAAATGTTACCAACCAGACCTTCAGTCATTTTTTTTCCATCTCAACAAAATAAGATAACTTTCGGTTAGGGAAAGCTGTGTTAAAAAATAAAAGAAAATATTACCTTCCTCACTTGTAACATTTCACTTTCACACAATCTCGATCCATGAAGGGAAAAGCTAATTTTTTTAGTTTTGGGGTATATTTCTCTCTACATATTCAACAATTTCAAAGAAATGAAAAGCTTTTCTTTTGGTTTGGTGGGTGATTTCTCACTCAATAACCTACCCAGACCCCACTTGTGGGATTACACTGGGTATGTTGTTGTACTAAAACACAAACTCTCTATAAAGGAAAGATTTTTTTATATTTTGATGTTTAAAAGTTTACAAAAAAAAAAAACTGGGAAATGGTTTTGAATTGGCAGGGTCTTGTTATGACCTGTTGGTTGTCCATTTTGACCCAACCCATATAATTTTACTCAAGCAGTTTAGGTTGGCTGAGTTCTGCACAGTTTCATTGACTCATCTCATTTGACCCACCGAAACTTGACTCAACCCATCCATTTGACACACATGTGGCATTTGTTGGTCAAAAAGTTGTTCTGGAATTTCTTTTCAACCAAACGTTGTTAGAGAGAAGTACCTCTAACGTCAGGTTAAAAGCTACACAGAGAAAAAAAATTTGGCAAAAAATACCAGAAATTTTCTAAAGAAAACACCACCTCTATTTTCTCCCCGGGGCTAGACAGGCTTTAACTTCAAATAATCATTTCTTTGGTGGAGTTACAGTTGCTAATGAAAATAACAAAGATCAATCATGTACATTAGAACAAATAATTAGAAACTAAATCATCAATACAGCAGTTGACTTATGAACAGTTATGAAGTTACTGATTCTGCAATTCCTTCCAGGAATCTGCTGAAACCTAATGAACACACAAAGTTACTGATCCTGCAATTTCTTTCAGGATTCTACTGACAGGCCATAATACCAATTACATTGGCAGTATCTGTTCAGATGCCAAAATTACCAATTTCCATTAAGAAGTCATTAACACAAAAAAATATTTTTTCTAGTTTTTCTTGTATGCAAATAATTGCAGATAGACACAATTCATATGTTCTTTCTGAGAATTTGGGCTTTTACGACTCAACTAGAACAATTTTCACAAGTGAATAAGAGGAAACTATAGCTTGCAAATTCCAACCATAAAAACCAGAGAGGATTCCCAATATTACTTACTGCTTGGACGTTTCATATTTCGGCAGAACGTGCTACTGCAATGGCAGCTAAATGCTTTTACTGGATGTTCAAGATCATCAAAATCAATACCATAATCCTGCAAGAGCCAACTCCAAAGTTCATCAAGCTGATAAACAACTAAATAGCAAAAGCATATATTCTGAAAGGTATCGAGGCAAGCACTTTTTTGTATCTACCAGGTGAGCGCTCATGCCACAAAAAAACTAGACATGTTAAAATGGTGAGACACAGTTACTTGCTAATCTTTCATGTCCTAATGGAGTAGTTTGACATCACTACTCTCTGGAGCAACATCTTTTCTGTTGCTGACTTATTTCAATTGGCATATTTTGAGCATTTTGAAACTATGTTGCTCGGACTCTTCAATAATGTCGACGGGTGCGTGTCAGATCCTCCAAAAGTAGTATATTTTTGGAGGATCCAACACAGGTGCAACAACATTTTTAGAGAGCCCGAGCAACATAGTTTTGAAATGATTGCTTATTTTTTCTCTCAAGGATATAAACACGAATTCATATAATTATGTTGCTACTTGGCATATTTAGGACATAGCTCAGTGTTGTTGACTATTGCAATAAAGAATACAGAAAGATGACAGTTGGAATTAACTCTCAAAATCGGGGGCCTAAATTTGATTTTACTCCATTTACGATCAACATGGATAACCATAATCTCAGAGTTAAGAGGAGACGTCCATTGTGCTTAACTCTTTATGATTAGAGTAACATACAACATAAACTTCCCCATCTTCAGGATCACATCATTACAAGCTCTAAAGTAATACGAGTGAAAGAAATTAACAAAGTTGAGAAGCATCTACCCATCTTTTCTTTGAAAAGCAAATAAGGACATGACTTGATAAAAAAAAATATACGCACATATATATAAGTATAAAATACATAAACACACATATAAGATATATGGGTTTTGCTAACCTACTATGCATTATACCCATTTTCTAATTCTCAATAACAACCATGCCAACACCCTTGCGGTGTGGCCCTTCCCCGGACCCTGCTAACGCGGGATCCTTTGTGCATCAGACTGCCCTTTTTTACCCATGCTAACACACTAACACATCGAAAGGAGGGTCTTTATTTTCTTTTTAACCAAAAATCTAAACCCAATTCTCTTTTCCCTCTTTTCTTTTCTTCTCTCCCTGCTCAATTGTGACCCAACTCCCGGTGTATGGCTAGGATATCGGAGATGCCGGACTGCGGATTTGCCATTGATGATGCTGTTGAGCCTGCCAATGATGGTCCTTGTTGTACCAGTAGCTAAATAATTTTTACCTAAAAATCTAAACCCACTTGATCTCTGCTTAATAATTTTTTCTTGAAACATATCTCCATCGGATAATGTCCTCAAATTTTCTTTCCAGAGAAATGCATCATCCATTTCTTTCTCCCTTTCTTTTTTCCTTCATTCATGATGGGTATACCCATGAAAACACATTTGAACCAAACAATCTTTCTTGAACGAAAGCAACTGGAGAAAGAAACTCGGTGGATATATTCTTAAATGTGATCTTCAAGTTGATACATTAGCTCAGTTGCATTTTCCAACAAACCAGGAAGCCAAATTCTCAAGCTTTGCTGAATTGAGAGAAGGAGAAGGAGGGGGGGGGGGGGGGGTTACAAAAAGAGAATCCGTTTTAACTTTTTCTGAAATGACCAAAAACCCATCTCGATGAATATGCTGCAGTACTAGTAGGGGTATTTAAGTAAACTAAAATGTGGGTACAATGCTAACCTACTACATAGGCCCTATATACACACACACACACATAAATTCCATTAATTTACTTTTCCTATTTGTTTAGTGGGGTGGGACACGGGGTTTGGGCATAGTTTTTATTTAAAAAAAAACTCATTCAGTCATCTGCCTCACGCCTAATCAAGCTACTCTCTTATATTTTTTAGGTGGTTGAACGACAAGCTACTTCAGCACAACTGGCTACTGTTTATTATGGACATTAGCTGCACAATACTACAATAGGCCTCCTCCTAACCCTCAGGTCTGGAGGCCAACCCAATATAGATGTAACTGAAGTCTGTTGCGAAAAAGATGGTTTTTTCCCGGTTGAAATGAAAATTGGATTCATGTAACATGAGAAAGATTTCCCATTCCTTAGCCGGAGAGATATGTGGCCATGAAAGAGGGATTAAGTGGAAGAGATTCTCTGTTCAACATAGGCTCAATGTTAATGGAATTGTCAGCATACTGATCAGATAACACACAGAAGCTGGTCCGAAGAAAGCTAGACCAGTGTACTTGTATCGGCATATCAAAAGCAACAAAACAAGCACGATGATACAATGAACCTGAGCATGTGACAATGAAATAAAGCCTACTCACCCAAGTGAGCTCCTCCATTGCCTTAACCTTTCTTGTAGTGAAAAAAGCAAGCTGCAACAAGCAATCGCATGAAATTATCCAACAAAACTTTCATTGTGAAGGAATGGCTCTTGAGGATGAAATGAAGTTAAAAGATTCAGAGAGCATAAGATTCATTACATGATAGTAGTGGTGATCAGGAGTCTCTATTTCAATTGGTATTTCAACCAAATTTGAATCGAAGCATCTGGAACAGAACAGCAATGAATAAATTAAATGCATCAGCATATGTTTCCGACATCTATGTATGATTAAACATAAAACAGATACTCCCTCCATCTCAAATTATTTGTACCTTTTTTGGTTTACACGCCCCTTAAGAAATATTAATTAGGAGGGGTATTTGACTACTTTACCCTTATTTATGTCTAAGTTATAATCTCTCTCCATTAAATATTTACTCTATTTATGTGTCATCTTCATTAATGACAAAAGGGTAAAATGGAGGGGAAAAAATTATGCCTTGAACTTTTAAAATGACAAATAATTTGAGACAGCTATTTTTTAGTAACACGACAAATAATTTGAGACGGAGGGAGTACAAAATGCATGGTTCTCTTTATCCTCTTTCTTTATCGTTTCTTTTCTCCATGTTTTTGGATATTCTGACATAACAAGAAGATGCAAATTGCTAGGCGCATGGTCTCTGTGGTCTACCAGAGGCAGAGTAGTTAAAGGAGCTAGAAGTGGGAATGTAAGAAAAGAAGTATAAAGTGAGCAGAATACATTTAAAAAACAGGATGTGAATCTTTAATGGGATGGGAAGTTGAGCAGTTGACATTCAATAATGGGCTTTGCTTGACTTGCACCATGAATCATCAATTTTTTTGTCTTTTTTTTTAATTGTGAAAAAGAAAGCTTACTTGTGGGAATTTGATAAGGCAAAATACAGAAGTTCAAAGAAGCACTGTAATCTAGTTCAAAGTCAAGTAGGAGACTTACTTGAGGGCAAGTGAACAAAAAGTTAGACCTAAAAATCAATCAGATTGTTGTTTTTTGTTTTGAATGACTAAGTCAACCAAAGGGGGGAAATACAGAAAAAAAGATAAAACTTGGGATCCATCTTTTAGAACTTACCTGTGATTGATGAACCTGGCAACATTCCCATAAAATGTAGCATCCAAACAAAGAGCCTCCTCATCCTTTAGCACACCCTCTGAACCCCAGTCAGCATCCAGCAGGACTGGATAAGAATGTTCCTCCCCGTTGGGGCTCCGTGAAACACGATCGAAGTGTTCTGCGTTGGTCAGAACTTCTCCAACATATTCGCAGACAAAAGCACCTTGAGGAAGGTCTTCAAGGGTCCGCAAGCCCCATCCTTTCCCTTCCGGAGTCATAAAGACCTGGAAGAAGAGCAATAATTATAGACCATGTTAATAGTGGAAACCAATTATGGTTTTGGAAGGAGCTTTTCAAAGGACAAGCACAACAGCAGTTAAATTTAAGGCATTAGTTATTCCCGATTCAAGAACACGATTAAAGACAACTGCAACATTCCACACATTCATACCTGTAACTTATGGCTTATACCACGCTGTACCACACGGTTGCCACATTGTTTATTACAGCCACATTTCCACCAACACTCTTTGATGAAATTCCTCATCAGATGACCTTTACAAGCATCTATAATGTCCTCATTTTTTGATCTTTCCAATGGGCACTCTTTGCAAAAGAACTGGCAGTGTTGCTTGGGGTCATGATTCCTGGAAATACATTCATTAAGAAACTCTTCTTTCACAAGGCCTTCCTTTGTGTATGCAAAATCACCACCAGTTACGTGCGCACAAGCGCAAGGTGTGGACAATGATAAACAATCACCAGTGCAAGTTGAACAACTATTATCATCTTCAATACAAGCCAGAGAAAAGTTCACATCTGCATTCTGGAAAACAACATTGGAAGCTATGTAGTGGAATGATGGTGGATGCTCGCCATTAACTTCATTCACCAAAGAAATTATAACATTTTCTTGCCCCTTGGTTATATCAATGACATCAACAGACCGTACATCATGTGGAGTCGATTCACATGGAACCACCTCCAGACTCTGTGAGTTAGTCTGTTCAAGACCACTCTGATCGGTCTCTGGAGCAATACCAAAGTTGCCCATGGATGCGGTATGATCAGCTTGAGTGCTGTCTTCATCAATATATAAAGAAGCGAGATAGGGTATCTCTGGTTGAGCTTCCCCAGCACCAAGATCAGAATTCAGGAACCCATTTAAGGAATCAAATAAACCTATTTCACCTGGAGTTAATTCACATGGAGCCTCCATACTCAATGGATTAGTCTGCTCAAGACCATTCTGATCAGTTTCTGGAGTACTACCACAGTTGCCCGTTGATGCTATATGACCAGCTTGAGGACTGTCTTCAGCAATACGAGGAGGAGAGAGTCGAAGTACCTTTGGTTGAGCATCCCCAGCATCAATTTCAAAATTCATAATTCCATTCGAGGAGTTATCAGTCATGCTTCTCGAGCCAAAGTCATTTTCTGCAGAAACGTCTGTGGTTGCTTGCAATTCATGACTATGTTGAGTTCCCAGTTCCAAAAAACACTCACACATGTCATTCATCAGCTTCTTCACAGAAAAGTTAGGGTCCAGGATTTTGTATGATTTAAGACATTTAAGCTCCACCATTTTCAGAACAGATTCTAGACTCGGCACACGGATGTCTGATCTACAACGAGCTGGGTCCCAGTTTATAGAGACTTTTATCTCTCCAGACGGTGAGGAGGCAATATCTACATCAGAGTAACACCTATTTTGGACTTCTACCAGCTCGCAACTGGTTGCCACTCCATTTGATGAAGTTGTAATTTCCTCACCTACATCTCTTCCACCTCTCAGTTCTATCGTTAAAGGTTCAGAAGTTTCTGGATGTCTCCTTGAGGCGTTACCACTTGAAGTATCTCCCTTGTTTGATGGCTCTAAAGAATCAAAACAAAGCCATTTATTAGAAGGGAAAACTTTGTAGATGTTTCCAGGAAACTTTCTGATGAGAACATCAAAGACCAATGAAGGTAATAATATATGAATTGTAGCTTAATTTATGCACAATGATCAGGATACCATCCAGATCTACCAAGATGTCAAAATTTTAAATTAATCTCCAAAGCTTCTCTAAGAGAAGAACTCTCCAAATATAATGGATACAATCCCAGAACACGAAATGGGTAAACTATGTAAACCAGTCTAGTTATGTCTTGTATTGATTTCTAACTCCAGTACAGAGAAAGAAAAAAACAAATGTATATCGTCCAAGGAAAAGTTAATAACCATGAATAATTAATCTGTGACACCGTAAGTACCAACATTCGGCTCTCCAAGATGAAACACCTGGGTGAATAACAGCAATAGGAGCCTCAAACTGTGGCATATCATCAGTATATGGTTCATCCTTAGGCTTGATTAAAGCAAGGGATCCCAACATCTTCTGTTTAGGGGACTGTTCACCACCCGGTTCTTTCTTTGGCTCTTTGAGTTTTGATGCATGGGAAGCTTTGGCAGAAACCGAACTCATTCCTCTGGACATGATTGGAGATGTTTGAGTTTCGTTCAATCTGAGATTATTCCTATGAGAACTAGGATTTGCTTCCCCCTGTGACTGGTTCTGATAACGAGGTCCAGGTAATTCACCCTCCTCCTCCCGTCTAGGCCTTTTAAGAGAACTCCCGGCACTAGAATTGTTAGCGGAAGGTGAAGCTTGACCTTCTTGATATCTTAAGCGCAATCTCTTTAGTGGTCTTTCAGGCTCCTCATGCACTGCTTCTTCCTCTAAAACTTCCTCTCGCTGCACAAGCGGCTAAGGGACCAATAAAAGATACAAGGGAAATGGGGAAGGGAAAAAGTCAGATCCTATAGAAATTACATGGAGACTTAAATTAAACACATGCAACCATACCACATCTCGTACTTCATTATTTTCAGACTTCTTACGTTCTGCCGCCTGCAATAGGATGTCAATCAAGAGAACTCAGACTCCATTGAGCACATTTAATGATTTACTAAGGAAAGAAGAAAAACGAAACTCTGACTTGACCAGAAATGTGAGAGAAGGAAAGATAGATTGAACCTCCGCTTCCTCCTTTTCAAATATAGCATCTGCAAGTGCTCTATAATTTTCCTCTTCGATAAGCTCCCATTTTTTGTCATATAGTTTTAGAAGGCTCTTCAAGACTGGCTTCACCTTTTCCTCAGAGATGCCAATATTTGTCATAGCACGAAATGCCTTCCTAACTCTTGGATTGGGCGGCATTGTTTTGTGGATTTAAAAGCAACCTCCAAATAACTCAGTGTGCCTACAGAAACCAGAGTGCATATGAGAAGAACCAGAGAAAGAATTCGAAAAAGGCTTTCAATCGTATCTAGATTAGGCTGTTGCATGATCTGACAAATAACCAATACCTTCTGAAACTGCATTTCCTTTTCTTTTCCTTGTATGTATCTTTTTTTGGGAGATAGAGACTACTTTTCATAGACACCACCCCCCGGTTTTATCTTTGGAGAATCAACAAGCAAAATTTAAGGGAGGT
Source organism: Anisodus acutangulus (assembly GCA_029783415.1). Lineage (NCBI taxonomy): Eukaryota > Viridiplantae > Streptophyta > Magnoliopsida > Solanales > Solanaceae > Anisodus > Anisodus acutangulus. The sequence continues at coordinate 42,172,494 of CM056507.1, forward strand.
GCATAAGTAAACATGACAATGATCAAGGCATAATCAAAATGGAGGCACCAATTCTTTTTTGATAACCGAGAAATCCCAGGGGATACTTGCCGCATGGTTCGAAACTCAGTGGATAATGGGTCTACCTTTCTCCACTTAAATACCACAATTTTTGGTCCGCAACAACTCGCGATGTGGGCCTAGAATGAATGCAGCAATTTTCAAACAAGGTGCCGAAATACTGCATCTTTTGATGAGAGAGTCAAGTCGCACATTAAGTTATTGTTGACAAGATCTGTCTTCTGGCTATATTAAGAGCCTATCTTCCGACCCAAAATAAAAATCCACCCACCCCTCTCCACAACCCAGAAAGGAAGTAATAAAGGGGGAAAGGTACTAGGAAATATTATCTTCACTGTGAGCTTAAAACACATTGACATTTATTGCTTTACCATCCACTCAAGAACATCTATCTGTTGTGAGCATATTCTAAAGGTTTACCATATATGAGTATATTGTGCATCTAAGACTACCCAAAACAATTTGTTTAACTAACTCTAGAGTATCAATTCCAAACCAACCATCACAAAGGAATAAAAGGGTAACCAAGCATAAATTACACGAAACTGTATAAGTTTATGATCATTGTAGATCAGAAGCGTCCATAGCAAAACCTATTATTGTTTGCTTCTGAGATATGAGTCCACTATCCAAAGATTAGAAAGAGGAAGATAAAAGAAGAATTGAACAAGCAGAATCACACTAATGAGCCGCAGCAAACTAGACTAATTAGCTTCTTTCCAATAAAACTTATAAATTGGTAAATTCTTTTTCCTTCTTGATTATAAATTTGTCAAATCAACCAAGATGACCTTTGACTTTAGAATTGTGAATGTAGAAAAGCTAAACATTATTGAAACCAAAGCAAGAAAAGAAAATTTATTGCACTAGTGATTTCTACACGGATTAAAAAGTTCTTAGTGAATAGCCCCTATTATAGGCATAGAATTTAAGATGTTAATTTGTAATAGTGACATAATAAAAATATGAAAGCAAGAGGTTGATAGTTAGTTCGGCAGAGAAAACCACGTTACAATTCAACCATGAATGAACTTTAATTCTTCAAAATTGCAAAATTGTAAAGAAATATAATTGTGTCAAACAACAACAACAAAAAACCCAGTGTGATCCCACAAGTGGGGATGTATGCAGACCCTACCCCCTACTTGTGAGGTAGAGAGCCTATTTTCGATAGACCTGTCAAACATTTTGGGATATTCCAAAATGAAAAGAACGTCATATAAATTGGGAAGAACATACTTGAAAATTTAAACAAAGTGAAAATCAGCAAAGAACACACAAAATGGGCACATAATCATAAGCATTCCTAATTAAACTTGAAAATTCAAGCAACTCAAGGCGACCCAGTACCCGAAATACTAAAAGCATCCTTTTCTATCGTCACAAGTTAAAGAAACAAACAAACAAAGCCGCAAAATGCAACTCTAACTTCTAGCCAAAAAATTGGACAATGCAATGATCAATAAACCCAAAAATACTTGGTGTTTACACAAAAATGAGTTAATTTATAGCTCTACAGTCAAATTTAAACAAAAAGAGTGAAATAGACCTTACTAGTACCCAATGTTACACCAAAAAAACAAGTATTATAAAAGAAAAACTTAATTTCAAATGTAGCGCACAGAAAGAGAACTTACGAGGATGAAAGTGACGGAGTCGGAGGATCCGAAGAATGAGATTGCGACCCGTTTTTACCTGAGAAATAGGGGAAGTGCGTGTTACCACGTGGCTGAATATTAGCGCGTATATAGGGAAACTGAAACACGCAGGCGCTCGAGTGGCGCGTGGTATCACGTTCGACATAGGTGTCGTGACTCGTGATGTTGATTGGGGGGAAAGAAATGGATTCTTTGAACCATTTGTACCGTTGAAATAGTAACTTCAAAAAACTTAGGTTTATATTCTCGGATTCCAATTTTTGTTATTAATCATTATTTCCTCCCTCCCAAAATACTCTCCGTAATAAAATATTTATCACATTTTTCATTTATATGTCCTTCAAGAAAGTATTTATAAGTATGACATTTTGACTATTTTACTCTTTTAACATATTTCATCATGTATTTCTTCTCAATAAATATTTACTCTATCAATGATAAAATCTCTTAAATATTGCTAAAAAATATTAGAATACTTAATGTTATCTTGATTAAATAAAATATCAAGTATTTTTAGTAAGTACGACAAGTTCATTGAACAAGTTCCTACCTCCTCGATGATTTAACTTTTGTGACTCCTTGTAATCTTTTTTTTCTTTTTTTGATAATCCAGGTTTCCAGGCTTGCGTCTGACTAGGTCAAATTCTCCAACATGCAGAGTTTCTTCGTGCTTGCGGGGAATTGAACTCACGCTGTCTCATGCCAGAGCGCCTTATAGCGCCCAGGCTTTGCCACTGGACTATGCCCGGATGACGTGACTCCTTGTAATCTTTCTAATAGCTCTGGTAGTCTCTTCACTTCTTTGTCATGTCATTTAGTTTTTCCTTTAATTCTTTTTGCAACGCAAAGAAGACGTAAAAACACAAGCATACCTTGAATATAGCTTGCAATCCTTTCGCAAAATGCTCCATATATCTCAATATTATTTATTCTTAGTGATCTGATGTAAGATGAATATTAAAAAAAAATCATGTAATTCATGATCTTCAGAACATTAAGCTTCTCAAAACAAATGACATCTCTAAATTTCTTTGAGTGTCTTAGTGAATTCATCAGAAAATGTACGAAATTTAACCGAATAAAGAGTTTCAAACAAGAATATCATATCAATCAAAAAATTTATCTGAGTAAAATGACTTAAATCACAATAAAAATTAAAACTCAATACAAAATAGACACTGTATACGATGAAAGTTTTTTCTGAATGGACATTCAAGTTAGATCTTAATACAAAATATTAGTATATTAGAGCTTTATTGGGATTAAAAAGAATTTACCATGTAAAAATCTTATGAAGAGGAAATTGTGGGATTGGTTGAGCCTTTTTTTTTGGTAACTAATAGACTTGTATTAATACCAAAAGAATAATTACAAAGCAGTCAAGCTATGACACAACTTGCTAACAATCTTTTCCACTATTCCAGTAGCTATAGTCTACACTACTAATTAAACTACTAACTAATCTCGATCATAACTTGCACAGGAGGAGCCTGGATTTCACTGTTGGAAGAACTTTAACAGTGCAAATGCAAGCAACTTCTTTAGCAATGGATTCTCCTTGTGTCTCCCTTTTCTCAAAGATTCTATTATTCCTACCTATCCACATAACAAATATAAATTCTGCATATACCATTCTTATCAATTGAGCTTGCTTGGACTTGCCTTTGCTTAGTTGAAGAACTGTCTGGTATTGCAAATTCCAGTTCTGCATCACTGGCTATTAGAGTTGAAGCCATCTCATCAGTTTGTGCCATAAATGTTGTGCAAAACAACAATTAAATTACAGGTGATCTCTAGTTTCAATTCCAGTGACACACATGTTCCACTTCTCTAGTTGGGGCCTTTTTTCCAAACAAGAATATTAAAAATTTAACATTATATTTGTAGAATAGCGTAAATCTTCTTAATGGAGTTCTATTATTAATGTAATAAATATAGAGAGTATACAATTGTAGTCCTAATAGAATTAGGATCTCTATTTTACATTAATTACCTTAATTACACTAAACTAATAACTACATAATATATTGTTAATATATATGGAATATATTCACTATCACACCCCCTCAGTCTGAACGGGAGCAGGCCGGACGCTGAGACTGAATCTAAAGTCAAGGAACAGTTGTCGGGGAAGCCTCTTTGTGAAGATATATGCGTACTGATACGAAGAAGGAACATGCAACACCCTAATGTGACTCATTGCAACCTTCTCACGAACAAAGTGAATATCCATCTCAATATGCTTGGTTCGTTGATGCTGAACCGGGTTATGAGACAAGTAGACAGCAGATATGGTATCGCAGTAAACCAAAGATCCCTTACGTATGGGACAATGAAGCTCAAGAAGGAAATTTCGGAGCCAACATAGCTCGGCAACAACGTTCGCAACGCCTCGATATTCTTCTTCTGCACTCGAACGAAAAAGCGTGGCTTGCCGCTTGGCAGACCACGATATGATATTATCCCCCAAAAACACACAATAGTCAGACGTAGAGCGACGGGTGTCCGAACAGCCTTCCCAATCTGTGTCTGTGTAGGAGAGCAATCTAGTCGGTGCTGAGAGATATAAATGAAGTACATAGTTAAGAGAGCTCTTAACGTACCGAATGATACGCTTAAGAGTTGTAAAGTGAGCCTCCCTATAAGCGTGCATGAACAAGCACACCTGCTGAACTGCATATGCAATATCTGGCCGAGTAAAGGTGAGATACTGAAGAGCACCTGCGAGACTCTTATAAAGAGAGGGATCACTGATCGGATCCCCATCATATGCAATGAGTTTGGACTTGGAGTCGACGGGAGTGAGCATGATCTTACAATTTGCCATTTTAGCCCTGTAGACGATCTCCTCTACATATTTACGCTGACACAAGAACATGGCATGTGCGGATCTGGTCACTGATATCTCCAAAAAATAACTCAACTTACACAAGTCAGTCATAGCGAATTCGTACTTGAGTAGAGCAATGATCTCGTGTTTTAGGTCATCTGAAGAAGTTGTCAATACAATATCATCCACATATAACATAAGGTAATATGTGTCAGTACCTCGATGAAAAATGAATAATGAATTATCACTCTTGTTGCACACGAAACCGATTTGTAGGCTGTAAGTGGAAAACCGCTCATACCAAGCCCTGGGGCTTGTTTCATCCCATATAGCGACTTACGAAGATGACAAACATGATGAGGAGCCTCCGGATGCACAAAACCTGGCGGTTGATATATATAGATTGTTTCTTTTAAATCCCTATGTAAGAAAGTATTTTTTACATCAAACTGGTGAATATGCCAATTCTTCCCCATAACAATGCTCAAAATCGTGCGGATGATAGCTGGCTTAACCACTGGACTAAAAGTCTCACCACAATCAACACCCTCATGTTGCACTGTGCCATTTGCCACAAGTCTGGCCTTGTGACGTTCAAGGGCACCATTATCTCTAAACTTATGTCGAAATATCCACATACAATTGATTACATTAACCTCCCCAGGTTGGGGAACAAGATCCCAAGCGCACTGTGAAGTGATCGCATTAAACTCCTCTCGCATGGTCACATTCCAATTTGGATCAAGTTTGGCTAAGGTTGGGTTTTTAGGTAGTGGGGAGATGGTTTGAGTGGACAAATTAAAGTGGACTTTTGGTTTTAAAATCCCGTGTTGTGCACGGGTTCCCATACGGTGGGTCGGGGGTTGAATCGGGTGGGTAGTGGGCTAGGTAGATTGGTTAGTAGTGGGTTGGATCGGGTGAGTAGTGGGTCGGGAGGTAGTGGGCTGGTTTGTGGTGTAACTGGTTGGGTCGAAGAGATGGGGCCGAGGGTTATTGGGTTGGGTAGTTTGGGTAATTGGCTAGGAAGTGGGATTGGGTCGTGGGGTAGTGGGCTGGGCATCGATTTCATTAGGCTGGACAGTGTTGTAAGATGGTTGGGCATCGGTTTCATTGGGTTGGGCAGTGTTGTAAGGTGGATGGGCAGTGGGTGACTTGGGCTGGGCAGTGTTGTTAATTGGTGATGGGTCAGGTGGGTCAGGCCGGGTGTAGTGGGTGGGGCCGACGGGATGAGTGATGTGGCAGTGGGTCCCGTAGATGGGGCAATAGGTGACGAGTGGTATTTGGCCTATATAATGTATTTTGAAGTAGATGTGAGATGTCCGAGTCATCAAGGAAACCATAATTGGTGACTCGGATTTTTTGGATGTTGTCAAATGGGAAAACGTACTCAACAAACATGACATGGCGTGAGATTATGAATTTGTCTGTAGATAATTCATAGCACAAGTACCCCCTATGGTTCGACGGAAAATCTAAGAAGATGCACGGAATGGAGCGTGGTGCTAATTTGTGAGGGACTGTGGATGCCAGATTTGGTTAACAAAGACAACCGAAAATTCGAAGGTGATCATAGGAAGGGATCCGACGGAAGAGAATTTCGATGGGTGTCCTATTTTGGATCGTACGGGTAGGTAAGATGTTAAGAATGTGTTCTACCATTTTTAATGTATATACACAAAAGGTAGGGGGAGAGACGCATGAAAAAGAAGGGTATGAATCATATTGTTAATGGTGCGGAGAATTCTTCCGGCTTTATCATTTTGAAGGGAAGTATGGGGGCAAGAGAAATGAAAAATTATCCGCACAAAAATTATGAAAAAAGAGTTATTGAACTCACGACCATTATCACATTGAAACATTTTGATATCTTTTTCAAATTACGTTTAACCAATGTACGAAATTCAAGGAACTTGGAGTAAACTTGAGACTTAAGTTTAAGTGGATAGACCCAAAGAAAGTGAGAGAAGTCATCCAAAAATACTAAATAATATTTATGACCTAGGTTGCTAGTTATAGGAGATGTCCATAAATACGCATGAATAATATCAAATGAAGAGAAAGTAATACTTAAAGAAGACGTAAGTGGGAGTCTAACATGTTTCCCTATATGACAAGAGGAGCAATTGTGGGAAAGTTTTCCTTTATTACATTGGATTAAATTGTTGTTTCTAATGGAATAAAAAACATGAGCTCCCGGATGACCAAGTCTACTATGCCACGTCGATGGAGATATTGCAGCCAAAGCGGTGGGTGGAGTGACATGGGCAGTGGACGTGGATAAGAAAGGATAGAAGTCCCCCTCACTATTGCATCTGTAGAAGTTTCCATATACGTAGGTCCGTTATAGAAAAATCAAATGGGTCAAAATTAATGGATACAGAATTATCGGTGACAAATTTTCTAACATAGATTAGATTCTTGATAATGTTAGGGGCATATAGGACATTTTTATGGGAAAAGTGGGGATACGGTGATGGGATTAGTGTGTGGTCAAGCCCATGAATTGGAATGCGGTGACCATTTCCGACCAGAATAGATTGAGGAGTATTTAACTTGCGCAATTGAGGAAGATTACCAGAATTATAGGCGAGGTGAGACGTGACGCCCATATCCATATACCACGTATCGTCGTGCTACTTCCGGGCTGCTGTGTAGTGGGTCTGGCGACTGGACAGTGGCTCGGTAGTGCTGGGCCACTAGGTATTGGGCCTCGGAACTGGCCATTGTTACTGTTGGGTTGTTGTGTAGTGGGCCTGGTGGCTGGACATCACTATATACGTGTTGTAGATCACTGTATATGAGTAGTAGATGTTGACAGGCAGTATATATCAGTTGTATACAATGTGTATATCGGCTGTTTTCGGTAGGATTTTGGTGGAAGAATATCGTTTGAAGAATATCGGTTGAGGGGATGTCGTATATCAATGGTATAACAATGGTATATCAGGTTGTGTACATGAGAGTTGTTTCGGGTAGTGTATACTGCCTGTATATTGGATGTATACGGGCTATAAAACAGGAAATACGGGGGTTGGGTGCTGTGTATATCGCGGTATATCAGTGGTATACATATTAGTTTTGAGACAAGAGGCGGTATATCACTACGGAGTAGGGTATACAAATTGTATATCATGAAGGAGCAGTGGTATACGGGACGGTACACGACTGTTTTTCCGCTGGAAGAGGGAGGTGGAGGTTGTATATCACGGTATATATGGAGTATACATGATTGTAGTAGAGGAGAGGAAGTATATCACTGAGGAGTAGGGTATACGGATTGTATATCACGAAGGAGCAGTGGTATACGGGGCGGTATACGGCTGTCTTTCCGCCGGAAGAGGGAGGCGGAGGGGAGAGGATGGCGGCCAAAATAGGGTTTAGGTTAGGGAGGGATTTTTGGCTCTTGCTACCACATATATATATATATATATATATATATATATATATATATATATATATATATATATATATAGTATACAATTGTAGTCATAATAGAATTAGGATCTCTATTTTACATTAATTATCTTAATTACACCAATAATTACATAATATATTGTAAAATATATTCACTATCAATTTTTCCGGATTCCAATTTTTGTTACTAATCATTACTCTCTCCATCCAAAATAAATTTCATCTCATCCAGAATTGGAAGGGCCCAGAGGGGGACAATGTTCACGAAGAAAGAAAGCACGATGTTGATATAAGCACATAAATTATATGTGTTGGCTTTTACTTATCTTTCGTAAGTCTTTTAGAAAATTTTAGAACAAATTTCTCTACATCAATATTGCCACTTGGACCGCGGTAATATAAGAAATTATTTAGATTTTAGATGTTCATTACTATTATTAGTTGGAGACATTAATCACACTATCAAAATTTGCCTGAATAATAATTTTGCTTCTGTCGTGGTCAATTCTAAAAGAATAAAGATGAATTATCATAGTATTGTGCTTCTTTGGGAAGACATTCGGGAGTATTTGATAATAGTAGATACATTTGGAAGAAATTATTGAAATAGATTAAAATTTGAGGTTGAGTGTTGTTGTAATTTTTGCAATTTGAATTTAGTAATTTAATAGTTTCTGTTTGTGTTATTCAATTTGAGTCACGTTAGTTACTCATACATATTAATGCAGAATGAGCAACATTTTATAAGCTACAGATATGTTGAATTATTTGTCTGTAGGTTCTTTTTCTATTCCAACAAAACTTTAAAAATTAAAGATAAAGCCAAACATGCACATCAATAGCACGTGTACCCCATCCTATAAAATATTCAAATCTAAATCTGGTGGGTTACAACAATTGCAGAAAACGGGAAGTAAAAATGCTAGAAAGAATAAACTGCTCAAGATTACAACAAACTAGAAATAAGAACGATTACAAACTCCTTGTGATTTGCTGAGTCGAGTGATAGCACTCTGTCTTTAAGACAAGATTACCCCGTATATATCATTTTACGTTCGTGGGCAATAGTCTCCCAAGATACAACAGCAACTAACAAATGAGCAAAGGAAACTCAAGTGTTACTCTTGAAGAACTTTGAATATAGAAAACTTGCTAGAGAGGAAGAAGAAGATTTCTGAAAATTTCTAAGTGTTGAACAATTGAGTCAAATGCCTCAATTTATAGTGTAAGGAAATGACCCCTCAACTAGCCAACTAATGGCCTTCAATAGCCATGTAATGACACTTATTGAGGGGTTACATTCAGCCAAATAATGGCTTAATTCACGTGCCAAATAATGGAGATTCAATGCTCCAAAACCAGCCCAAAAGTCAAAATTTTCCATCATCTCGTCGCAACATTCTACCTCCGAAGCGCCGCGGCTCCACGAATTAGCGCCTCGGCTCCAGTAGCCAAGCCACCATTTAGCGCCACGGTTCCGACGGTGTTGCGCTGCGGCCCTTCACGGCTCCGCGGCGATTTTCGACTCGTTTCATCTTACACTTCTTCCTTCGTTTACCAACGTGGAATACTTGTCATTTGGCAATAACCGTCCACCAATCTATGTCTCAAACGTATTACGTATGTACCAATATCTCTTTCACTAATAAAATTTACGATACTTGGCACTACGTGTACACATGTGTGGAAACGACGTTTCCGACGTGCGGGGCCCCAATTGTTCGAGTCATAAATAATGGAATAAACTTAATTCCACATTAGTAAATTTCCAACAATCCCCTCTTGCAAGAGATTTTGGCGCACTCACAAGGTGTCTATTTCCAGCAATCTTTCAGCGGACAGATGTTGCATCTAGATAGGTAGCTTCCGCTTTGAACCTTCCATAGTTGAATATCATCGGACTTACTTACTGCGCGGTGAACGTGATGTCTTGAACCATCAGTGTTTAGTGTAAGCCAAGTCAACGGTACCAACACAACAACGTCCCTTACTTTGTTCTTCGTAATGTTTTGTCCGTTGTGGCCGTGGACACTTCTTGGATACTTAAGTGCGTTCATTTAAGGCGGTCTGTCCTCGCACTTAAATAGGTGGTCTCCTACAAGGTATCATGTTATACCTCACTTTACAAGTGTTAGGAACCATTAAAAGTTTCCCCAAATCTAACCCCAAATCTCCAGTCAGTAAGGTTGGGTTACCACCGTATTGGTCCTTAAAGCTTAGGTTTTAAGCCCATTCCCCTAGACAAGCAGAATATTTGATCTTTGGGTAAGCCCTTTGTCAATGGGTCCGCTATGTTATCTTTTGATTTTATGTAATCAATTGATATTATACCCGTGGTGATCAGCTGCCTAACGGTCTTATGTCTCCGTCGAATGTGACGAGACTTGCCATTGTACATAGAACTCCGTGCCCTTCCTAGAGCCGACTGACTGTCACTGTGGATCATTACAGAAGGTACGGGTTTATCCCAATAAGGGACATCCTCTAAGAAGTCGTGAATCCACTCAGCTTCTTCTCCTGCTTTGTCTAAAGCGATAAACTCTGATTCCATCGTGGATCGGGCGATGCAAGTTTGCTTACAGGATTTCCAAGACACAGCCCCACCACCAATTGTAAATATATACCCATTGGGGGACTTGGCGTATCGTAGTACCCAATTCAATGCCTTCCAATGATCATTGCTCGAATTACGGGTAAACCTAGCCAACTTATTGACTGCATAAGCAATATCAGGCCGGGTGCAGTTTGTTATGTACATTAAACTTCCAATCACATGTGCATATTTCTCTTGGCATACGGGTGCACCACAATTTTTATCAAGCTTTTGATTTTTATCCAGTGGTGACTTCATAGGCGAACTGCCGAACATCTCGAACTTTCTCAACACATCCTCGATGTAGTGAGACTAAGATAAGACCAGTCCGTCAGATGTCTTAGAGATCTTTATCCCTAAGATGACATATGTGATACCCATATCCTTCATGTCGAAGCATTGTTTCAACATGTTCTTTGTCTCTAGGATCAAGCTAGGACTGCTCTCTGTGATCAACATGTCATCTACGTACATGTATATCATGACGAACGAGTCAGGGTTACCTTTCGTGTAGACACATTTGTCACACCTATTAATGGAGAAACCCTTTGATAGTAGAATACTATTAAATTTTTTATGCCATTGCTTCGAAGCCTGTTTCAGCCCGTACAGAGATTTGAAAAGTTGACAGACTTTCTTCTCTTGTCCTGGAACCACATACCCCTCGGATTGTTCCATATAAATTTCTTCTTCCAAATCACCATTTAGGAAGGCTGTCTTGACATCCATTTGATGTATCTCAAGGTCATGCAACGCTGCGATCGCAATGAATACTCGTATGGACGTCATCCTAGACATCGGGGAGTACGTGTCAAAATAGTCAAGGCCTTCCTTCTGCCGATAGCCCTTGACTACCAACCTGGCCTTGTACTTATCTATATACCCATCTGTTTTATACTTCCGTTTGAGTATCCATTTACAACCCAACGATTTGGTTTCCGAAGGAATATCAACCAACTCCCAAGTATGGTTTAGCAGGATGGAGTCTATTTCGCTCTCAATAGATTCTTTCCATAATGGTGCCTCTGAAGTTGACAATGCTTCAACAATTGTCCTTAGTTCGTCATCAACCATATAAGCTACAAAGTCAGGACCAAATGATTTATCCTTCCTGGCCCTTTTACTTCGCCTCGGTTCCATCTCTGGAGTCTCCAAGTTATGAGAATCTGGAACACTAGATTCCGGATATTTAGCCACTTCGAAGTTCACTAGATCTGAACCATCTAGATCCGGGCAGTTAACGACTCCTGGTTCTTGAGAGCTTTGTTCATAATTTCATTTGCGAGAGGTTATGCCTTTTTCCTTTCTAGGAAAAGTATCCTCAAAGAATTGAGCATTTCTTGATTCCATGATTGTACCCCCGTGGATATCTGGAATATCTGACTTATGCACTAAGAAATGATAAGTACTACTGTTATTTGCATATCCGATGAAAATGCAATCTACAGTCTTAGGCCCAATCTTGACCTGCTTCGGCTTGGGCACTTCGACCTTTGCCAAACAACCCCACACCTTTAAATATTTAAAGGTGGGTTTCTTTCCCTTCCATGATTCATATGGAGTTTTGTCTTTACCCTTATGTGGGACTCTATTAAGAATCGTATTAGCGGTAAGGACGATTTCTCCCCACATGTTTTGGGGAAGACCGGAATTGATGAGCAAGACATTCATCATTTCCTTCAACGTGCAGTTCTTGCGTTCAGCAACACCGTTCGATTGTGGTGAGTATGGAGCTGTCGTTTGATGAACAATGCCCGATACGACACAATATTTCTCAATTGGCGCTACGTATTCTCCTCCTCTATCGCTACGAATGGATTTAATCTGTATGCTTAGTTGGTTTTCAACTTCTGCTTTGTAACGTCGGAACGCTTCAAAGGCTTCATCTTTACTTTTCAACAAGTAAATGTAACAATACCTTGTGCTATCATCAATGAATGTCACAAAGTACTTGTTTCCTCCTTAGTTTGTGCAAACTTCAAATCACATATATATGTGTGTGAATAAGTTCTAGAGGAGCGGTATTCCTTTCGACGGATCGAAAATGAATCTTTGTGAGTTTTGCCTCTACGCACACCTCACACTTATGCTAAAGGTTTACGTCGATAGACGGCAACAACTCCAACTTCACCAACCTTTGGATGGACTAGTAGTTAACATATCCTAATCTATGATGCAATAAATTAGAAGACTCAAGCAAGTAAGAAGAAGCTTCAATTTTATTGTTTGGACGCATTACAGACATGGCGTTAACTTTGAAGAGGCTTTCACAGACGAAGCCTCTTCCCACAAAAGTTCCATTCTTGGTGATTACAAATTTATTTGACTCAAATACTAGCCTAAAACTAGCATTAACCAATAAATGACCTAAAATTAAATTCCTCCTAATCTCAGGGACATGCATCACCTCCTTCAGAGTGAGCTCCTTTCCAGAAGTCATCTTCAAGACTACCTTTCCTACCCCCCAACACGTTAGAGGAAGCGTTGTTACCCATGAACATCTTCTTGTCTGTAACTGGTGTATATATGGAGAAGACATCTCTATCTCTATTGGAACAGAAGCGTTTGGTAGCACCCGTGTCCATCCACCATTGCATGGGATTCTCAACAAGGTTTGCTTCAAGCACCACCGCCGAGAACTCCTCAATCATGTCGTCAAGAAGTGTGTCTTTGACGACGTTAGCATGTGCCTTGCATTTGGCCTTGGCCTTCTCTTGTTGCTCAGTCTTGAGCTTGCGACAGTCCTTGATCATGTGACCAGGTTTCCCACAGTGGTGACAGTTCCCCTTGAACTTCTCCGCCGTCTGGGTCTTGCCGTCTTTCTGGAACTTGCGCTTCTTGTTTGGGTTCCCTTTGGCCTCAGCCAGATTTGCCTTTGCCTCAGCGGGTTGTTTTTCCCTAGGCAAGGCCTTCTTATTATCTTCCTGAATCTGGAGTTTGATAATAAGTTCCTCAAAGGTCATTTCTTTTGTCTTGAGTTTTAAGTAACTCATAAACTCATTACACGATGGAGGTAACTTCTCAATCAATGATGCAACCAAAAACTGCTCATTTGGTTTCATATCTTCCAAATCTATGTGATGTATAATCATTTGGAATTCCTGGACTTGGGACATCACAGTTTTGCTATCCATCATTTAAAATTTTAGGAATTTCCCAACGATGAATTTCTTCGTACAAGCATCTTGTGTGTTGTACTTCTTCTGCAGCTTTTCCCATAACTCTTTGGCGGTGCCTACGGCGCAATACACCGTGTAAAGTGGGTCTAACATACATTTCAGAATATAGTTCTTACACATGAAGTCACTATGACTCCTAGCATCAAGAACCATCTTCATGCCATTGACGACATGGATCCCTTTGCCCTCTCCAGCCGTTTCATTAGGCTGAGGGTCCACTTCATCTTCAGCTTGTGGAGGATCTTCTGTTAGGAAACGAGTCATTCCCATAACAGTTAGATAAAACAACATCTTCTGCTGTCATCTCTTGAAGTTTGAGCCCATAAACTTCTCTGGGCGTTCATGTGGAAACCGGAGGGTGGAGGAACAATAACGTTCCCTTGAACAACCGAAAAGGCATTGGGTGTGCCTTGAGCAGCAGGAATGGCATTGGGGTTGCCTTGAGCAGTGGGGAAGGCAGATGGGTTGCCTTGAGTAGCAGCAGCAGCAGAATCAGAAGTGAGTTGTTCTCTTCCAGTCATCTTTCTAAGCACTTACATCAATATTGTCTTAAAATTGTGGGTTACAACAATTGCTGGAAACGGGAAGTGAGAAATATTACAAATGCTAGAAAGGATAAACTACTCAAGATTACAACAAACTGGAAATAAGAACGATTACAAACTCCTTGTGATTTGCTGAGTCGAGTGATGACACTCTGTCTTTAAGTGTCTTTAAGATAAGATCGCCCCGTATATATCCTTTTACGTTCGTAGGCAATAGTCTCCCAAGATACAACAGCAATTAACAAATGAGCAAAGAAAACTCAAGTGTTACTCTTGAAGAACTTTGAATATAGAAAAATTGCTAGAGAGGAAGAAGAAGATTTCAGAAAATTTTCAAGTGTTGAACAATTGAGTCAAAGGCCTCAATTTATAGTGTAAGGAAATGACCCCTCAACTAGTCAACTAATGGCCTTCAATAGCCATGTAATGACACTTATTGAGGAGTTACATTCAGCCAAATAATGGCTTAATTCTCGTGCCAAATAATGGAGATTCAATGCTCCAAAACCAGCCCAAAAGTCAGAACTTTCCATCTTCTCGTCGCAACATTCTGCCTCCTAAGCGCCACGGCTCTGCGAATTAGCACCGCGGCTCCAGTAGCCCAACCACCAATTAGCGCCGCGGCTCCGACGGTGTTGCGCCACGGCCCTTCACGGCTCCGCGGCGATTTTCGACTCGTTTCATCTTACACTTCTTCCTTCGTTTACCAACGTGGAATACTTGTCATTTGGCCAATAACCGTCCATCATTCTATGTCTCAAACGTATTACGTATGTACCAATATCTCTTTCACTAATAAAATTTACGATACTTGGCTCTACGTGTACACTTGTGTGGAAACGACGTTTTCGACGTGCGGGGCCCCAATTATTCGAGTCATAAATAATGGGATAAACTTAATTTCACATTAGTAAATTTTCAACAAATCTCTAGAGAAACTAATATCAAAGCAGAGAACAATTAACTATCACATGTTAATTCAAATTCAATTCTATTACATTAATTGAAAGTGAAGCTATAAAACTTAAAATGGAAGTAAATAAAATTTAATATTAGAAGACATTGATGTCAAGTTAGTTATATTCTTTCTTTTGATAAAATAATTTACCAATACGAATCAAAAAGGAATAGTTGACATTTAAATATGACCTTCTTTTCTATGCATTTCTTAGGGCTTTCATTTAAAAGAAATATATAAGTACCTCGATGAGAAGCATTCCTATATCTGTAAAAATAAGTTATTGCCTCCTCCATCATTTCTAGCTTAATGAGAAATTATGGTGTCTCATTAAGCAGAATCGACAACAAAAGCATTAGAGGCAAAAATATCACACTCAAAAACATGGGTCCGAAGAAGATGATTGATTCTAAGCCTAAGATTCGCTAGAAATGTTGCGCTTCTCCATAGCTTCCTATCTTAACTGGTGAGTGTTGTAGCTTCTCCATAGCTTCCTATCTTAATTTTTATTTTTATATATTAAATAAAAATAAATAAGAAAAAGAAAAAACAGTCTAAAGCTAGACATTAAATTTTCAATATTCTTGTTTGAAAGAAAAGGCCCCAATCAATCCCCAAATTTTCTCTTCTAATTTTTTTTTTTACATAATATGTTTTTTTTTATCCCAATAAAGCTCTGATATACTCATATTTTGTATTTAGATCTAACATGAATGTCCATTCATGTAAAACTTTCACTATATACAATGTCTATTTTGTATTGAGTTTTGATCTACATCTTACTTTAAGTCACTTTACTCAGATAAATTTATGATTTGTCTGATATTATTATTCAGTTAAATTTCGTACATTTTGTGATGAATTCATTCAAACATGATAGAAGTGAAGAGACTAACAAAACTATTAAAAAGATTGCAAAGGAGTCATCCAGAGGGGTCAGCTTGCTGGCAGAGAGTCAACTTTGCGGCCTTAGGGTCGCAAGTTCGATTCTCCCCTCCGGATATCGTCCTCCGGGGCACATACATGTGGTAAAGCCTGGGCGCTAAAAGTCGCGCGGGCATGTTGCAGTGTGGGTTCGGTCTCCGCCAAGCCTTGTGGATAGGGCCTGTGGGGGGGTCAACCTTGTAGCATTGATCCGTTTGACGCAAGCAGACACTGACCATGTGTGCACATCCCGCGATTTACCTGGTGGTGGGTGGTGAAGGACCGGTCCCATCATCTCCAGGACGTCTGGGTAATACTAGGATTATCAAAAAAAAAAAAAAAAATTGCAAAGGAGTCACAAAAGTTAAATCATGGAGGTCACGACAGAAACTTGTTCAATGCAGGCCTACCTTATAGCTAAGTTGAAAAGGACCGAAAATATAGATTTCATCTAAAAATTAAAGATAAAATTAAAAGATGCTCATGATTCATGAATAACCCGTGATTCCCATTCTATAAGATATTCAAAATCAATTCACTTGAATAACTAATATTGAAATGCATATTTCAATTCAAAACTCAAAATCTATTTATATTAATTGAAAGCGAAGCTATTAAACTTATAATGAAAGTAAATAAGATCTATTATTGAAAGACATTGATATCAAGTTACATGTATTATTTCATTTGACAAAATAAGTTACTTATAAAGCAAAAATAAAATAAATAAAAAATATAAGCATTTTGATGAGAAGCATTCATATATATGCAAAAAACAAGAGTTACTGCCTCCTCTATTCTCCCTTGCTTAATGAGAAATTGTAACGTCTCTACATCTTTTGCTTTACAATAAACTAGTTAAAATTAACAACATTAAAATAGCAGTAACATAAATATAAAAGGAATTTTAAAAAATCTAATTAAAAATCACGATTGAGTTTTATCATAACAGTAAACTCAGTTACAAAATATAATTATAAAATAATAGTAATACTAAAGTATTAACAAAAAACATATTAAAAATTGTACATTAAAGCGTAGCATAAATTCAATCTTATTTGTTCTTTCTTTTTGCCTTGTCTAAATTTATTGCTTTATTATTATTATTCTTCTTCTTTAAAATTCAATATTTTTTTATTGATAACAATAAATTCAGTTGAAAATCATATTAAAATAAAAGAAATTAAACAATAATAGTAAACCTAATTGTAAATTAGAATAAAATTTACTCAATAATAGTAAATCTATTGAAAAACTTGGATATTAAAACATACTAAAAGACATGTTGTGGGTGTTATGAGTTATGTTTTTTTTTTAACTGAATCTACCATAAGAAAATAAAAAATATCCTCTCCGTTTCAATTTATGTGAAGATGTTTGAGTGGACACGAATTTTAAGAATAAAGAAAGATTTTTAGACCCGTGATCTAAAATAAGCCATAAATATTTATGTGACTATATATTATTTTATTAAGGACAAAATTGAAAATTAAATTATTACTTAATATAGAAAGATGTTATTTTTTTGGAACTGATTAAAAAGAAAAGAGTGTCATATATTGAGACGGAGAGTGAAAAATAATAACAAGTAGTTAGATGTCAATTTTATAAAAATGTTTATAAATTTAAAATGGGAAAAAGTCAGGGTGGGACGGGAGGTTTATTGACACATGTACAAGACTTTCGCAAAATTAGGTGGGACCAATACCTGGATGAAAAATCGGGTGCGTCAATGCGCTTTCAGTCGGGACAAGGTTCACATATTGTCCCGGACCAAGTATAAGGTCAAATTAACCATATGGCGGGGGGGAATTGTAGGCCCTAAATACCATAATCATAGAGATAGGGACGCAATAACAAAATTAGTTGCGGTGGAGGGTTTGCCTTTTTCATTTCCTTCCTATCCTGAATTTATTCATTACATTAGAGATATGTATAATCCCGCTTTTAACGGGTTTCCTATATCACTGTTAGGAGAGACGTTTTTAAATTTGCACAGGAATATTAACAATATTTACGTTATTCATTATATCATTTTCCTGGCAAAGTATATGTCATGTATGATATAGGTCGTAATACTAACGGTCATGATTATTTAACTGTAACATGTCATTTGATAGATTATAAATGGTCTATGCAAAAACGTATTTTAGCATATAGATATATTGATGATAGACACACTGACACTTTTATTGCAGAAAATATTCATCAAGTTTGCGATTATTATGGAATAACTGATAAAATTATGACTATTACATTACATAATGCTTCTTCTAATAATTATGCTATTAGACTTTTAGAAGATCTTTTAACTCTATCTTTTCCTAATCATTTTCATATAAAATATGTGTGTCATATTTATAAATTATAACTTAGTTGTAAAAGAGGGTCTATCACTTTTTAAAGACATTCTTAATAAAATACAATTTGCTATAAACTTTATTTTTATAAATAATAAAATACAACGAAAAAAAACAAAAAAAAACTTGTCACGATTGTGGACTACCTTATAGAAAAATTTCTGAAGAAATAGTGACTAGGTGGAATTCTTTATACGAACAACTACTTGTTGCTTATGATTATAGAAGACCTATATCTTTATTTTTTAACGCCCATAATTGAAATACAACTGCTATGGTTGTAGATAACGATTGGGAAAAAATTTCAGAACTTATTGTATTTCTAGAAAAAAATTTCACGCAACAAAAGAATTTTTCGGTATATATTATTCTACTATTTCAACTATGTTATTTTATATAGCTCTAATATTTTTATTACTTAGTGAATGTATGAAAAAATCATCTTATAAGGCACATATTAAAAAAATATTTATCAAATTAAAAAAATATTTTATTCCTATTCCACTATTTATATTATTGGTGTTGTATTAAATCCGACTATTAAAATAGACGATTGTAAAACACTTATTGAAACTATTTATGATTGTATAACAGTACTTCCATCTCCAACTCCAAAAAATCCAAATGACCCACCAACACCTAAGGAACAAACTAAAGAAGAAGTGTTGTCTAACATACATGATGAATGCAAAAAAGTATATACGCATTACCAACAAGAAAGTGCTAGCAACCAACCGGTTTCCCTATCATCATCTTCTTCAATACAACCTCAAAAAAGACATGTTGTTTTCATGGCTAGTATTGAAAGCATTAGAAATAGAATGTTTGATGGTACCACTACTAATCAAATTAGCGAGTTTGATGTTTTTGTTTTGCAGGGTGTTGTACCGTACCAAGCAGTTCTCAATGAAGAATGACGTGAAGACTTGCTGAAATACTGGAGGGAGAATGAGAAGACATTTCCGACACTATCAAAGATGACCGGAGACGTGTTGAACATTCAAGCGTCATCAACATCGTCTGAAATCGCTTTTTCTGCCGGAAAATTTCAAATAGGAGAGCACATACACTCATTAGCGGGAGACAACTTGGAGATTGCAGTATTATTCAGAGATTGGATACGAGCGGAACGTAGAAGGTGCGGTCAACCGGAGATCAACGAAAAAGACGATGAAAACTACAACGAAATTTTATCCTACTGAGGTGGAAGCGACGTCGAGCAATCTGACCAATAAATTTCAATTCAAACCGAAGAACTACCAGACATTATAAAGAAACTGTAAAAAGTGTTTTTAAATATGTAATTTTTTTAATTATAATTTTACTATGTTATTTGCAACTTTCAACAACACAAAGTTGCAATTTTGAAATTGTATTACAAAAAAAATCATATTTCTATTAAATAATATAAGACACACAAAAACAGTTTTGAGATGTTTTTATTATACTATCTTGTTCAATTATTGAAGTGTTTATATATGTTATTTTTTAAAATTAAGTGCAGGAAAAAAAAGTCGAAAAACCCTATCCGATCGGACCCTGTCTCGCCCCGACCCGATAAGACCGGTCCCTTTTTTGACAGGATCGGAACCGGGACGGGACATTGACGTATCACGCCAGTCCTGGCCCGTCAGTCCCGCCGGAGGACCGATCCCTCCCTACCAGACGGGACGGGGTCCCGCCCCACCCCGTACCCGCGCCGTTGGCCACCCTTAATTATAAGTGGCCTTGCTTCACGTTTCTGCAAAAGATTGGCTTGAACACATGACTGACAACTTCACCTGTTACTCTACTACAAGGCTCCCCTTCGAAATTTTCCAGTGAATCGCAACAATGAGTAGGCTAATTTCAAGCTTCACAGAAGTAAAGAAAACTCTATATCCAACTATGCTTCCTACACAGCACCTTTCACAGTATTTTAAATTTTGTACTTTTAACTAATGCATGGAAACTGTTTGATGAAAGTCCTGAACCAGACTTGGTTTCACAGTATACCAAGAATGGTTTTGGTAAATAAGCTATCTGGCCTTTCTTCAAAATACATTCTTTGGGTCTTAAATGTAACGAATTCTCTTTTCCTTGTGTTCTTAAGGCATGTTATTTTGAGTCTTGAGAAGGAACTTTTGTTAGGAAAGAAGCTTCATGGTATTGTTTTGGTGACAGGGTTTGGGTTTGATGTTTTCGTCGTGAATACTTTGGTTGTTATGTACACAAAATGTGGTGAGCTTTTAGATTCGTGGCTTTTGCTTGAGGAAATTCCAGAAAGAAATGTTGTTTATTGGAATGCTTTGTTTTCTTGTTAAATACAAACTGATTTTTTCAGTGAGGTAATGTGCATGTTTTGTGACATGATTTATAGTGGCGTTATCCAACATACTGAATGTTTGTACTAGGTTAGGAGATATTGTGCAGGGAAAGAAAATTCATGGGAACTTATTGAAGTTTGGTTATGATTCTGATCCTTTCTAGTCTAATGCACTTGTCGACAAGTATGCCAAAGGGAGAGATCTTAAGGATACAATTACAGTTTTTAAGGGAATTCCATACCTGATATTGTTTCATGGAATGCTATTATTGCTGGCGTTCTTCATGAATGTCACCACCAGGCTTCAGTCATGTTGGATCAGATGAGGAGGTCAGGAATTTTCTCTAATATGTTCACCTTATCGAGTGCTCTCAAGGCCTGTTCTGCATTGGAGCTTCCGGAATATGGTAAAGGGTTACATTCTCTTTTGACAAAGGACGATAATACATTGGATCGATTCCTAAATGTTGGTCTTATTGATATGTACTACAAATGTGTTTTGACCAAGTATGCGAGATCGAGTGATGACCTAATGCCTGGGAACTATTCAATTGCATTGAATGCTATGATATCTGGTTATTCACAGAATGAGGCAGACGATGAATGTCTAGACCTTTTCGTTCAGATGTACAGCCAAGGAACTAGATCTGATCAGACAAGTTTACTTGCCGTCCTCAACTCTGCTGCTGGATTGCAGGCTGCTAATGTTTGCAAACAAGTTCATGCACTCTTTATGGAAAATGTAGCCTGCTGGATGACGCAACTAGAACTTTTGACGAGTGCCCTATACCAGATTTGCCATAAGTTACCCCTCTCATGGTTGGTCTATCTCAAATTTTGCGCATATAACATGATGAATAAGCACATCTTGAAGAATAAAGTCTCGTATAGCATGATGAATAAGCAAATCTTCAATAAGAAATACCAGAGTGCATAGATATATGTATATGTGTCATGTAGAAAAGAGACATTCTTACTTTGCATTTGCCACTACTGTCACATATGCTTGTATTGGGAAATGGATAATTCGAGATAAGAAAGGTAAAGAAGCATATCTTGAAGAATAAAGTCTTAACTGTTGCAGATAAGTAATCTGTACTTGTGGTTGCATTTGGCTTTGTGAAAATTGCATCTTATTTTTTACTATCTTTGTCTAACCTTATTTACAATGTTCTCCTCTTGCTTCTGTTGAAGAAAGTAAATAACGATTTAAGCACAAGTTACATGATATTTAAACTTGCAAAGGATGTGATTGAGAAAGTCTGTTGTCTTCGTTAGATGTGGATGAATTGAAGTTATAGGATGCGCAAGAATGTATAGAACTCTTCAAAAAAAAAGAATGACAGTTTGAGTTCCTTTAAAGGTAGGCTGATGCTGCTGTTCTCCAGTATCAAAATCAAAAACTAGTTCAACAGTTAGATGCACAGCAACATAAGTTGCATGACCCTGAATCCAAATGAAAGAATTATGGGACAGACAAGCTTCTTATGATTACTTCTGGGTTACATTAAATCGGATCTGGAATCAGGTACTTTCTTTAATTATCTCAACAGTGTGGTCTCTGAATGGCCTAACTTGTCATTTGCGTCATTTTTAAGGTCTTCTAAATAGTTCCATGTAGCTAGATGATGACTGATTCTTCTTGGAGCACACAGTGGGACAGTTCAAAACGCTTTGTGGAGCTTGGATCACCTGGATTACTCTCGAGGTTGGCTGTAGAAGTATATGTGACTTTGGGTTTCCTGTGTTATCCTGAAACTTCAATGAGAATGATAAGCTCTCTTGCATTGTAGTGACTAGTGAGAGCAAAGCAATACATTGATTTCTAAAAACATTTAGGTTCAAGTCCATCATGTCATGCAGAGGAGATTTCTGTGGAGGCTGTTAAAAACGAATGCTGTTCCAGGCAGTGCGGTGCCAGATCTATTGTGAATATCAGAGAAGCTCTTGATCTGTGTCATTCTTCTACTCTTGAGTTGAAGAAATCTTGAAAGATGCTACTGATGCCCAGCGAATTAAAACCGAGAATCTTACTCATGTTTTGGAAGAAAGCCATCAGCACAAGGTTGTAACCTGGAAAGGCCTTGATGTTGTCTCACTTTTCTGCTCCTCTTTCTTCTCTGATTACTTTGCAAGTTTTAGTTGTCCTCGGGATTTATTTTTACTATGTAAAGATGTGGTCCTTGAATCAGGTCAAATCTGATTATTTGCCATCATTGAAATTTTGAGATGCTATCATTCTGTTAAGATTGATCAAACTGTTTGATGTTCTTTATTAGAAACAATGCTGATGCAATTGAAGCTTGTGAGGAGCAATATGCTTTGCCAATAATGTGGTGGAAGCTGTGCAAGAGCCGGAACCTGCTGCGGAAGATTCTGTTGGAGAAACTTTAAAACTTAGCTATGCTTCTATAGTTAGCACCTCCACCCTATTTGGAATTTATGACATGATCTGCATTTGTCTCTTTATCTATGAGTAAATAAATTTCTTTTTCTTATAGTGAATGAATATCAAATCTTTTGATAACTTTGATCCCCATCAGTGATTTATCTAATACGACTCCCAAGCTTCTAGCAGAAATATAGACACTCTGTAACAGTAACATACTAGTTTAGACTTTAGACACAGATTCAACATGCACTTAGCATTCTCCTACAGTTTCAATATATTGACTGTCCAACTTGCTAAACCAACATCCTTTTCGGGATATTTTGGCACTTAACAGTAGATCAAAGAGAACATGTCAAATTTCAAATGAAGAATAAGAATCGAAGTTCTAGATTCACCTACCAGTAGGAGAGTACTGAGTGAAAATGCGTATCAATGACCCTTAGTAATAATGGAGTTTTCCAAGTTCATCGTGTTGTTTCCACCTTTATTCCTTGCTAGTTTCAAACTTTAGCCTAATAGCTCTTCAATGTATTGAATCCTAGTGTTCTTCTACCTTGCTCTGGAGTTTTTGAAGATTTTTTTGGACATCCTGAATGACACTATCTTTTGAAGATTTTGCTTTGATATTCTGAATGTCAATATTGGTTTATAGCAACAGACATGAATATTTCTCCCTCCCCAAACTCCTCAACCCCCAACCCAACAGAAAGAAGAAAAGAGAAGAAAACGCAGTTTTAGGCACAAAACGAGCAAAGGGGAGGGTTCATTATCCACCAAGTTTCGAACCATGCAGCATAGCCCTCGGGGATTTCTCGGTTATCAAAGAAAGAAAGAAAGTTGCTCTTATTTTAGTGTTTAACTTCTGTCCTGTATGATACTCAATAGTTTGTTTATTCTATCTTAACGCTGGCTTGCTTTCTAGCACAATCGCATTTGTAAGGTCCATGTATGATATATTTCTGGTCACATGAATATCGATGATCTTGTATTTTATAGTTGTGGAACTTTTTTTTCGGTTTCCCACCAGTATCTGGTACCCGCATTGGGGACCGACTAATCCGGATTCGCGCCGCGTATGGATTTTTTCCATACCCAGGGCTCGAACCCGAGGCCTCTAGTTAAGGTGGAGGGATCCTATGCATCCTACTACAACCCTTGTTGGTTATAGTTGTGGAACTTGCTATCAGTGGATATTGGAACTATTTTGAAATGTTTCCCGGTACAATATGATGCAGCTAGTTGTCTTGAGTAATAGTTGAAATTGCAGGTGTACTTTCATGAATTATTGCCATAATCTCATATTCAGACATTACTTTGTTATCTCAGCTGCTGTACAAATATAACATGCTTTCTCTTCCCTGTTCTTAGGCATCAACAGCACATTTGGCTGGAAGCCAAGTCTACATTGAGGAAAGGAGGCCAATCAGCAGTAGCATTTCCCATGGAGGTAGTATGTACCTTTAAATTAATTTCAATTTCAAATTGCCTTATATCTCTTTATCCTAGTCTTAGAGATTACAAGTTGTTCTATGTTTTTGCTTGCTTAGTTCGTTGGTTGAACCAATTACACTTACCCTTGGATAACTTGAAAATGGTACACTTACTACCTGTTTTCCCATTCATGGGGTTAGTCAAGCAATCATGATGGTAGGAGAACAGAGAAGTAGCGTGCATCAGTTTCATTACTACCTAAGAGGCTAAATTACAGGTTCTTCCTAATTGCTTGTTAAGCTTCTTCTAAATTTGCTGCGAATATCTGAATGAATGATGATGTACTTTCAAGTCAAGCAGTTATAGAGGTTGTGGCCATGGTATGCACCATTGGTGGCACTTGCATTTCATTGCTATTCATGGGGTTAGTCATTCAATCACGACAGTAGGAGAAAAGAGAAGTCCTGTGCATCAGTTTTATTATATTAGTACCTAAGCGGCTAAATTACAGGTTCTTCCTAATTGCTTGCTAAGCTTCTACTAAATCTGCTGCGAATATTTCAAAGGAATGATTATGTACACTCAAATCAAGCAATTATAAGGAATTATTAGGTATGCACCATTGGTGGCACTTGCGTTTCGTCATTCTCATCTTCTTCATCTTCTATCTCCCAGAGGAAATTAGCATAAGCTGCATGTATGTGGCTGTTAACACATCAAAAAAGATGGAAGTTAGTCAAATTTGTAAAGTAAAAAACATCCTGTTCTTGAATTGAATTTCCACAAGACAGTTTATTCTTGGTGGTGGATGAAAATCAAACCTGTCACTAGAGGCAGCTTGAACTGCTCGTTCGAAATAGCCCGTGGCTCTATCTGAATCCCGGTGAAGCTCCCATATTAGTGTAGCATATTGTGAAAGAATTTCACCATCACTTGGATCTGCTAAAATAGCTCTTGAGTAGTACTCCTCTGCTCCTTTAAGATCTTTCTTTGTCTGCTCCAACATGAAAGAAGATGATTAGCAGAAGCAAAATTAGCTATTGCGGATTCCCTAGATGCCTATGAATAAGCAAAATAAGAGTAGCTTGAGTAAGGATAAAGACTTACTTGGTACAGAAAATTGGCATAATTCCCCAAGAATAGGGAATTGCCAGGATTCTCTTCCAACATTCTCTTGTAATGCTCTTCTATATGGAGTCCCTGGCTGTCACCACCACCATCCCTATCGAAGGCTACCGGGCGATAACCACCGCCTCCTCTGATGCCACGTCCTCCATAGGGGCCACCATTATCAAAGCAACCAATATCAGCAACCCCAAGTCCTCTTGCTAAGTACATCTCTTCTCTACCTTCAACTATTTCTATCTTTGAATTTTGACTCACATAACTCATTTCCTGTTTTACAGCATTAGTTCCCAAACTGTACTGTCTACTGATGTAATCAAAGTCATCATATTCATATTCATCTTCATCTTCCTCTTCGATGTCGTCGTCGGAATGAAGCTCCCTTGAATTGTGAATGGAAAAAGATGGAATGGTTTCCAAGATTGGTTTCTGGGGTTTACGTGCAAGCATCTTGGGTGGTTTTGAGAGGCTAAATTCATCAACTACTTCAGTTGATGAGGCTTTTGCTAATCCTTCCAAGTTCCCTTCAGATTGAGCTCTTCGAAAACCATGAGATGGGAACTTGTTGTTGCCATTGCTGAGCTCAGAAACTGAAGGAGAGATGGGAGAGTTAGAAGGGTATAAACTCTTGCTGAAATTCTGATATCCACCATGGCTACAACATGAGAGTTTGCTGTAACTATGGTTAGGTGTTAAATCAGACTGGTGGTGGTGGTGATGACTCTTGGGACTCTCTGAGAGTAAAGATTTAAGAAGTGGTGTTGAAGAACTCCTTGATATCATTTTCTTGATTTAGGAGAAAAAAAGGATTCAATCTTTCTGATGTGATAACAAAGTTCTTGAAAACTCTCTGGACCAATAGGTAAATATATATGACCTCTTATATAGAAAGAAAAGATTTTGACAATATAATAAATACCAGAAGATATGAAAGCTGTGGAGTGGTGGAGAATGAAAGATTCCAGCTAGCTTGAAAATATCAGGCTGCCTCAATTTTTCTGGCATCTAGCATGTTTTTTTCACGTTACAAACGTAGAATGATGAACCTAAATGACGGAAAAAAGGTTCACACAGACCTTTCTACGGTGCAAAAAAGGAAAAAGTGAATCTTACTATCCATAGCACATGAAATTCAAGTGCTATAACATTCCAGACCCCTTGACCCATATAACGTATGAAATTCCAAGGCAGAATCCATTTCTGCACACTTTCATATTCTATTTTCTCTTTCTTCCTCCCAATCTTTCATGAAAAATTAGTTATGTCTCAACCGTCAAAAAGTTCAAGGTTATCCATAAAATCCGAAGTTTGTCTCTGTGAAGGATATTGTTGGATTGAAGACGTCAAACACCTCTCAAAATTCGGGTAATAGATTTTGAAGTTGTGAGGTGTAGAAAGTTATTTGTATATTTTTATAGAGCAAAAAATATGTAGAAACTTTAAAAAAAAAATTGTAGGCAAAATGTGGATTAGACTACTTTAGGGTACATTATCATCTTCAGACAAATGGAACAAGCACAATGTTGTCGAGGGAGTCATTCGTGCGAATGTCCCTATTTTGGGGGTGGTGTTTAATTTTTACCTTTTAGCATTTTAAGTAATAAAAAGTGGCTGAAAATATTCTTGACATCGAAAAAACTAAAAAAAAATTGGCCAGCATAAGTTCATATTTTTGTATCATAATATAACACAAGTTATGCCATAAGAGGCATAACTTACTCCTTCAAAGTATATGCCGGACAAGATAAAAGTTCTCTAAATTTATGTGGAGCGAATTATATACTACACAATTGATGCCGGATAAACTTAATTCCTATCGAACTTATGTCGGAAAAGACGAAAGTTCTCTAAACTTATTTTTTGCGAAGTTAGATCATAGATAAGGGTACTTTGACCTAGGGGTGTAAAAAAAATGAAAACCCGACCGAACCTAACCATATCAGACTGATTTATAGAATTTTTTCAATAAAACAGTGGATTTTTATTTAAGCTTATAACCATCCCGAAGTGGATTTTTATTTAAGCTTATAACCATCCCGAACAATTAGGGCGGTCTTTTTAATTTATAAAAAAATTAGAAATTTTTTTGAACGGAACCGAACAGCCTTACATATGTGAAAAATTTTCGAACCGAACCGAAAAATTGAATAGTTTTTTTTTATTTCAGATCATCCATTCCTTTTTTCATTAACACTATTTTACAATATCATTTTTCATTAACGCTGATGTTAATGAAAATGGCATGGATAAGCCATTTTGGTAACATTAATGGCATAAATGATCCAAACTATTGATGAGTAACATAAATGAGATATTTTCGATAGTTAAATGGCATATTTGAATTTTTTCCCTTTAAACAACAACAACATACCCAGTGAAATTTCACAATGTGGGGTCTGGGGAGGGTAGAGTGTACGCAGACCTTACCTCTACCTTGGTAGGTAGAGCGACTGTTTTCGAGAGACCATCGGCTCAAGACAAAGCACAAGCAAATTAAGACAAACAAAACGACTAAGCCATGTAGTGAATTCAGAAAAAGAAGCAATAACTAATGCAGGTAAAAAAGATAAATAAAATACACATAGCAACATAAATCAAACGACATGAGACTATAAAATAATAATGTGCCTACTAGTATGATAGGCTAAGCGGGCCTACAATAATAACACTACAACTACCAGTTTGTAAGCGTAAGTAGGACTACACTGGATTACCTACTACCCTTCTACCCTAATCTTTGTCCTTCATAACCCCCTATATAAGGTCGTGTCCTCAGTGAGTTGCACCTGCGCCATATCCCGTCTAATCACCTCTCCCCAATACTTCTTCGGCCTACCTCTACCCCTCTTGTACTCGTCCATAGCCAACCTCTCATACCTCCGCACTCGAACTTTTTCCCTTTATATATTAATAAATATGTTAAAGTTATTATATGAAATATATATTTTATATATTATGTTTCAACTATAAAAAAGAATTTTGGCCACTGAACTTTGTGCCTTTAGTTCTACTGGATTTCATTTTTGTGCGGATTGTCCCTCAAACGCACCTGTCTTTAATTTTTGTCCTTCATATCTGTTGTCTTTAATTTTTGCCTCTGCTATTTATTTTATAAAAATATTCATGTCTACTTCGCAAAGCATAATCTCTATAATTATTTTTTCTTCAAAAATTGAATATTGCCTCGCCCGGCATTAATTATATATGAATTAAGTTATGCGGCATAGTTTTATAGTAATTTTTTAAATTATGTTGAGTGTTGGAAATTATGCTAATAGTACAAACGCAATACAACTATAAGATAAACGTAGAATTTGTTTGTGATGAGTTACACTACATTTAAAAGGAGAAAATCAAGAATAAACTGATGAATATTGAATCTATTCGAATGACTAATTGTTGTACGCAAGATGATTAGATATTAAGCACCTAGAATTTGTTACATAATTACTATTACATACTGAATATTCAACTTCACAATATTCTTCCTGTTTTTTAGTTATGTTTCAACGACATATAACTTACATATATATGTGTGTGTGAATATGAGCAATGTGAACTATAATTGCAAATACTCTACATGTAGAAGTTTTGCCTTGAGTTTACGAGACTCTAGTCTTTTACCTTTTACCTTTTACCTTTTATAATCGCGTACATATTAACAACTTATTGTTTAATAAAAGTAATATTTTGTAAAAGCTATACAAAATTCGAATTGACATACGTTTTTCTTAGGATTACTGGTATACCATTGTCAATTTCATGGTGTAAAAGTGTAAAAAAAAAATAGTTATTTGTTATAGAGATATAGAATAGCTAATGGTACATTATACCTTTTTATTGTTATCGTACGTGCACGTACAGAGACTCTTGTCAAGTACAAATTTAGTACAAATTAGCAGTATAATCATTTCAGAAATGCAGTGAGCAGGGTACAATTTATTTTTGTATAGCTCATGAATTTCATGCGCTATATGGGTCAAGCCAATATAGCGCATGAATTTCATGTGCAGACTGCAGAGTAAGTAACGTTTACTTTTTTTTTTTGCACTGTAAAAAAGTTCATTTGGATTTTTTAACGTCCATTTGGTCTAAAGCCAATGATACAATTCAGATCAATTACATGCGCTATAGGTAGTAAGGTTCATTTTTTTCCCACCATAATCGATTGTTCATTAATACAATTCAGACCTTAACCATATATTTTGAATTCGAGCTTTTAAAATATAATTTTTGGTAGGGAACACTTTAATTAATTGGTAGATTTAATCCGCTCAATTAGAATGGCGCAGGATTTGAGCGTAAAGGGGGCACCAATTAGTTTAAGGACCTGAATTATAACTATCTTATTTTACTTTTACTTTTTTTCTTTTAGAGAAAAGGCTATATATCTAGTTATTTTTATCTTTCTAAATGGAAGAACTATTATAAATGAAGACTATGTTGGAAATTTGTCTTTGGCGGGAGTTGCGTCCGACCAACTTTAACGGCTTAAACACTAGTGTTCCGCATGTTGGAGAATCCGGTTCTTCACACGTGCATAATCTACTAAGTAAGTAGATGACCGTAGGGCCAAGGATCGTCAAATTTCGTTGAGAAATGAAAGAGATATTGGTCCACGAAGTGAGGTGTTTGAAGCATGGAAAATTATGGTATTGAGACCAATTCTCCCTCATCGGTGGGGGAAGAAAGAATTGTTTTGTTTATAAGTCTCAAGGTTGGCTTGGGGTCGTTTGGGACCTCAAGGGGTATCCCATGTGTTTAAAGGAGGGAGGACCTAGATGTGCTTCGGTTCGAGGAAAGCTCACACGCGCGCCGTCGCCGCCCGTCGGGTCACGGGTCGTGGGCTGTGCTTCTTCTAATATTATCTTTTTGGACCAGAATTGTTTCATATGTACAGTTTGGTCTCTGAAATTTCAAGAAAGTCAAATTGGGCAGAGAACTTTGCTATATGTACATTTTGGTCCCTAAAGTTTCAAGAAAGTCAAATTGGGCAGAGAACTTTGTGATTTCTGGAATGTCAACCAGCACTCAATTCAATCATTTATTTTGGCTGAATTAATCTTCCTAAATGTCAATCCGTTGCACATCAATTCACCATTTATTTTGGTGAATTACTACCTCCATAATTGTCATTACTTGGCCAGTAACATCAATTATGTGGGCAGTTGGTAAGTATCTCCTTTAACTATATAAAGGACCCTTTGCACAATTGTTGAGACACACAGAAACATACAAACGAAATCAGTTCTTTCTACTACCTTCCAGCATCATTTCATTACTCAAAATTATTCACGGTAGCACTTGAGTTTCCTTTGCTCATTTGTTCATTTGTTGTTTTATCTTGGGAGATAATTGTCCAGGACGTAGAAAGGATACATATGGGGCAATATTGTCTTAAAGACAGAGTGCAATCACTCGACTTAGTATACCAAAAGCTGTTCCAGTTTATTGTTCAAGTTTATTGTAATTTCAGTTTGTTGTAATACTTAACAGTTATTTATTTCCGTTTCCTTCATCACTATAACCAACATACTAATTAGATAATAGTAATGGCTTGGTTTTTCCAATTTTTTGTATAAACAGCAATTATTGAAGTTTAACTATTTAAGGATCAAAACTAAAGAACAAGAACTACATGTATAGCTACACATATTGCATCAGTATACCTTCTTTATTTGTTGTTGAAAGTGAGAAATACGACAAACACCATGAAAGTTAACATAACATAATCAAGAGAATAGTGACTTTCATAATCCCAGTACCCCTCCCTTTTTCTCTGTCATAAGAATTACGTACATATTTCCTATTTTGTCCCTCTTAAAATGAACTACTTTAAAAAATTTCCAAGAATTAATAGATTACGGTGTGAATCATAAAAACAATAACATGGTGCAAATCGAAAGAAGGTACACATATTAACGGTGTAAACTGCAAACAACTCAAAATGAACTAGGATTATCCAAAATACATACGGCTCATGAGCACTTGTGTGGTGGGGATTTCCTCACATTGAAAAAGACTAGGATTCCTCCTTTTCAATTTGTTTGAAGGTTGAGCAGTTTGGCAAGTTAAATAGTTTTTTCTTTAATTACGATTTTCTTCAACTTTTTCATATATTATGAATTATTAATTACACAGACTTATAGTATTTTTATGTAGTTATCAAATATGTAAACTTTATTATAAAATATTCAAAAAATCTATATTTAAAATTAAGTCAAAGAAAAATCTGTTTGACTCCCAAAACTGATTAATTTTCAAACAAATTGGGGCGGGGAGTATGTGTATTTTAACGAAAAGGTGAGTCCAATATCCTTTTTATCGTGTATTATGTTAATTTCCTTCAGAAAAATTGAGATAATTGTCAGTTCGTTACTACTGTACTATTAGTGCTGCTCTAACAGGAATTAAGAGTCAGATTAGGACGTGACAATAGTGACCGATATTTGTTTCTTGCAATTGCCAATTAGTGGTGTCGCTGCAATTAAGAATAGGTAAGGCCCTTACTAGAAAGCAAGGTCACTGAGGATTACCAGAGACTAATTATTTTATTAATTTAATCGAAATAAATAAATCCACACAAATATTAAATGAAATAAAGAAACTAGCATTGGTTGTTCTTCCTGTTTTTGACTAATGTCTTGCCAGTACACATATTGTCAAATCATTCGGTATGCAAAATGTATTGATCTTATTAGCATATATTATAAAATATATTTCGTATATTTTGTAATATTTAGTGTTGTATAATTATGGTAGATATATGATCCTTATTGTATTAGGGTTTTACATTGTACACACACACTATATATATATTTGTATTAATGAGAAAGACTCCCTAAGAGAGATTAATACAATCTTACATGGTATCAGGAGTCAAAACCTAAACCCTGCCTCTTTCTTTTTCCTTCTTTCATCCGCAGCCTCCCCTCGATTTTCTCAAAAACCGGTGGCTGCCCCCTCTTGCCGAGAACAAAAAATCCTTTTTTTGTCTTCTTTTTCTTCCTTCACCAAAAATAATCCACTATAATGACTCCTCTCACAACTTCCAAAGCAGCCTCAACCTCCTCCGTCGTCACCCCTGCCATACCCACATCATCCTTTTCACATTATGTTCATCCAGCACTCACCGTAACCAACATCAAGAACTTCATTAATATGGTTCTTGATCAAGAAAACAAGCAGTACTCTTCGTGGGTTGAACTTTTCCGCATCCATGCATGTGTCTATAAAGTGATTGATCATATCGACGACTCCTTCCCTCGCCCCATTGAGGTTGATGACCCAACATGGCGGCGTCTTGATGTCATTGTCAAACAATGGATTTATGGCACTATTTCTCAGGGTTTGCTCTCACTATAATGAAAATCGGCGTCTCGGCTCATGAGTTATGAATTCAGTTAGAGGAGATTTTTCAGGACAACAAGCACACTCGTGCTGTCTATTTGGAAGAACAATTTAATAATACACGTCTTGAAAATTTCTATAACATGTCAGAATATTGCAAGCAGTTTAAACTAGTGGCAGACCAATTGTCAAATGTGGGAACGTCTGTTTCTGAAACAAAGATGGTTCTCCAACTAGTTGCTGGTCTACCAAAAGGTGAGTACGATACCCTGGCCACGATGATATAACAGGTCGATCCTTTACCCAGTTTCAACAAGGCCAGTTCACAATTATTATTGAAAGAAACCCGACGTGCAAAGCAGGACGAGCATAATCAGAAGGCGTTGTCGATTGATACTTAAACGACGCACCCCACCACTATCAGCCAGCCTACACCACCCGATAACCACCAACAGCAAAATAATCGCGACAGCGGCAGGGGGCGCGGGAAAGGAGGCCGAGACCAGTAGCCCAGCCAGCAGCCGCAACACCCCGTCCCTTTCCTTTCGTGGGCCGGCCCAACAACCTACTTCAATCCACAAGCCTGGGCCAATTACCCGCAGCATGTTCCGGCCCAAGTCCCATTCCAACATCAGGGGATTTTGGGCCCAGTCCCAGGAATCTCTTGAATCATAGTCATTGAAGTTAATCTATGTTATGGAAGCCGCATGCGGCATGAACTTGATTAACATATCACGGAAACATTGACATAAAATGCAGGGAGAAAAAATAGTTGTAAATTGATAAAACTTTAAATGGTCATAACTATGCGCTCGGATGTCCATTTTACCCGATTTTTTTTAATTTTGCGTATTTTTTCAAGACGGGGCCGGTCAAACTGCCACTAGGCTGTTTGGCGCAGCATATTTTTAGAAATACGTTTGTTTTCCCAATCAATTTATGTTTTTCCCCAAATCGATTTCTAATTTTCCTTTTTCTTTAGTAAAATCTCACGATACACAATATATTTCAACGTCGAAATTTCATGATAGTGTAGGTGTGAATGTCAATTTCAGTTTTAGAAATTCAATTTAAATAAAAAAAATCCCCGGCCCGGCCCGGCCCACTAGAAAAAATAGATATAAATCGATATATCGGTTTTTTTAAAAAAAAGTTGTATTCGGTTTTTTTAAAAAAAATCAATTTTTATTCGGTTCATATTTTTCGGATACAAAACCGAACCGAACCGATATACGCCCACCCCTAACTATCCTAATCAGGCCTCCACCGCCCCTCATAAATTAGCACCTGAACCACTCCGTGTGCCTTCATAGGTTTCTCGTCTAATCACATGGGTTATCTCTGCTATTACTTGTCCACTCGTCAAAATCACGTCTCCCGTCACGTCACGTTTGACGAAACGGTTTTTCCTTTTGCAAATATTTAATAATTTTGAAACTTGGACTATACCTTCCTCGATAAGTCCGACACCTCCCTCGTCATACTCACCAAACTGTGTCGTACCTCCACCACTGCCACCGTACCCCCGTCTATGTCACCAACCGCTGCCACCACCAGCACTACGTCCGGTCAGTTTCGATCACCTGTCTCATCGATTTCCCCTATGTCACGTCAGTCGTCCACCGTCGTTCCAGTCATTCGGACCAGCCCAGCACCCCTACACACCCACCGGAACAATCCTACCATGACTATCCAGACCCAGATCTCCCCACCACGAACCTTCACCACCTCACTCTCACCGGAATCGGCATCGACTCGCTATAACCTACCAGTTTCGACCATATCATCAACCCCACCCAACCTTTCTCCATCACCCGACACCACCAACCACATCACTCAATATGTCGTCATGCCTCCCCACCCACTGCCGCCGGACAATCTGCCACAAACCTAGAACCTGCAATACATACCAGACCCGACATCAACCCAAACCCAAAACCCGCAAGAAAATACCGACCAAGACCCACTCAAAATATCCAACCTATCACTGCCCCTACACACCATATGGAACCCATGCCCAACACGGGATTTTCAAACCCAAAGTCCAATTTAACCTGTCCACCCAAACTATATCTCCAATTCCCAAAACCCCAAAATTAGTCAAACTTGACCCAAATTAGAATGTGGTCATGCGTGAGGAATTTAATATTTTAACGAAACAACACACTTGGGATTTGGTTTCTAGATCGGATAGGGTGAATGTGATCCAATGTATGTGGCTTTTTTGTCACAAATACATATACAGTGGTGACCTAAAGAGATATAAGGCCAGACTTGTGGCGAATGGTACTAATCAGCAAGAGGGTATTGATTGTGGTAAGACTTTCAGCCCGTTGTTAAACCGGTTACTATTCGCATAGTTCTGAGTATTGCTATGGGCAAGCATTGGTGATTGCTCAATTCATCAACTTGATGTGAAAAATGTGTTTCTTCGTATGGATTTGAAAGAAATTGTTTACATTCACCAACCGCCTGGTTTTTTTCATCCAACAGCCCCTCAGTATGTATGACGTCTTCGTAAGTCACTTTATGATTTGAAACAGGCCCCTAGAGCGTGGTATGATCGCTTTGCACAGTACATTATGTATATTGGGTTTGTATGCAGCAAATGTGATAATTCTCTATTTATTTTTCATCGAGGTAGTAATATTGCTTATTTGTTGTTATGACATTATGCTTACTGGCTCCTCTGATTTGTTGAAAATGAGATTATTGCATTGCTTAAAACTGAATTTGATATGACTGACTTGAGGAAGTTGAGTTACTTTTTAGGGATATCAATGACTAGATCTGTAGATATTATATTTTTGTGTCAGCGTAAGTATGTAGAGGAGATAGTGTACAGGGCTAAAATGGTGAACTACAAGATCATGTCCACTCCGATTGACTCTAAATCTAAGCTTAGTGTTGTTGATGTTGATCCAGTGTCCGATCTCACCCTTTACATGAGTCTTGCAGGTGCACTTCAGTATCTTACTTTCACCAGGCTTGATATTGCTTATGTTGTTCAGCAGGTGTGCTTATTCATGCATGCCCCCATGGAGCCTCATTTTACTGCTCTTAAAAGTATCATTCGATACATTAAGAGCACACTTGATTATGGATTGCATCTATACCCCTCAGCACCAACCAAATTGTTATCATATACGGATGTTGATTGGGCAGGTTGTCCAGACACGCGACGTTCCACCTCAGGGTACTGTGTGTTCTTAGGGGATAATCTCTTTCTTGTTCTGCCAAGAGGAACGCCACCCTATCCCATTCGAGTGCAAGGCAGAGTCCAGAGGCGTTGTAAATGTTGTTGTTGAGATCTGCTGGCTCCGAAACCTTCTTTTGGAGCTTCAGTGTCCCTTGCGTAAGGCATCTTTGGTATACCATGATAATATATCCGCCATATATTTATCTCATAATCCGGTTCAGCATCAGCGAACCAAGCACATTGATGTGGATATACACTTTATTCGTGAGAAAGTTGATATCTGTCATGTTAAGGTGTTGCAGTGCCTTCTTCGTATCAGTATGCGGATATCTTCACGAGAGGACTTCCTAGACAGTTATTCCTCGACTTCAGATCCAGTCTCAGCGTTCGGCCTCCTCCCGCTCCGACTGAGGGGGTGTATTAGCATATATTATAAAATATATTCCATATATTTTGTAATATTTAGTGTTGTATAACTATGATATATATAGAATATTTATTGTATTAGGATTTCACATTGTACACACTATATATATATGTATTAATGGGAAAGACTCCCCAATGAGATTAATACAATCTTACAGATCTGATTAATTTAGATATGTGAAGGTAAGTACACTAAGGAGGTGAATTGTTTTCAATTATAAGTTTTTCATTTTTAAAACATAAAAGGATTAAAAAATCTCTTAAACTATGCGAAATTGAACAAGAATACCTTCCGTTAATAGTTTAATTCAAAAATGCCTCTATTATTACTTTATTGGGTCAAAAATGTTCTTTTCCTGATAAATATGTTGTTTTTTAAGCATATTCTTTTTCTAATAAAAATATTATTTTTGAAGAACTATTTTTTTATTTTAAAATCCCTTAATAAAAAAAGTGGGAACTAATCTTTTTTTCTTCTTAATTTGTTTTATCAATTAAAATAGAATAACCCCATATACCTTTTTAACGGATAATATGTCCTATATATATAAGATCATAGTAACTCCATCATTAATTTTCATTTAGATAATAATAAAATTCTTTATCCTAATAAAATAAGAAATGTTTTTATTTCTTAATCTTTTCTGGATTGAAGTAGGATAAGCATTTGCTAATATAATCCTTGATTTTAAAGTTAAGATACAACAATAATAATACCATAAAACCAAAAATTGATTACATTGCTTCAAATCACAAAATATCGTCGATGGAATTATTGTTGACCCTTTTTCATTTTAACTTTAAAATGAAAAATTATATTAGCAAATGCTTATCCTACTTAAATTCGGAAACGATTAAGAAATAAAGACTTTGAAATTTGTGGTTTAAAATAAATCTTAGATATTTTTGTGGCTATAAATCATTTTATTAAGGGTATGGAGAATTTTATAGTTAACTTATTTTTAATCTTAGAAATGTGACATTCTTTTTGGGACAGACTGAAAAGAAAAACGTGTCACATAAATTGCAATAAGGAGTACTAAAATATAAAACGATGAAATTCTTTTTTAGATTGATTAAAAAGAAAAGAATGTCATATACATTGAAACAAGGATTGATATTTTTTTAAAAACATTACTGGTTTAAGTACTAGAGATTGACTAGTGCATTCACTTGTATTTATTTGTGATAAGTCAACTAAAATATAATTCGAACTCAATCAATATACAGAATCGGATAGAATAAATGCTCGATGGATTCAATCAAATTCAATATTTTCTACATGAAATATTAAGATTTATATGAATTCACTAAATGTATAAAAAATATAATTCCAAATTTATAATATTAAAATTTAAAAAATTCAGTGTTAAGAATCTTAAAAATTAAACTCATTAAATTTAAATTTGCATATGCAAGATAAATAATTGTGGGGAAACCATATATTGAATGGGGGAAATGTAGAGTTATATGTATGCATTCATTCGAATCCAATAGCTTTGACTGTTATTTTGTATATGTTTTAAATGTTTACAAAATAAGTACAAATAATTGATTTCACCAGTAAATCAAACGAGTTATGGTAGAAATCGAACTTTAACCCATAAATTTTAATTTTGAGCGACACAATCAGAACCACGAATACATCATGTACTAAATTATTCAACATAATTTTAACAATAACTATTGTTATTGCGTATTCAGTCCCAAACATGTCGGATATGCTATATGAATCCACACCGCACATGTTTCCCATTTAAATTCATCTCAAAAATAAAATTTAATTATTAAAAATAAAAAATTTAAAAATTCTCTATATTTTCTACTGACATAAGAATCTCTAATAAGGTCAAATGACTCTATATAGAATAGGACTAAAAGTAATGTATTAACATGACTAAATAAATTATCAACATGACTAAATAAATTATTAACCAGACAAACATTTTGAAATGGAAGGAGTAAATAAATAACATGCACTATCAGATCTCATCGTGCATTGTGTTTGTTAGCTCATACCTAGGGTAAACAAATATGCGATCAATATTGATCCATGCTTAACTTACAGTTGAGGAAAACTCCGTTGTCCTACTGATATTTTCACAGTAGAGATGGCTCCTCCAGACATATTTTTTATGACATTTATATATTTAACATAAATTTTCTTTTTTTCTTCTATACCCACCAAATGATGTTTCTTGGTACTCTATAATATGTTTTATCCAGGTCGTGTAAATCATTGTTCCTCTTCCATAAAATTCCGTTATTCCGTAAATCTTTTTAGCAAGAATTCAGTACAAATTTTGCTTGAAGAATATTCTTCTTGTTCTCTTTCTAGAAAGAAAGTTAAGATTCGCATGATATCGTCGAAATTCTCGGTTTGACTTCATTTTTCTTGGTTCGAGCACACAACGTGAACCACTCTATTCTATAAGATGCTGAAAACCCATTTTGAACGTTAAAACTTTAAGAGGCATTTACACGACTATAATATGTCCGGTTGAAAATATAATGCACAGCATATCTATTAAGAAAAAATATTTATAAATTATTGAACAAGTACGTGCGTTATATACCCTTTTTAGGATATACAATTTACGTTGATGGTATACAACAATGTGATTCAACTATACTTATTTTTGTATACTATTAAGGTATATATAATGTGAATGGTCTATCCCGGAGGTATACAATGAACATAACTGATGCAGTATATTCTTTAAGAGGCGAATCTTATAAATTGGTGCAGACGTAAATATTTTGATCTGCTTAAGTAATCATGAAAAACAACGCAATATCTTAAAGAATTTAAATAAGAGGGAAAAGGAAAAAGGAAGGGAGATAGGATTTTCATCTGATGGCTCTCCACCTCCCTTTGCTTACTTACACAATTTCACCACTTGAACGAATCCTTGTGGAATTCAACATCTCTTATTGAGAAAGAAAATAGGAAGAATCATCATCTGACTACTTGCTGCAATTCTTCCCTCTGAGCTTATAATTTTCAATTACACAAATCTCATATTAACATGAGCCCTTAATAATATTTAATACATGTCCGGATCACCTATCAACGAAGTACTCAGCTGTTGGCAAAACATATGTATTTTGAATCACGGAATATTAACTTCCATGAAATTGTTCCCTATCTTCTTGAAAGTCTGTAAAACTTGAAAATTGAAGCTCCCCATGGAACGGAAAGAATGAAGGAACAAGAAAAACACCAATTTGGAGTGCACATTGAATTAGAGAATGAAGTTGAAACCATATATTGAATGAGAGAGTAAAGTTAATGAGACGTAAAACTAAGGTCAAAATGTATAAGTTAGTTCCCGAACAGAGCTTTGACAAGGACAATAATTGTATTACTTGGTGGCACTAACAAACATATATTAGTTAAGAAATAATCTAACTCTATATTCTTGACCTGAGACTTGCAAGCAAACTACCTCCAGTCATCAGCAGTTAACGTCTCTCTAGCAATTGGTAAAACTCAACGGGTATTAACTGCTGGTATTCCACTTTTGTTTTTCACAAAATTAAAGCCACTTTTTTCCCACGAACTTAACCTTTAGATTAGGTTAAAGCCATAACCCGACGAGCACCAAGGGAAACCCGGTGAAAGCAAAACACCCCACTTCACACGGTTCATTATGAGCCACCTTTTCATGGTATCCAAGAATCAAAGGCTCTCTGAAAGTTAGAATACAATAACCTTAATTGGCACTAGGCCTCCAGGTAACAGAAAATCATGAACTCTGCAATATAGAAATCCTACTACAAAGACACTAGAAATGGGACAGGGAAAACATATCTTGCGGCAGATTTTTCCTGCATACTAGCACGTCAAAACCAAAAGTATGGTACATTAATTAGAAAAAAGCCAACCAAAGATAAGACAATGGATAGAAACCATTGCCCATCAGCCTAAGGTAAGACATCACTAGATTGCTCAATTTCCTATCCTGACAGCTCATTAACTCGAATTACAACCATGTTGAAGACTCATGGTATTGCAACATATTCTGGCCGTCAAGGGCAAGATACAAACTATATCCAGCAAAAATATTGACGCAGAAGTTTTTGTTCAGTAGTAACTGCCGTAATAAGCTGTAGGAGGAACAGTTGTAGCTTGCGGTGCTGGAGCCAAAGCGGCAGTGGCAGCTGGCTGTGCATAACTCTGTTGAGGGATAGCCTGGACAGGTTAACAAAGTTTATTTAGTGACATAAAACAATCAACGTCTGAGGGTATACTTGTGTAGCATGACATTATGGAGATATAAAGCAAATATGGAAACAACACACAACTCCCTCTCCGCCGCCAGATAAGGTGAGGTGTTAGAGAAGAGGGTTTGAGTACAAGTATACCATTTCGCGGATTAAAAAAAGGTCCAAGTACAAGGAAGGCACTATCAACTCCGATTCAGCATAGCCGCAGCTATACAACTGAAATGTTCTGAGGTAGGGAACACTATCAAAAGGAGACCAATTTACATATTAGATCAATTTCCTTTTTTTGATGAAGTCATATTAGATTAATTTATGAGCGGATATTCATTGAATTCCAAGCTTTGCAACAATTGTCTACTGGACTGAACTTCCCCCAATGGCCAATGCAACATGAAATTTGAGAAGCTACTACAGCCACCAAATCTACCTATCAAGACACTAACGGTGATTGATTGATATCTTATACTTGTGGACTAATACTGTGTAATTCTAAAGGTCCGACTAATTGTGAGAGAATGTTTTACAGGGAACAAAAATAAATTCAAGAATTCTTACCATGGTAAATATCTCAATGATTCAGATAAACAAAAGCTGATTGAAAGCATTAAAAAGGTGTACGATATTCACATGGAGATTCATTGTGCACTCACTACCAAGGCTAATAATACTAGATATAGTTGGGAGGAACTCCATACTATAAAGTCACCACAGTTTGGAGAGAAATAAGTACAAAACGTGCCAACTATACTTTTTTTTATGAAAAGGGAACCCGCAGCCGCAACCCTTCGGTGCGCACAGGGTAAACCCCGCTCATGTGTAATAGCCCGCAAACCACACAGGAGAGATAAACCGCACTAGACAAACCCCGTGCGACGAGCTCGACCCAGAAGGAAAATCCCCTATTGTCGCAGGCAGAGGGTTTCAAACCTAAGACCTCCATTATGGAAGCCCCATGCCCAACCAACTGAGCCACCCTTGCGGTGATGTGCCAACTGTTCTACTTTTGAGAAAGAATTTCAGTTGAGACCGTAATATTGCTGGGACGGTGGCTAGCCAGTTCAACAAGGCTTCATTGGTTAATGTTGACCGGAAATCCATATTGACAAAACGAAATAATATTGGCATGCAAAATAATAGATCAAATCAACAAATGCTAATACAGCCAAATTCAACAGCCACAAGTTTGTGTTTGCACGATATTTTTTCTCAAGAGCCACCGATCCCTTAGCCAATGGACTGATCTATGGATAAGATCTTTGTAGTCTTTAAGAGAAAGTATGACAAGTACCATAATAAATAATCATGTCTTCATTAATCATTATATTTATATTCATAATGCATTGTTACAGTGAACAATTGGTGCATATGGTCTCATGTAATACCAACTTCTGTCACTTTTCTTCCTCAAAATGCTCATAGGCCCCTAATCAGACCTTACATTCACCATCAAATTAGCCATGGTGCGGGGACATTCTTCTGGTATACCACGCTATCATTCCACATGCTTCTCTTCCAATCATTTATAAAATCTTGGTGTGTTGTACAAATGTGACAGTCGCACAAGGGTAGTAGATGAAAATCTAGAGAAGCCTCATAACTAATCCATTCAATTTTTGTCATGCTGCTGACTGGGGATGTGATAAGCATGATAAAGAGTGCTTATAATCTCCTCATTCAAAGGAACCACATCTTGAAGGGGTGAAACTGGTTGGTAACACATATGATTCCTATTTTTGCTCTTATTTTCTAGTCGGTGATCCACGAGGACTTGGCATCCCCTGGCATTTCCAGATGGTGATCATCGACGACTTGACATCCCCTGGAATAATTGAGAGACTGATAACAATAGCTTTGCTTCTGTCACACATCACAAATCAGTAGCACATTCGCTTTTTGCTTGTGAATTTTCTGGAGCTATATGGACAAGCTATTGCTACTGTCTTATTAGCCGAAATTCTAACTGATTCAGAATGCCAAGAGAAAACATTCCCTTAGTTGGCAATTGAGGCAAATTTTCTCTATTTTTTTATACGGTACCAACCCCAACCCCCGGGCCCAAGAGTCAAACACAGTGGCTTTTCCAACTTTGCTCTATTGGTGACTCAAACCCCCACTAGAATTCACATGCTGGCAGGAATAGCTGAGTGTTCCCGAAGTGCCAATTTAGTGATCTTGGACTTGTGTACTTCTGAAAGTATAAAGGTTCATTATCACTCCACTCCGAACACAAAGGTTAAGTGTGAACTAAGTCTGAATTGCAATTTTTCCAACATTTATTTAATTGTAGAAGAGCTACTGGCAGTAGACTACTTTCTAATCTTAATCAGGAACCAAGTGTACTGCCTCTTCTAATTTTGACCAACGAAATCAACATACTAGATATGAATGCATTAACTACTTCTTAGTTCAATTGGCAAGTTATCATAACTGATGATTATGTTCTCGGTATCAAAATGGAAATAAAGAGATTCAATTTCAAACACTGGAATGCTACAATTTGGGGGATGACATAAGTTTAGCAAGCCTTTTGGCCTCACCAACATTTTCAGACAGAACACTGGGAAACTTAAAGGAGATGAAATTTTCTTCGCACTAAACCATTTTTAGCATACAAGGACATCATTTTTAACAAGAAAACAAAAAGTAACCATGAAAGCAATAGAGATGGTTAATAAAAGTATCCCTGCTGAAACAACAATGCAATTTGGCAGTGTATGCAAGACAAGCAACAAAATGCTGATACATAAAGGGTGTCTCGCATACCTGGGCTGGGTATGTTGAAGGATAAGCACCATAACCAGCACTAGAGGGCACTGATGCTGCAGGCGTTTGAGGAGGTGCATAGCCAGTTCCATAACTGCCGTAAGCCCCATATGCTGCCTAAAGTTCAAAAAACACATAAGATAGAAAAAATAAGCCACTGATAGCATAGCTGCTTTGTAGTGTGTATATTCTAGAAAAAGTAATTAATGAATAATCTTGATATATCTTGAAAGAACATACAGACTGAGAAAAATATGAAGACCCC
Source organism: Anisodus acutangulus (assembly GCA_029783415.1). Taxonomy (NCBI): domain Eukaryota; kingdom Viridiplantae; phylum Streptophyta; class Magnoliopsida; order Solanales; family Solanaceae; genus Anisodus; species Anisodus acutangulus. The sequence goes on from CM056507.1 coordinate 42,216,501, forward strand.
ACACATGCACATCCAACCCCTACAAGCTTTAATGGCCAAATGAAAAACTGTAACACATACGTAAAGGGGGGGGAGGGGGGGGTAGTAGTAGGTGACACGAGAAATGGAGAACGGCAGAGTACTAAAAAAATTGTGCACAGATAACATGTACTTCACAGATCTCTGATTCACAGCAAAAGAGAAAAGATCTTCTATAATCCATTTGAACAAAGAAGTTCATTTGTTTTTCTCCATGATGAAGTTCCAATTCAACCCAAATCAACATTTTGGTTAAAGCCTGAGCAACACATGCATAGTGATCCCACATTGCATTGCTCTGAGATCCATATCAGGATTTTAAATCTAGGCAGAGATTTGAGCCAGGGAAGCAAACCATCTCTAGTGAAACTGTTATATATTTGCCATAACATTACCTGTTGCGAATAACCAGGATTCCACTGCTGTGATTGGGCTTGTGTAGCCTGTGGCCAGGTTTGACCTTGTACACCATAACCTGCAGGCCATTGATTCTGTGCTCCGGGATATGCACCAGCCACTGAGGGGTTGGTTGCTGCAACAGCAGACTTTGCCAGCTTTGTTTTCTCAGAAACAATATAATCTTCAGCCTGACGCTTTGAATCTGAAGCGGTTTTATGGTGTAAGAAGAGCTTCGCATGCCGATCATCAGCCTTCTTAATTGACGGTGCATCTCCAAAAAGATCTAGAAACTGTAAACACAGTCTGTCTCAGTACATTCTGGCAAAAGCATCAAAAGTGAACAGCCACGACAAGACGAACATGGTAAACAATTAGCACAAAGCATTATCAGTTAAAGACACTCAAAATCCAAAAAGGAAGATAGTCAAGGCTCATAAGAGACAACAATAAATCACAAGAAAACAAATTTCTCTGTGAACCCACAAGATGTCCAAATGTTTACACTTCAGTCTTCAAAAAAAAAATATAGTGAAGGCTCAAGAACCAGACTACCCATTGCATTGCCAAGACATCCCAATATTATTCGAATTTAAACCATCATACAATTTGTTTTAAACCACCATAGTACAGTAGTCCAGTTATTGAAACAATCAATAATTCAAACTCAACTTGCAATTTTCATAAAATCAAGTCCATACATATGACTCAAATTTAAACCATGTGATGCTTTGAACAAGGCAACATGATACACAAACTCTGTACTGAACTTGATATGTATTTACTTCCCACCTCCCAAAGATAGTGCCTCTTCTGCTTTTTTGGAGGTCCGACAACAGTATCCCTTTCTAAAGATAAATTTGTATGACAATTTAAACTCCATTTTTACACAATATAGCAAACTTGGAGAAGTATCTAAATATATAACCCAATTTATAACCCATGAACATCCAACAGTACTACTTCAAGGATGGGTTACAAGCTCAATATAGTATGCAAGTCCAGCTCGTTAAATATTTCAGTTCAGTCAGTTTGTATCAAAAGGAGGGAATTCAAGTATCAGGAATAGAGCAGAGCGTCAAATCTTGAAATATACAGACAAGAATCTTGTTGTAAAAGCGCATGAAATATACGACTGAATGATTTCCAAGAACATCTCGTCATGATCACAAGTTCAAATAACTCAAGATTCCCATGATAACAGCGCAAGGCATTTTTGTTCTAACATCGAGAGAATCATAGCCCCAAAGCACTGTCAAATACCCAAATGTGATAGTTTGTACCTCCAAGAGAATGCTTGATAGCTCCTCTCTTTCATCAACACTTGCAACGTTAGGGTTCTCAGGAGATGGAACTAAGAACTTATCAACCAATGAGTCCAACAAATCTATTCTCTTTGGGAGTGACTGAACGGATTCTAAATGGATCAATGCCTGCATATTATATGAAAAGACCATGTCAATAAGAAACACCAATTCATCCACTCTTTACGCCCTTGGATTAGAGAGAGACAAAGACCTCCAGAAGTGGTTTTGACAGCTGGACACTCTCAACTGCTTCATCAAGAATTTCCCTTGCTTTGTCCACCTTCCCAGATACCTTCCAACAGAGATTTTGTCACAGTGAGCCAAAGGAGGACAAATACATAAAATTTAAATGATTCTAATCATGAGGAACATTAAAGAGAAAACAAAAGATGTTTCTATGATATCACCACTCAACAATACAGTGTATCAAGGAAAAGTCCTTAATGACTCTCCATGCACTTACATTGTTCTGCTTTCTTTTCCTACTGAAAAGACTTGCACAAGGGCAGTGAAGATGTTAAAGTGAGAAATCACTAAAATGATTGAGAATCAAATGAGTAGGGTGGAATATTGTGACAAGCTAATGTCTCACTATCATACATTGGTATATGATTGCAACATAAATTATGCTCATGCACTACCATAAAACAGAGAATGATTAGTAATGGGAAAACAGAATAGGGAAGTCCATTCCGAGATTAAATTAAACAAAATAGGGAAGTCCATTCCGAGATTAAATTAAACAAAATAGGGAAGTCCATTCCGAGATTAAATTAAACAAAACAGGGAAGTCCATTCCGAGATTAAATTAAACAGGGAGAGAACTGGTTAATTAGGATAACAGTATTGAGAATAAAAACAAGAAAAAGAATTCAACTCGTAACTTCTAAATTTCCAAGTTACTCATTAAAGAAAGGACCAGGGGTTTCATATTTCTGAAACAGATGCTGCAATTATAAGGAACATGAGTCTCATATATCCGCAAACAGATGCGATGAATGTAACATTCCAAGGGAGAAGTCTCATATGTCATCCAATTCAACTAACAGCATTCAGTGTGGTTATATACATGGCCACAGGAGGGGCAGCAACCAGCTACAAAGTGCACAGGAATGGCCATATTCATATGCTGCAATGAGCAGAAAATCCAGGCATAATTCTGTTCTACGATTTGAAAAAGTTAACCCACCCAGCTCCAAAAAAAAGCACATTGGCAAAACAAAAAATTCCACAAACATATCTGAAATGATATTGTTCACCGCAACTGGAATGAGTACATCACAACAAGATGGAAAAGGCAGTAGTCAATTACTTGAGTCAAAGATGTAAAAACTGGAAACACAAGACAGAAAGAACTTTACCAAATACAAAAACCTAGAGTACTGTGCGAACAAAAATGACAGACTCTGTGAGTGTTCCTTCCCCTTTTCGATAGCAATAGCGTGTTCGTACATGGAACAGGCACCCTCAAGATTCCCCTTCAAAAGAAAACAAGAAATGAAAGATCAGATAAAGTTAACAAAGATCAAAACTGCTCCTGAAACCGTACGAGGTGACCAAGCAATCTTACAAGTCGACGCTCCATGTTCGCATGCTTGATTATTGCTTCCACAAGCCCAGGTGATATTTCAGCGTGCACAAGTTGAAATGCAGCTCGAGCACCAGGAATATCGCCACGCTGTTCCCGCAATCGAGCAGCAAAAAGGTGAATCTCTGGTTGCCTCTGTTAAAGGTGGACAAATGAGTTTGATAATGAAATGTAGTAGAATTGAGGGGCAACCTATTCAAGGAACAGCTCTAGACACATGAATTTAATTTCCAGCAATAATTCATGGACATTAGAAACTAATGCAACTCATTTCCACCCTTTCCAGTACAAATTCTTGGCAAATAAATACCAGCCTATTATAACTTTCGAGGATCACATAGTGCATGATGAGTGGAAAAACAATTAGAAACCAAAAGGAATTCATCAACGACTTCAGATCTCACTTGAATTCAGTACTTTAACACTTCAAAACTCTATTTTGCAAGAGAGATGTATTTTTTTAAAGAACAACAGTAACTAACACAAAATAGCACTTCCAATTATTGAACTTATCTCCATGAATCCCAGCACAAACATCGTAAGGAAATCCAATTGAGAGCATTGCCTACAACCTCATTAGTAAACTAAAATTAGCAGCACATTAAATTGAATCCCAGACCCATAATCCCGTGCTCAATGCTAAGAAATCTACTAAAGAGCAATGTCAATGCTGACACTACAGAATGACAGACAAGTAAGCAAGCTTATTAGCGGGTGACCAGTGAAACACTGCCGCATTTAGCATTACCAGCCGCCCATTTCATATTATTCAAGATGGAGCAATCTCCAACCCGTGGTAGAAAATATATCAAGAAGTGATCTCAATTCTAAAATTACAAGATAACAGACAAACAAGCAAGTTTACCAGGGAGCGACAATTAGACACAATTTTCTTGACATGAATGAACAATTTACTTTATGAGATGGAAAAACTATCTACTATTTCTGTCCATCTTTGCAGCCAATCCATATTACAGCAGCCGTTGGGTTTTTCGCAGTTCAACCTTCTATGTCAAGATATTTCTTATATTGAAAGAACGGAGAGAGGAATACTGATCCCATTGAATATTTGGACTAGGGCACCATACAAGGTAGCCTGTTTTTGCTGGACACATTCTTATGAAGCTGTGCTCACTCAACAGTCTTTACAGAGAAGAGGCATGCCCCTTTGTAGGAGATATGTACTTGTGAAAAGAATGAGGAGGATGCTAATCATTTATTGTTACAATGTAGCTTCACATAACAGGTTTTGGACTTATTCTTCAATATGTTCCACATCAGTTGGCTTTCTGCCTAGGACGATAAGGCAGCTTCTTCGATGTTGGACAGACGAAGGCATTGGGAAACATAAGAGGAGAATCTGGGATACTACCGGCTTGCATTTGGGAGGTGATATGTAATGAAAGAATCCAAAGATGCTTTGAAAGCAAATACGAGAATATCCATAACTTGAAATATAGATGTATCTCATTTTTGGCTTTCTGGTGTAGAGTGTAGACTAGAACATGTAAGCACAGTGGTGGATAGTATGTTAGAATTTCTCAGTTTCCGACAGTAATGTAAAGGAACTGAGTTTGCTTGTAATTTTTTTGGCACAATCTTTGTGCTCATTGTATATATAAAAACTTAACCTTCTCAAAAGATATTCATTGATTCCAATCAATAGAAAAGCCAGTTATCATCTTGATGAGGAAAGAGAAATCTTACTACTTATATCTTTAAATGCTAAACTTTACGATGAAAAGTTAATAACCACTAAACTGCTAATCCAGACAAGCAAAGAGTCAAATAATTTGTCAAAAATAAAAATAGTGATGAAGCATACAATTCAGAAACTGACGCCCTAAAAGCAAAGAGAATCTCATGTTGAACAGACCAAATATAGTCACAAGGGGGAAATTTTAGAAAAAAAATAATGAGATTTTACCTTGACAAAGACTTGAGTGGCACGAGCAAGTGCGTTATCAGCAAGATCCAAACTTCCACTTGTTTCCATACACGAAACATACCGAATCCAATATTCAGGATAATTGGCACACGCAATCAAACATCTCTCATACAGCTTGACCACCTGACTTGCACACGTAACAATGGGTTATACATTTTAACACACTACCACAATAAAGAAATTCCACAAAAAAATGAAAGGACTAAGGAGTGATGCACAAGGAGTACTCCGCTGGTGGAACAGGGCCCCTCTAATACAAAAGGGGGGACCCTTCTAGCCTGACATGGTTAGGAAGATAAGAACACACCTGCATGCATAACATTGGAACTTCAAAACAAATATCCCACTATACAACAGATCATGAAACCCAGAACGTCGACTCACAAATGAGGGTTTGAAGTACTTAGCCTTAACGAAAGCAAATGGATGGTCCATGCTTTAGTCCAAGTTCAATATCCCGTTAAAAAGATGCTTCATCCGATTGTTTAGCCAATATAGCATATGAGGCAGCAGATATTACTTTGACTGTAAATAAATGTATAACAAGGCAACTAAAGCTATAAATAAAGAGAAATTGAAAATTCACAAATAACAAACCCAAGTACCTTATTGAAGTCATCTCCTCGTTCTATAAAGTCGAGATAATTGTGCCAATTTACAAGCTCTGCAACATTCAGAGGCCGCACATGAAAGTATGGCCTCCTTATAGCTGTTTCAAAACCAATGATCTTAGAATCGAACTCCTTAGCTTTCTTATACATCTCTTCTCTAATGGCGATATATTTCTCCAACTCCTCGGCATCTTTTAAGCCTGCACTTACAGGTTTAGAAGGATCAGAACCGGGATTAACCTCTCCCTCAATCTGTTCACCCCCAGCTTCTGCTGCAGCTGCAGCTTCTTCAGGAGTTCGTAACTCCGATAGAGGCCTACTAGCCACCAGCTCCTTGAAACTGCAGATAGAATTGCATCAGGAAAGGAACAGCGGTAACATTAACTACTTTTCTTGTATCAATAAAAGATTCACTACATTGTCAGCGTATATAATTTAAACCCTTTAAAATGAAACATGTTGACTTGTCTAGAATATATTTGACCAGCAGAGCTGAATTAGCTTAGGATCTTTGCTCCTACAAGTGGATTTTTAAGAATTAGCATGGAACTTAAATTCTCTGCAGTTTCTAATAAACAATAAGAGCGGGCCCAAGCTAGCACGATATACTATAATTAATCAGTTTCTAGAGCCTTAATTATTTGAAAGTCACGTGACATTTTGACATATTGCCTTCACCCAGACAAAAACTTTTAGCCATACTTTAAACAAGCAACGTTTCAAAACCCAGATACTTAAACAAGAAAGATACTGTCAAAGATTAAGCTTCTTTATACTTAAATAAGCAATGATATTTTTTTTCCACAAGGCAGCCAGAACGACAATGCCAGAGATAATCTGAGAGACTGAAAGCCCTGAATGAATAATGAAAATGCAAAATAAGCTTCAAAGAAGATAATCACCCTTCAAAATAGCGATCGAGCTGCTGATTTGGATTCTGCAATATCTGTGTGTAGATGGCAGCAACATTTGACCAAGCCTGTTGTGTGTACTCACATTCCAGGTACTTATCCCAAAGTGGAAAGGACAGGTAGTCTGTTCCAACATACACTAATCCTCTTTCAAATAACCTAACAAACAAACAAAACAGTGTACTATAGGATTAATAACACGCACATGTCTTCGCATGGGCTCTAGAAAATGCAGTACATGAGAAGAGTTCAAGCTAAAGTACTAAATTCACTCAAAGAGCATACACTCCCACAAATATGCTGCATTTACCTTCCTCAAAACAATCTTACAATGTCCTTGAAAGGAGCAGTGAGAAGGCATCTTAGCCTTTACTGGACGAGATCTTCTGAGCAGCAATGTGTTTATTGATGCATCTCATGTGCGATGGTTAATAACAGCAAAATATCATGGAGAACTACATGGACTATACACAGCCCTAAGGACAGGGAAAATTGAAGGGGGAGAATAAGGCCATAAATAGAATTGAATCTTGAAGAAAATTCATATGGCTACTGAGCAATAGCCATAGAATCACGTGGATTGCACGTCAGTTATACAATTCTGAAGTGCAATCCAAACAAACCTTACGCCAGGTAGATGAATAAGAGCTGTTGCAAACATGCTGAAATCAGGTCAGAGAGCATTGAAAGATCGTATAGTTTGGCACAAAGAAAAATTATAAGCATCTTGTGCCGATGATCTCCCATACAAAACTAGAACAAATCAAATCAGCAATCACATTACCTTCTAATGGTGTCAGGATCTCCATAAGTGCTTATAGCAAAAACACAATAGTGCAACCACATATCTACCGAATATGTCACTCCTTGGACAGCTCGTTCATAGACCTCTACAACTTTGTCAACAGAGCCAAGACGCGCCTCATGATCTGCATATTTCTTCCAATAACCGTAACACAAAGGAAATTCTGCCAAGAATGCATCATAAACCTTCCGAATCTTCAAAATGTTCCCCTACACATTTTCACATTGCATATCAAATCCAGCATTGAGGAAATTTGTATCCACGAGTTACAGAATATCGACAACCACAAGCTTATTTTAGCAAGAAATTTGACCCATATAAATTTTTTTCTCAAAAAGACAAATACACACTCCATATTACAGATGAGCCTGTTTGCTTAATGTAAAGATTTAAGAAATTAGAGCTGACTTTAACTATGACTTAGATGTGCTAAATGCCAGGCAGATCATTGAAGAAATAACATCCTAAGATCAATTATATGATGGAAATAGGAAGCTCTTTAATCAAAGCAAATGGATCAAATCTTTTGGGACCCAAACAAGGAAAGTGCATAAAGTAACGTGGATAAGAGCATCACACCGTCACCATTCTTGTACTCTTAAATTTCTAGCTAATGAAAAAGTGATGTCTTCAAACTGTTATACAACACTGATTACAATCCTGGAAAGTACCAGATAAAACATATCCAAAATAAACTGGCCTTAAAACATGGAAACCACCAAAAGTTTTTCCTAAGTAGATTAACACATGGCATGGATGGGAAGAGAGGTGGAGAGCATGCCACCTACTCTATAGTGCCCGTTTGTCTCAAAGAACAGGAGATTTAGCTTAACTAAAGAATAGCTATAGACATAAAAGATATAGGCTAAGGCAAAAAAGGCTATGTGACGCAGCTCCTGCAGTTGCGTAGGCAATTAATTTATAGCTTAGAAACTATTTGCCAGGAATAGTACCCATATTTATATGTAATTAAGAAATTTTGTGCCACACGCTATCCTTCTCCCTAGCACGAAAGTCAGATGTATTTGTAGCAGAAGATCAGAAAAGACAGTACCTTTCTGGATAGGTTCTTACCAGTTGGACAGAAAGAGAAGCAAATTGAAATATATACATAATGAGAACAAGAAACTCTTTTCTCAAATAAGCAAAAACGAAGACCAGCAAATGAAGAATCCCAAGATGAAATTCACTAGACAGAAGATCAGTTAAAGTACCTCTGACATCTTCTCAGTCTCCTCAATAAGGGCAGTCCAGGTATTGAAGTCTAAAGAATTCGTCCTTACTATGCTCCATAATCTTTCCTCTTCAGGAGATAAAGCTGCCAACAGAAAATATAGCTAGTAAGTTTACTACCTGCTGACGCAACTGACGTTCAGGACAAAGGGACAAAAAAGGAAATTAAAAACATACAAAAGATGAAAGATGAAGAAAGACAACAAAATTGATTGAGTAGACAACATGCTGCACGAATAAGTAAAAGGAAATCGACCAGGTAAAGCAGCTGGTTACAAGGTGGAAGACTACCGAGAAAAACAAATAACTATCAATCACCAAAGACATTCGCATAGAGCCGAGCTATGGCAGCATCCTAGAGTAACTTTACTGTTTATGCAGATTTTCTTTTGGAAAAGAAACAGTAACACCACATGTCTACTAAAGAAATTTATATTAGCATCATGTATTTGTATTATGATTCTTGTGACTACTTAAATTGAGGACAAGCATCCCTGAACATCTAATGAGGTTCTTATTTAGTTTGATTGCAGGAGTAGCAACCGTCAATGATGGTCACCGAACGGCTAAAAAATATACCTAAGCCATCTTCTGACTGATGCATATTGGAACTTCCATGAACGTCTGATGCAATCCCATTTTCAGCAATTGCAGCTTCTGCGATGTCTCTTGATTCAGCAGCGTTGTTGCCATTTGCAGAAGATCCATAATCAGCAACTTGGGATGAACCTACTGGTGCATCTGCTAGAGCGGCAAGATCCTGGCTGGCATCATACTGCATAGCAGTAGCACCTTCTTGCTGGGTAGACATTGCATCAGTAGTATAAGGGTTTCCAGCTTCTACATTAGAAGATGTCAACTCCCCTGCGCCATTTGGACATGAAGTGGCCAGATCCCCAGCGTTCCCAGCATCAGAAGAAGCATGGGCGCCAGCATCATCAGGAGTTTTGGATGAATAACCAGCAGATATATAATCAGTGACTGGCGAGGTTTGAGCTACCACAGTTTCACTTTCGCCCATACTTTAAAACCTGTCTACTTAACAGACGAAATTAATTAGTACAGCAGCAATATTAGAAAATCTAAGGAAAAATTAACATTATACACATTTGTTCCCTAGCATATCTCCATAAATATTTCAAAGAATGAGTAGGATAACTAACTAAACATAGTCAGAAATGATATATACTAGTGAGTGTGTAATTGGAGTAAAATGTTATATACTTTCCTCTTCCTTATACTCGTTTCTTTCTATATTTATGAAGTGACCTTAAATATCACGTGCACAGTATAGGCCATCATACAACCATCTCTAAGTCACATCCTACAAAAAGAAAAACAGCAGAGGGCAAGAGGACAAAGAGCTGAAATATTCATGTTCTAGACCTAGTCAAAGAAAAACGTTAATTTTTCCTTCCTATCCTACTATTAGGGCAAGCAATTTAACATATTTGAGTCCTAACAGGGATTTGGATAAACAATCTGAAAATGCGTAAAGACATATGCCTGTGCAGTTGGCACTTGGCATTGCAAAAGTATCCACATATGCCATTAAGTTGCACTCATTAACTTAAAATCCTGAATCCGGCTTTTAAGGTCAGAATTTGAAATATCAGGATACAAATCTACACTCTAAACTCGAGAAAAGTCAGAAAACTATAAAACTTCACAAAATACGAGCCAATGAACTACAGCTTTGGGTGCAAATCCTACCAGCCAACATGGTAAAGTGGATAAACTACAACTTTAATACATAGAACAAGTAAGAACATAGAAGAAAGGTGAGCATTATTGTTTCCGACAACGGATGAAGGAAGCCGGAAATGGAACTTACCTGACAGACGGCGAGGGGTCGACGGAGAGCTTCGAGAAGCTGCAGAGGTTTTTTTTCTCACGAGTTTTTGGGGGTTTTCAGTTGTATGGAAGAAGAGAAGGATTAGGGCAAATAATAGGAAGCAAGGGTAAAAATTAACGTATCTAATCGCAATTCTTGGATTAATTTAAGGGGTGTTTATCATCCATTATATTTCTTGTACGAGTTTTTTTTTTATATTCAGTTTCCCGCATTAAGCCAAACTATTCGTGAACATAGTAGTCCGATCCCTCCGCATTACTATCAATATCAATAAATCGTTGTATATACCTGAATGAACAAGGTTTGAGAACAAAACAACTGATTTGACCTACCCCAGAAGAGAAAAAATTGCTCCCACCTCGAACTCACGCTGTAAGCCTTTAGCTGGATTTTAAGTTTCCTCCTTTGTCATCGAACTATGTCGGGGGACACGAGATTTCTTGTATGAGGTTGTTTATCGTCCGATTCGATTTTATGTATTATCGTTTTTTGATGTGTAAATATGCTAAATTAACCGATAAGATATTCGTTATCATTTTTTGTCTTTCAATTTTCGATTTAACCGATAAGAAAATGCTCCGATAATTTCTTTTGTTTTCTCTTATTTTTATTTATTCATATATACATTGACTTCATGCATAAGAATCTACACAGATTACGAGACAAAAACTTTAAAACACACTGTAACAATCAAGCAGCAAATCATAAAATGATAATGAACTTTCAAATTGTTTAATGCATTTTAAATAGTGAAAGTACAAATGATAAGCGCATTGAACATTGAGAAAATAAGTGTGTCTGCACTAAATATTTAGAAATAAGGTTTGTATAAAATGTAAAGCCATTATTATATAATTAGAGATAAAAAGATAATTTTAATATAAGCTTATTGGGTTATCGGTTTAATCATTAACTAAATACTTAAAATCGAAACTGAATCGATGACCCAATAAAAAATTTACAAAATCGTTTACAAATTGTTAACACACTAATCAGATACCGATAAACCAATAGCATTTTATTAGTATTTGATATTTAGATCTCATTTAATTGTTATAAATAAAAGTATGCAAATAATTATATTTTTGTACTTTTACATTATAAACGAAAATAATATACTTATTAATTTTAAAATCTCAATTGAATTTCATATCTCATTAATAAAAAATTGAAAGACAAATAAATTACTAATAAATTCATAACAAGTTATACCATGCTAACAAAGACTTAAAATCTAAGGAACATATGCATTTAAAATTAATTAAAATTTTAAATATTTTATTTTTATACATGATACACTTCTTACAAATTATTGTGACATAATACTTGAGTATGAATGTTATAAAAAGGTAAGTTTACAAAATGTGTACATGTCACTGTTGTTATAGATATAATATTGTTATAGAGAAGTAAAATATAATATGAAAAATCAGTTTCATATAAAAGCAAACTGTTATATTGAAATGTTGTTTTAACGAATGACAATTAGAGATGTTTGATTGTATTAAAGTAAATATATTATGTGGATATGTGTCTTTTTCCTTTCTTTTTTTTGGTTTACAAATTATTGTTACATAATATTTGAGTATGAATGTTATAGAGAGGTAAGTTTACAAAATGTGTACTTTTATAATGAATGTCAATGTTGTTATAGGTAGAGTACTCTTATAGAGAATTAAAATATAACATGAAAATTGATTCTGGATAAAATCAGATCGTTATAGTGAAATATTGTTATGATGAATGACAATTATAGAGATGTTTGACAGTATTAAAGTAAATATATCATGTGGATATTTTTCTTTTTTTGGTTTGTCTAAAATCTGTATTGGAGCCCGATTATACTAAATTCGCGTCGTGAATAGCCTTCGAGGGAAGCACTATCTATCAAGGATTTTGTCATACTAGGGCTCGAACCCGATACCTCTAGTTAAGGAAGAAGCAGTCGCATCCATTGCACCATGTTATTTTTGTGGTGGATATTTATCACATAATACAAACAATGAGAATATCAAATTTCTGGCATGAAAATGACATTATTTATCAGGTTTGTACTTTACTATTTTCATTTTTCATCTACAAAAGTTTTTTACTACAAATATTTTAAACAAAAGATGATTTTAAAAAATCATTTAAATTAAACAAAAATGATTACATTAGGGTTTCATTTTTTTAAAATTCTTTCAACCCCTTTCTATATTGTAATTGTCCTTTTCAACCTCTTTCTATATTGTAATTGTCCTTTTATTTTTTATCTTATTTTTTTAAAATAATTTTTATGGCCTTTTGTTTAAAATAAAAGTGATTATGGATAACATATAATTACTTGTCACACACAATTATACATCAATATTGTCACAATCCAAATTTCAAGTCGCGAAGACATTTATTCCTACCCGATAAGCGAATCATTCACAACTGATTACGCCAAATCTTAAACAAGTAAATTATGTGAAAAGAATAAACTACACCATTTCAAAGTCATAAGCTAAGTCACATATCATAAATAAGCGGAAAAGTACAAGTGGAAATGCTATTAGAGCCAAAGATACAAGTCTGATAAGTCATCCTGAATACATTGTCTAAAGATGTAAAAGACAAAAAATAAAATAAAGGAAAGGAGTATGGTGACATGGATCAGTCAATAACTCACCCCGAATACTATAAATAGCCATCTCAATTGTCGGTGATTCCACGCGCTCCACTGATGCTCGGAACAAACTTTGCACACAAAAAGATGCAGCAAGTGTAGAGCGAGAAAACAACATATACTCAACATCATCGCTGACCGATCCTAAATTAAAACGGTGGCGATCGATTTCTGAATGCTCACTTTCACACTTAACAGTTATTAGCTCAAAGGGTGTGATCATATTCTTACAAGAAGAAGACAAGTAATTTACACCGTTCAGCAAATATCCAAGTAATCAGTCAAAAAGATAATCATATTTTACCATATCTTCTCATTAATCAATAAACACATAATCAATGACATGACATTGGTAGTAAATGCAATGCAAAGCAAAGGCCATCTAACAAACGGTATATACATGCTCATTTAATAGAAATGTGTGACCATGGGGCTCTTGAGGTCCATACATCACCCAGGATTATTTTCCATCGGGTTCTCGGCCAATTCCGCTCTCAATCTCTGTACTTACCCTAGTTTCATGTATCATCTGCATCACTCAGTTATATCATCTGCATCACTCCACTTTGAACTATTTTCCATCGGGCATAATCATATGTATCCTCAACGGTAATATGCACGAGATACCATATGAAAGTATGAATATGATAATCACACAAAATAAGCAACATGGCTATAAAGTAGAGGCTTAATTTAGCTATGTTTCATCCTTAAACAAGAGTTTTAGAGTGACGAGACTACATAATCAACAAGTAAGAGATTCATATCTAACATAACAATCAAGTAAGAGATGTGTGTCTCACACAACTATCAATATCAATTAAAATTCACTGTCAGCTAATGCACACATGCTTTGGCATTTTTATAATTGAAATAAACGATTTGAATACGACACAAATCTCCCAATCATAACACTAGTACCCTACGAGTGTTCGTCACCTGACAAGTACGAGACCTTTTTTTTACCACTTTCCTTAACATTTGTTAATTTATCGGCCAAATACTTTAAATATGGTCAAGTAAGGTCTCAACTTATCTATTCCGAAGTCTGAAGCTCACAACAAAGTCTTGCATTTCCTCAAAACTTTTGAACGATCTCAATCTGTTCAAATACGAAATCTATGTAAACATGCAAGTCCATATATACCCATATTGCTATTTTACTATCCCGAACCCAAAAAGTCATTCCAAAGTCGACCCTGAACCCCGGAGGGCATAACTGTAATTTTACTACCAAAATCAGTCTACTCAATGCTATAGTCTAAATTCAGAAAATGACCAAAATTGACTTTCAATTTGAAGAATTACATAATTTCAACTTTAGGGATTAGAGTCCCAAATTCTCAACTCACAACATAATTTAAACGACTAAAACCTACTAGATTACATGATTAATTAGTTAAAGTGAGGTTAGATTCAATGCAGAACTACTAAAGTTTTTAGTCGAAAAAGGAAATAGAGATATTTAAGAGAATTACAAAAATATTTTGGTTGAAACCAGTAGGAGAGGGAAAGAGGATATTTGAGATAATAATAGAGAGATTCAGAGAGAAGATTTGAGATATTTGAGGAGAAGATTTGAGAGATTTGGAGAAAACAATTTAAAACCTTTAGAAGAGAGTAGGGGATGGCAATTGGGCGGGGCAGGTGCGGGTACCCCTTCCCCGCACCCTTACCCGTCAGAAAATTTTATACCCGCCACGGGTGGCGGGTACAATTTCAACATTCATACACGCCTAGGCGGGTATATTCTTAAATCCACACCCGCTCCACCACCCAAGTGGATATCCGTCACCCGCCAATACCCGCATGTACCCGCCTGCACAAACATTTCTCTATTATCTTCTTCTACTCTTTTAACCGTATTCAGTTTTTATCTCGTGGCCATCACTGTTATGTTCAGTAAATAACATAACGAAACAGATAAAGATAGAGATTTAAAAAATAAAAGAAATGACAAATAAATAGAACCAACAATAATCAAACTCAAACCAGTAATATTTTCAGGTACACTCCAAATAAATGGAAAGATTAAAAAACTAAAAATTGCCAGTAATGGTCCAGCTTCTAGTTGCTTTAACTGATGGTTCTTAACCCCAAGTGCAACACCAACATAACCAACAATGGTCAAACTAGTATAGTTAACAAATGACAAAAAGAAAGTTGATCCAAGTTAGCAGCAACAACATCAGTTAGCAGTAAGCCAACATCAACATCAGTAAGCCAAATTTGATCACATCAGTTAGCAGCAAGCCAACAACATCAGTCGACTTCTTCCTCAATATCACATATTTCAATCTCCTTGACATCACCACCACCCGCATAATGTATAAAGTATAAACAAAGTAATTAGAGTCTAACTTTAATTTAATACAACATAAATAATTTAATCAAACTAATGTTACCTTTAATATCCGCCCAAATCCAGTTTTGAGCACACATTAATGCCTCCACCGTTTCCGAAAGAAGTCGACTACGATAAGGATCAAGTACACGTCCACTAGTGCTAAATGCGGATTCCGATGGGACGGTAGAAACTGAAATGCTCAATATATCCCTTGCTATTTGTTGCAGAACGGGATAATTATTTCCATTTGTTTTCCACCAATTAAGAATATCGAAATCATCCATAAGTGGTGCAGTTTCAGCTTCCAAGTACTTCTCCAAATCAGATTTTAGTCCAACTTTACTATTGTCTTGTGACACAAATTGTGTAAACTCTTGCATGTACCCCATTCTCATACTACTTGTAACATCAGTTGAAGACACGTGGCTATTACTAGCTGGATTATTACCATTTTTGTGCCCATACTCGTCCACCAATTCCTTTAAAAAATCATAAATCATTTTTACCTCAACATCAACAACAAGCGTATCATAAATTTTAGCAAAGTAAAATCGAACGAGAGCCATCTTGAACCTAGGATCAAGTATAGTTGCCACTTATTGTATTTATCTAGCATTACCTCAACCATTTTTTCATAGATAAATGGTAGGTGAGGACAACCAGTTGGTTAATAAGATTCTAATCTCACAAATTATAGGGAAATAAATATTGGCAGTCGGATACGTCGAGGCAGAAAATTGATGTGTAATATCATTAAACACTTTCAATAGTTCACATATTTTCACAACCTTATCCCAATCTTCACTAAGTGGTGGATTTTTGTACAAATTATCTCGCGCATTAAAACAACAAATACCTTCTTAAACTTCATAGCAACTAGAAGCATGTCATACGTCGAATTCCATCGAGTTTTACAATCAAGTATAAGTGATTTTGAACAATCAGGAACAACTTGCTTAGCTACTTGTTCAATTTTTTAGCTCTCTTATGTGATGAAGTCCAAAAGACAACACTTACCCTAATTTTTTCAATACCCTATTTGAAAACGACACATAAGCCATCTTGAACAATCAAATTAAGTATGTGTGCACAACAACGCATATG
Source organism: Anisodus acutangulus (assembly GCA_029783415.1). NCBI lineage: Eukaryota > Viridiplantae > Streptophyta > Magnoliopsida > Solanales > Solanaceae > Anisodus > Anisodus acutangulus. Next base: position 42,233,274 of record CM056507.1, read on the forward strand.
AAGAAAACGCCCATGCAACATCAATGAACCATAAGGAAACTCCAAACACAATAAATTCATCATCGCATCATTTGTAGTACAATTATCAACTGTTATAAAAGACAAACTAAGATCAAGATTCAAAGATTGAATGCATTCTTTTAAAGACTAGGCAAGCACCTCAGATATATGCGGTGCCGGGACATATAAGAACCTATTAGATTGATATGAACATAATACTACTATTAAAAATTTTGAAATAAAAACTTGCATAATCACATAATCATAGAAGACCACACCTATCAAATAATCACAATCATTTACCACATTACAACTTGCATAATCAAACAAGAAAGAGTACATGATGATTCGACTTTGGAATTTTCATGAATTATCAACGAAGTGTGCGGTGACAGCCATGTATAATTTTTTCTTGATAGTTTGCAGTCCACATGTCGGTAGTCAAAGCAAACCCTCCTTTGACTTTCCTTAACAAAGCACTTATACTCTCTTTTTCGATATTGTGTCGTTAGAGAATGTTTTTTGTTGTTGTGTTGCGGCAGGGAACATTGAAATGAAGAGTATTAGAGTACTTTCTAAAGCCATAATGTTCAACCATGCTTAGTGGGTATTCATGGAGAATACTCATTTATGCTAAGTCTTGTCTCGCATTATCTTGGCGGAACTCATACGGGGACAATGTCAACGTCTCATTCGTATCACAAGGTCTAGCAAGTGTACCAAACATCCTTGTTTGTCGGAGATCCATGCATTTATTTTTTGAACATTTACTTGCATGCTCTTTCAAGTGACTTGTTCCAGCTCTCGGTCCTCTAGCAAGTTGCTTCAAACAATGGTTGCACTCCGCTTTTATTTCTTCCCCTACTCGTTTCCTTGTAAAATTATCCCAAGCTTTTGATATATGTCTACTGGTTCGGGGCAAAACAGAAGTATTTGCAAAATTAATTTGCTCTTGGCTCTCTTCAATTTCTTTACTTTTTTCCGCTGTATTCGGGGTACAACTTGCCGTAGAAGGATCTGATGGTTTTGAGGAAGACATAGTAATGTCATTACCATTGCTTGCCATTCTTACCCATGCAATTATATATATACAGATTAAGACAATATTGAAAAATATTAAATTTGTTTGAGGCAGAACAATAATCAGTAACCAGTCCATAGGACCAGTAATCAGTAATCAATCCATAAATTTGTTTGAGGATCAATAATCAATCTTATAGTTCATCTAACACTAGTCATTAATCAATCCATAAATTTGTTTGAGGCAGAACACTAATAAGTAATCAGTAATAGTAATGGTTGTGCAATACATACTACTCCAGCCAACTTCAAATAGAGAAACAAAAGGGATGGATTTTCCCAGCGAGCATACAAACACACATAGTCATATCTCTCGTTCAAATAACTTCAAAGATCAAGTATGACCAAAATGTTAATGCATTTTTACAATCAATAAATAGGAAAATATTATTAGTTTATCAAATGAGACCCAACACATATTTCTTGTTAATGGTCTGACTAGTTTATCATGCTTCGACACTCGACAGTGAACAAAATATAAGGGAAAAAGTTTAATTTTTTTCGATAGACTGTCATTTTTTGGGTGTAGCAAACTGAGGTGGAGCGAACTAATGGCCGATGGGTTTGGGTGTAGCGAATTAATGGCCGACGGGTTTGGGGGAAATAAGGACTGGTCGATGGTTGACGGTCGACGGTCGATGGCCGATGGATTTGGGGGAAATAAGGTCGATGGTCAATGGTCGATGGCCGATGGCCGATGATGGGTTTTGGGGGAAATAAGGTCGATGGTCGATGGGTTTGGGGGAAATAAGGTCGATGGGTTTGGGGGAAATAAGGTCGATGGCCGTCGGCCGATGATGGGTTAAGAGTTAAGGGTATCGGCCACGACGGCCAGTGTTGCATTGCTGAATGCTTAGGAGCTGAACCCTTGTAGTCTAATATTAATTAAGGGTATTGGGCTTATGAATGGGCTTACGGAATACGAACTACTAGTCTAATATTATTGGGCTTATGGGGCGGGTAGGTGGGGGAGGCGGGTAGCAGGCGGGTATAACTGCAAAACCACCACCTACCCGCCTACCCGTGGTGGGTACATTTTCAATATCCATACCCGCCTACTATCCGCCAAAGTTATACCCATACCCGCCCCAACTGGGGCGGGTGCGGTGCGAAATCCGCAAAATTATACCCACATGCCATCCCTAGAAGAGAGATAGAAAAATTCAAAATCTAAAAGTATTTAATTTTTTTCCCGATTATGAGATATAAAATACGTAGCTTGAAATTTGAGTATGGGTTACGTAGTGTCAATTCCTTAAAATGAAAATTTTCTGTGTCATAAAAGTAGGCCAACTTGTCACGTGATATCAATTTTTCGCAATTGAGGAATCTTTAAGAAGGTTATATTTTTGAAAACTTATGTGATATAACTACTAAAGTCCGCTAATTGTTCATTTTAGTAACATTTTCAAATTATTATTAAACATAATAATAGTTTATAAAAACATAGTAATCCCTTAAATTTAGGCTTTAATCTTAGTAGACTTAATCACTTTCATTCTTATAAGTTTTCCCTCTCCCCATTTTCACACACTTCAGTTACTCTGTAACCCCTCACGTTAAATTGGCTTCCTCATCTCGCTAACGATTTTCATAATTGTATATGCTCCATCATTTTTGCTTGAGAATGTTCAAACCTCCATGACTTATAGCCTCCCGTAGTTTGATTCATTTAGATCTACGAAACATTTGGTTGTGAGTTGGAGAAATCGATATCCCTTATTTCTGGAATTAAAGTTAGTCATGAGATCTCGTCACTCTTTTCACTATTTTTTTGTGTGATAATGATAGCGGAATGATTGTATTTCACGATTATAATTATACATACAGTAACATATACACATAATACAAGTGACAGACAAGTGATATATCCATTTATGTTGTGCGTATGTATCTTGTATCACATATATAAGTCATTTTATATCAGATGTATCAATATAGATACAATGGCATACCTATGACACACAAGTGATATAAATTTTATATGTTTGGCGTATGTTTATTGTATGTCCTATGTATCAATGTATATACAATTATGAACACGACATACAAATATATACAATGATATACAATCATATATATCACTGTGTTTGTGTGCATGTCAATGTATGTCTGAGGAATTTCAAGTGTATACATGACATACAACAAAATACAAATACGTACAAGTGTACACACAATTACAGAAATGAGCTGAATTTTATACATTTTAAATTTTTAGTGTTATTATATTTTGTAAAGTTAGTAATATTGCTATCATTTGCAATAAACGTTATTAATATTGCTATTTATGAAAATTCCTCTTGTAGTTATATGGGGTAAGAGAGATAAATTAGCCTATATAGATGAAATTAGATGAATAACTTATCTCACATTTTATCCCATATAAATGGAATCAGATGAAATACAAATATATTATTCCACCAACCAAACATAGAACTAATAATCCAAACTCATAGCCCCGGGCATAGTTGAATGACAAAGGAAGTGAACTTAAAATTCAGCTGGAGGCTGCAGTGTGAGTTCAAATCCTGATGGGAGCACTTTGCTCTCTTTTGGGATAGGAGCTTATAGGTGATATCACTGCTCTTTTCTTAAATCTATATCATTCCGACACATTTCGCGATTTACTGATAGTAGTGTTGAGAAATCGATAATACTAGAATAATCTGGCGTAAAAAAAAAAAAAATCCAAACTCACCCCATCGCCCCGGATAGGCCTATATCAATAGGCCCGTAACCTATGTTGGAGATGAGTCGAAAAGAACAGTTGTCATTCATCGTCCACTTTCTTTCCCGCATTATACGAAACACACAAAGACACGGCAAAAGATTGATTCATCCCCCAGCAATTGGGTATTCTAAAAACCTGATCTTTATAGAGATGCACTTACCTAAATCTTGGCGTGGGAGAAAATTGAGAAGAAAAGGGGTGGAGGTGCAATATGTTTGGATACAAATGCTTCCGTTGGAACAAAATTTCAGATCTCTATTCCCGAGAACCTGACACGTTTATTCTGCCTGCACCCATCCCACAATGGCCTCAAGGTATGCCAATTGCTTTACTAATTATCTTTTCATTGGCGGTCAATTGTCATTATCTGAATTTTGTTGCGAAATTGTTACTTTAATTAGTCAATTAACTGCGCCTCAATATCAAATTAGTTGATTGGGCTACATAAACTCTGTATCCAACCTCATTGTTAGATTGTTTTTGTGCTGATGGTCAACCTATGCAATTCGGATTGGCTCACAGAGGGTGAGTTAAAAGGGTCACTTGGATAATTATTAATTACACATTAGATTTATCATGTGGGGTTTTATAGCAGGTTACGGAGGATGTGGATTAAGGTAGAAAGGTTATTAGGTAGTTGAGTGTTGTCTCGCTTATCCTTCCATACTAGTAGTCGTTGTAGTATTACTCTTGTAATTGCTTATTAGATTTCTGTTACTATTTGATGTTTCTTGTACTTCAATTATCGTATTATTTTGTTGTAGTTACTATCCCTTTTTAAGAATGTTTTGTCATGCTTTCTTTAGTATTTTTGTCATTGCTTCTTCAGTCCCGTTGTTTTCTTTTTTCGAACTGCTTTCAAATGCTTTTACTTGAGCCGAGGGTCTATCGGAAAAACCTCTCTACCTATCAAGGTAGGGATAAGGTATGCGTACACACTAACCTCCCCAGACCCCACTTGTGGGATTACACTGGGTATGTTATTGTTTATTTAACATGTGGGGTTTTATCTTCTTTTATGTAGCCATTAGTTTAAAAACCCCAATTTGTTTGGGATTGAGGTGTAGTTGTTGTTGCATTGTTTTCTATAATTATTATCCCTAATTTTACATTGAAAAGAAGGAAAGGAACATCATTTTCTTCATTGCTACTCAGGGTGTCTCATTTTCTGTTCAATGTCTGATTAAGATTGAAATGCTTCAATGTTCCAGCAAAACTGGAAATTACACATCCATCCCAGAGGAGGTTACTATCTTTTTCATCCAAATACCATGACTATGTCCTGGTATTTTGTCTGTTTACCTTAGCTTGAAGTAATATGTTGAGTATTCCACGAGGTTCATATTTCTAATGTGGTTAACTGAAAGTTATCAACTTTAAAATGATTTCTATACTGTTCTCTAGAAAAATAATGTATGCCTTCTCAAATAAAAAAGAAAAAGAAGAAGAGAAGAATGTATGCTACTGTTTGTGGTGAAATATGCATGAGCTGGTGGCAACTTTTAATTCTTTTAGCACTGTTAAGGAAATATTGTAATCATTGTTGTAGTCTCCAAGCATGTTATTGAGTGTGAAACATTCTCAACCGTAGTTTCTTTTTTGCCACTCTTTCATGCTTTTAATTCTATTTGCCTCTTCTTATACAAGGGCTCTACAAGTTTTAATACCTAGAGTTGTCAATGAAGTAACTAGTCTGGAAATAAACAATAGAAATTTTGAAGGCAAACATAGCAACATACATAGCCTTAAACAAAATTGTATTTCCTTGCTAGCTTTTTGGTGCAACATGGCCATTGTAAATGATGTAGGTTCCATGCTTGATATGACTGAGGCCTTGCACACTTTGTAATTGTTAACGCACCATGTTAGTGCTGTTTCTCCATTTATATAATATGATTACTTGTAAAAAAAAAGTAACTAATCTGGGAAGATGCTGCTGTAGTCTTTTGATTGATAGGCATAGGACAATGAGCTGTAAAATGAAAACTTCCTGATGTTATTTTCTTCTACCAGAAAATGGAATTAGCATAAGTTTCTGCAATATGAATACTTTTTGAAAGTTCCACATGCTTTGTTTGAGCAGTAAAATCATATGTACTACTGTTTCAAAATTTATCTAAAGCACTTATTTTTCCATCATGATTAACTTCCGCATATTAAATCAGGACATTGTTTTCTGATTATTTCTTGTTCAACTGATTAAGTTTCATTCAGTTTCCCTCTCTACCATATTCTCTATGTTGTACTTTCATTCTTATCTCGCACGTAGGGGTGAACACGAAAAACCAAAACAAACCGATAACCAAATAAAGCCAGAAAAAACCCGACATTTTTTTGGTTTGATTTGGTTTAGTTGTTAATTGTAAAAACCAACGATATTTGGTTTGGTTTTGGTTTCAAGTCGAGAAAAACCGAAAAAACCCGAACCAAACCGACTTTATATATACATATTTTAAAAATTATATTTATAAATATGTGTGTGTGTGTGTGTATTTTTATTTATTTGTATGAATAAATTACAATGTATATTATATTTCTGTACTCTTGGGCCATTCAATGTACAGTGTATCCCTTGTCTGATTGCACTTCCCATTGTTCTGGCTGTTCCTTTGGCAATTATCCAGTTATATGCAATAGATGTGGAGTCCAGATTGTGCATCGCAAGTTGCAAATTTATTTCCAATCATCAAAATGGTGTTTTTTCTTGGCTGTGTCCAATTTTCTTATGTTTAGGATGTAAAGCACATAATGGTAATTTTCCTACTTAAAGTGTCAACTGTAGTTGATGACATTGCAAAGTGTTGGCTGGTTCAATTTTAAAAAACCGACAAAAACCGGAAAAAAAAACCGAATCATAAAAACCGACTTAGTTTGGTTCGGTTTGGTTTAATGATTTGAATAATCGACTTAATTGGTTTGGTTATTTTTTTACATAAAAACCGATCCAAACCGAATTGTGAACACCCCTACTCACAAGAGGTGCTTTGCCATTCGAAGAAGACTTATAAAAACTTTGCAGATTGATTTGGCACTTTGCTGCATCCATTATTACGATACTTGGAGTTCAGACTATTCAACTTGAATCCACTAAATGAAATTTTTAAGAGTTTGGATAAGTTTTGAGTTCTTTGTTCAGCTTCTAAGTTTTCATTGTGATCAAATGACTCTTTGGGGTTAAATGTAAGAATTTCTTATTTGATTTTTTTCTTTCCTTGGAAAAGATATTGTATATGTTCTTGGACCTGCATTAGTTTTCAGAATTGCTTGATAAGACGTTTCTGTTTAGAGGATTGCATACAAACATATATAGTTTCCTTTCTTGAAAAAGAAATTAAGAGAAGAAAACCTCTAATGCTAGTTTTTTTTCCTGCTTTCTACCACTGTCTTAGAATGTTCAGATACAGGATTTGCTAGTGGAAGAATTAAACTAGGGGAATTGGAGGTTCATAAAATCAGCAAGTTTGAGTTTGTCTGGGGTTATAATCTGTCACAAGATCGGAAGCAGGGTGTTAGCTTTTATAAACCAAGGGGGGTGCCTGATGGATTTTTCAGCCTTGGCCACTACTGCCAATCTAACAACAAGCCTTTACGAGGGTTTGTGCTTGTTGCTCGGGAAGTGACTAAACCTGAGCCAGGGGATCATTGCAACGGAAATCCTTGTTTGCCTGCGCTTCAGAATCCCCTTGATTACACGTTAGTCTGGAGTTCTAATGATGGAACTGAAGAAAATTTCGATGGATCTGGTTACTTCTGGTTACCTCAACCACCAGAAGGTTATAAAGCGTTGGGGTTCATTGCGACTAGTAAGCCTGTTAAACCTGAGTTAGGGGAAGTTAAATGTGTGCGAGCTGACCTCACTGATGAATGTGAGACTCACCGCTTGATACTCAAAACCAGCTCTGTTCTTTCAGAAGTACTGGCAATTTGGAGCATAAGACCGCGGCATAGAGGAATACATGGTAAGGGTATATCAGTTGGTAGCTTTTTCTGCAGTAGCTATTGGAGCACGGGGCAAGATCTAAACATCGCATGCCTAAAAAACTTTGACGCAAGTCTACAAGCAATGCCAAACCTTGATCAGATTCATGTAATCATTAGGCACTATGGTCCTACTTTGTTTTTCCATCCTGACGAGGCCTATCTTCCATCTTCTGTACAATGGTTCTTCGACAATGGCGCAATGCTCTACACGAGAGGCGATTCAGTTGCTAAGCCTATTGAGCCTGACGGCTCCAATTTACCTGGTGGTGGGACAAACGATTGCCAATATTGGATTGATTTGCCAAGCGATGTTCGGAGGGATATTGTCAAGTTTGGAAATTTAGAGAGTGCAAAACTTTATGTTCATGTGAAGCCAGCCTTAGGTGGTACTTTCACGGATCTAGCAATGTGGATATTTTGCCCCTTCAATGGGCCAGCTACTCTAAAGGTAGGCGTAGTGAATGTTCCTCTTAGCAAAGTCGGTCAGCATGTAGGTGATTGGGAGCATTTCACTCTCCGAGTGAGCAATTTCACAGGAGAATTGTGGAGTATCTATTTTTCTCAGCACAGTGGTGGTGAATGGGTGGATGCTTATGATTTGGAGTTTATTACAGGTAATAAAGCTATTGTTTATTCATCAAAGAATGGTCATGCTAGCTTTCCTCATCCTGGAACTTACATTCAAGGGTCCTCAAAGCTAGGAATTGGAATTAGAAATGATGCTGCCCGTAGTAATCTCTACGTAGATTCAAGTACCCAGTATGAAATTATGGCAGCAGAGTATCTTGGCCATGGAGCTGTCAGTGAGCCATGTTGGTTACAATATATGAGAGAGTGGGGCCCAACCATTATTTATGACTCAAGAAAGGAGCTTGAGAAAATCGTTGATCGCTTGCCAATAATGGTTCGAAATTCAGTAAAGAGTATTTGTGATAAGTTGCCAATGGAACTGTTTAAGGAGGAAGGCCCTACTGGGCCAAAGGAGAAAAATAATTGGATTGGAGACGAAAGATGGTAGCACATTTCTTATTTCTGTCTATGGTTATCTTACTCCTCCCAGTAGATCAGAGTTGGCTTGTTGAAGTTTGTTGTACCATTATGTACAGACTCCTCTTACTCAATTCGAGTGTTCAAATTACAAGTTAAGCACACGAGATGTAATGGAGGTAAGAGGTGGAAAAATGGGCTTTGTAGTTGCTTTAGCTTAGCAATTTGTGACGACTACTTTGAGGATCCTACAAGTTTATAGTCCATAGCAGGAGTTATCTTGATTCTTCGATTATCTGCAGAAGGGAAGAACACACTACTCATAAACCAAGAGGGCATCAAGCACGCGGTAATCCTTCACCTTAAAACAAATTGATTCTTGATTCTTGTTATCACCATTTTGTTCTGAACCTATCACAATGTGCTGTTTCTCACTGTCATTGTGGCATCAGGTTGTTCTTTGCTGAGCTGTGTAAAGTTTAATGAGGACATTTCTCAATCCAAATCCTAACTCCATTGCAAATTAAAGAAAATGACTTCTGCATGACGCCCTGCCCTCTATCTTTTCTTCTACCTGCGGACGTTCTTTACTGTATGAGCAAGCTATGCCAGTATAATGTTTGGCATTGGCAGTCTCTTGTACGTCCCACTAATCTAAGCAGGTAGACACTTAGAGAATGATAGTTTGGTTCGGAAACAAAGTCATGCAGGGATAACAATGTAGGGATTGTGATACGGGAATTAGTAATCACTGGATTATTTAGTGTATATGCTTTTTTTAGTGAATGTTTAGTTCATTGCACTAAGACTTGTATATACCGTGTTTTAGTTCATTGCACTAAGTCTTGTATATACTGTGTATATTAATAGAAGCCCAAAATTTCAACCTTGTTTTTGAAGTAAATAAAAGATACAAAGATGAAATTGAGGTTGTTTTGGTCCCAGCTGTAACAAGAAATTGTTTGGGAAATTGATGTTTTTGTTGGATCAGTTCTGTCATAATCGGCTTTACTAATCTCATATTTGATCCAACCATATTGATATTGACAAAATTTGAACAAGCTGAATCACACTTTTACTTTATCTATTTTTAGTTGTTCAATTTTGTCTGACCCATTCAGTCAGCATCCTCTGTTCAATAGTAAATTTTATTCCTTCTTCGCTCTATTTAAAATTGTGAAGGTTGCATACAATAGACTCTTGTGGTTCGGTCCTTTCTCGGACTCCGCGTATAGCGGTAGCTTAGTGCTCCGGGCTGCCCTTTTTAAGGTTGCACCAATATGATATTTTGTGACTAATTTTTTAAATCTTTTTATGGAGAAAGTAGACTCGAGAAGGAAGTCAGTCATGAAATGAGAGAAAACAACCTTTAATAGGGATTTTAATTTTCACGGAGAAAGTAAATTCATGAGTTAGTCATGTCTACTATTGAGGAGGAAGCTAACTCTTTCGAGTGCGAGTCATCAAAAGAATGAATGACCACTATTGGGGGAAAGTGATAGAAATTGGTTCCCTACAACGTCTTCTGTCTTCACGCTTTTTAAAAACCACCCTAGCCTTCCACGCAAGCTATAGTACCCCGGGAATCTTTTCAAACCTTAGTCAGGGCTACTTGAAGGTCCTTTCATCTCTTCTTTCTTTGTGTTGAGAGAGTCGCCAAAAGGCTCATTACAGGAGTGAAAGAGAATCTGGCTTGCTTAGCAACCGAAGCTAGCTTACTAAGGAAAAACCAGTTAATTGGAGACCCTTCTTTGCCGGGCCGGGTACTTCTCCTTTATCCCTTGCCTTGCTTTTTTGCTCGCTCAAGTGGAGCTTCATTTGATTATTTTGTAATTCTTCCATGTCATATGATGTGATACTTCCACTTTTTCAAATTACGTGAAGGTATTTGATTAAGTACGTAATTTAAGAGAAAAAGGAACTTCTGAACGTGATCTTTACGAGCCTGAGAAATTTTTGTGGCTCTAAATCATTTTATTAAGAGTTAAACAAGAAATTTAAATTATTCTCCTTTATCCCTTGCCTTGTTTTTTTGCTCGCTCAAGTGGAGCTTCATTTGATTATTTTGTAATTCTTCCATGTCATATGATGTGATACTTCTACTTTTTCAAATTACGTGAAGACATTTGATTAAGTACGTAATTTAAGAGAAAAAAGAACTTCTGAACGTGATCTTTACGAGCCTGAGAAATTTTTGTGGCTCTAAATCATTTGATTAAGAGTTAAACGAGAAATTTAAATTATTAATATGAAATAAAAAAAATAATCTCATATAAATTGAAACGAAAGAATTAATATTTATTTTTAGGTTGTTTTAAGAAAAATAGTCTTTTAAATTTAAAAGTAACTTATGTAAATACCTTTAATTTATTATTAATAGTAAATATTTAAAATCATATAAATATATTTTTTTTAAAATTTCATGCTCAATTAAATAAAGTGACATAAATCAATTTGCACAACCAAAAAAATAGAAAAGGGAGGAGGCCCTTCAGTTAAATATAGTCCCATTGTGACCATAGGAAAATTTCCTATATTAGTCTATCTGCAACTGCAAGTCAACCAGATAAAAGGTACTTCTTCCACTTTTTACTGTCTTCAGAGTTCAGACTTCAGACTGGAAGGGCGTCAAAAAATATAATGATTCTTTTCTAATTATTACTGTACTCTCTATTTTCCAGTGACCCACATTTGCTTATCTTTTTTTCCGATTGTCGTATTATTATTATTATTATTATTATTATTATTATTATTATTATTATTATTATTATTTTCAATTGATTTCTAACGGGATTGGCCGCCGGTGATTATGCCAATCATTTGTATATGTCGGTATAGTTCAATACATAATAATTGGGTCCACTATAACTATAAGTAACAGTAAAAGTATGGTAGGCCTTAGCGTGGTAGGTGATCCGCAAGTCGAATCCTAGATGTAAAAATAGAAGGTGAACCCCCTAGAAAGAAATGAGATTATCACAGATACACATATTAAAAATATTAACTAAATTTTTCCGACGCTCCTCTTTATTATTTTCTAGAACCTCAGAAACTATCCTTTCCGGCTGCCCCCTCCCCTTATAGTAAAGGCGAGTGACTTTTTAGCTCATTTCCTTATAGTCTAGTGGCTTTCGCTCCTTTCCTGGATTAGAAAGAAAGCTACTAACAATACCGTGCAATATCTGGCCTAGTGAAAGAAAATATAGTGGAATAATATAGTGTTTGGTCCTGAGGACCAGGATGGCCACACCAGTAGAAAGAGTGTTGCTACTAAGCTAAGCTGATGTTGGGGACTCAGTATAAGCGATTTTCTGCTTCCGCCTTTCTAGGTTTCACAATAGCTTTTACATGCTCGAGATGTCCTTATGGGTAGCAGCCTCCCACAGAGATGGCCTTGTGGTCAACTTCTATTCTGCTTGTTGGAAGGTTCGTCCGGATCTCTTCCCGGGTCAATTGTTTTTTCTCTTATTCATCAAGTTTTGGTCTATGGTATTTTCTTCTTTTAGACTGGCTATCGGAGGATGGAAGGCTTGCTAAGACTCACTCTGCTACCTAAAGCCTTGCTGATGGCTCTTTGTGAGTCGACATTGAACCCCAGAATAGTCACCTTGGTCTGACTTAGCCGGCTCGTAGGAATGAATGTAAAGATCGGGCATAATAATAATAATAATAATAATAATAATAATAATAATAATAATAATAATAATAATAATAATAATAATAATAATAATAATAATAATAATAACATGGAAGTAAAAACTAGGGGTGGCCAGTGGGCCGGGGCGGGAAGGATTGGGACCAGTCGCGGAGGGACAGGAGGGTCGGGACGCGGGCTCCGGTGGGATTAGCGGGCTGGGATTGACAGAACAGGAATATGTCATGTCCTGTCCCACATCCCGCCGGAAGGGGGACTGGTTTTGGGGCTCGGGTCGGGTCGGTAGTTTTTTTTAAACACTTAATGTTAAAAAAATAATATAAACACTTCAATAATTGAACAAGATGGTGTAATAAAAACATCCCAAGGCTATTTTTGTGCCTCTCATATTATTTAATAGAAATATGATTTTTTTTTGTAATAAAAAATCAAAATTGCAACTTTGTTTCGTTGTTCAAAAGTTGCAAATCACATAGTAAAATTGCAATTAAAAAAATTACATAGTTAACCATACTTTTTCTAATTTCTTCACAATGTCTTGATGATCTTCGGTTGGAATTGAAAGTTGTTGGTCAAATTGTTCGACGTCGCTTAATGTTCCCTCAGACAAGATTTCGTTGTAGTTGTAGTTGTTTTCTTCGTTGATCTCTGGTTGATCGCACCTTTTACGCTCCGCTCGAATCCAATCTCTGAATAGAACTGCAATCTCCAAGGTGTCTCCCGTCAATGAGTGTCTGTGCTCTCTTATTCGAAATCTTCCAACAGAAAAAACACTTTCAGACGCTGTTGATGACACTTGAATGTTCAACACATCTCGGGCCATCTTTGGTAGTGTCGGAAATGTCTTCGCGCTCTTCCTCCAGTATCTCAGCAAGTCTTCATGTCCATCTTCATTGACAACTGATTTGTATGGTACAACACTCTGCAAAATATAAACATCAAATTCGCTAACTTGTGAAGAAGTTGACCACTAAACATTTTATTTTTAAGGCCTTGAATACTAGCAACATAAATCACATATTTTTATAAGGTTGCAGCGACGTAGAAGAAGATGGTACAGAAGTCGGTTGATTATTTGCACTTTGTTGTTGGTAATACATATATACTTTTTTTGCATTAAGTGTATATGTTAGACGTAACTTCTTCTTTAGTTGGTTCGTGATTTGGACTTGGAGGTAAAAGTACTGCTATACAATCATAAATCATTTCAACAAGTGTTTTACAACCGTCTACTTTAATAGTTGGATTTAATCTATCACCAATAATATAAATAGTGGGAATAAGATTTTTTTTATAAACATTTTTTTCAATAGATGCCTTATAGGTTTGTTTTTCCATATATTTATTAACTAACAAAAATATTAGAGCTATATAAAATAATATAGTTGAAAGTGTAGGATAATAAATACCAGAAAATTCTTTAGTAGCTTGAAAAAATTTATCTAAAAATCCTGTAAGTTTTAAAAAAAATTCCCAACAATTATCTACAAGCATATCCCTTGAATTTTTTTATTATGGACGTTAACTAATAAAGTTATAGGTCTTCTATAATCGTAAGCAACAAGTAGTTGTTCATATAGAGAATTTCACCTAGTCGCTACTTCTTCAAGAATTTTTCTATAAGGTAATTCACAATCGTGACAATTTTTTTATACTCTTTGCGTCTTTGTATTTTATTACCTTTAAAAATAAAGTTTATAGTAAATTGTATTTTATCAAGAATATTTTCAAAAAGTTTTAGGCCATCCTTTACAACTAAGTTATAAATACGGCACACACATCTTATATGAAAATGATCAGGAAAAGATGGAGTTTATCAAACTTTTAAAAGTCTTATAGCATAATCATTAGAAGTAGCATTATCTAATGTAATAGTCATAATTTTATCAATTATTTCATAATAAACACAAATTTCATGAATATTTTGTGCAATAAAAGTTTCAGTGTGCCTATCATCAATATATCTATATGCTAAAATACATTTTTGCATAGACCAAGTATGATCTATCCAATGACATGTAACAATTAAATAATCATTACCGTTAGTACTACGACCTATATCAGAAGTGAGAGCCACTTTGCCATTAAAAGATATAATGCATAACGTAAGTACTGATGATATTCATGTGCAAATTTAAAAACGTCTCTTCTAACAGTTGATCTAGGAAAACGGTTAAAAGCAGGATTATACGTTCTCTAACGTAATGAATAAAACCAGGAGAGGAAGGAAATGCAAAAGGCAAACCCTCCACCACAATTAATTTTGTTATATTTTGCCTATCTTTGTGTTTATCATATTTATGACCTATAATTCCCATGTCATCGGGTTAATTCTACCATGTACTTGGTTGGAGACATTATGTGAACCTTGTCCCGACTTAGAGGGCATTGGTACACCCGATGTTTCAGCCTGATATTGATTCCACCTAGCTGTGTGTTCGCCTTGTACATGTCTCAATAAACCTCCCGTCCCACCTTAACCTTTTCCAGTTTTAAATTTATAAACATTTTGATAAATTTTATATCTAACAACTTGATTCTCTTTGTTCCTATAAAAAAAAAATACCATGCATGCGATTTTAATTTTCGTTGTTTGGGGCCTCGACTCATACTGGGGGGAATATGAGGCAATTTAGTTTCAGTTTGAAGCTAAGACTCAGTCTGAGCATGAGGTTGAGGTGCACTAGTGGGTGTGTCATCTACATTATCGTCAAAATTAAAGTTTGGTTCAGATGCAGAATATATCTCATCATCTAATGGTATATCATTAAAAAATAGTTTTATCTATATGAGTGAAATCAATCAAATCATCGGGACTATGAATAGGATTACTAGAAGAAGTACCCTTACCCTTGTTACCCCTACTAGAAGAAGCATCCTTACCCTTAAGCATACGTCCAATGCGTTCCATTATAATTATGTAAATAAATAATTAAAGTAAATGAAATTAAGTGCGATAATTAAAATTAAGTAACAATAATAATTTAAAGAAGGAATGAACGTACCAAACGCCGACGTAACGTCGACGTGTAATCGAGGTTGAAAATTAAAACTTTGCTCGATGGAGGATCCTCAAGCTAGTTGCAAACTTCACTCTCAATTTTTGAACTTTGATATAAATTAGCAAATAAAATATAAAATTTAGTAGGCAATGTAGAGTTGTAGAGAGATAAAGAGATTAGATTAGAGATATGGTAGGAAGATTTGTGAGAAAAATGAAGAGGAAAATAGTTGAGAAATATGGTTAAAATGTAAATATAGTAACTTAGGGGTTAAAAATAAATATTAAGGGGATATGAGGGATTTATGGGGTGGGGCGGGGCATTTTAGCCGTTATACCTGTTGCACGGCTAAAATTGAAAATGGTCGTTGTGCAATGGTTATTTTTGCATAGGGGCGGGCGGGCGGATCGGGACGGGAGCGGGTCGGATCGGGATTGGACGGGCAGGACGAGCCCTGGTTCCATCTCGAGTTCGAACTTCGACACTATTTTTTTAAGGGGGATCGAAGCCCGACCCGTTCCACTAGCCAGCCTTAGTAAAAGTAAAAACTACGTCAAGTCAGCTAGTTTGTTCCTTAACGCCCCTGGTATTTTACCACACGTCAACCAGAGTGTTTGATGATTTAGTTTGAATTAAGGGTGGCGGTGGTAGGGATCGCCGAACAGTCCCGAGCCCGCCAAACCCGCCAAACCCGCTAAAAAAATGGGAGCGGGCCTCGAACTCGGGAGGGGACAATGTCTCGTCCCGCCAGCCCCGAGCCCGCCCCAGGCCCGCCCGCCCCGACCCCACCCTGAGCCTGACCCCGACCCCGCCCCCGCCCTTTGTCCCCCTTTGCAAATATGACCGTTGCACCAACGACCGTTTTAGATTTTGGCCGTTGGCCAACGACCATTTTAGGCCTCCCCCCTCCCCCAACCCCCTACCCCTTAATATTTATTTTTAACCCATAAGTTATTATATTTACACTTTAACTCAATTTTTCAACTATAAATAACTCATTTTCTCTTCATCTTTCTCACAAATCTTCCTACAATCTCTTTAATCTCTCAATATACCTCTCTACAAGTCTACATTGTTTGCTAAATATTCAATTTTATTTATTCATTTGGGAATTGGGAGTGAAGTTGGCAACTAGCTTGAGGATCTTCCATCGAGCAAAGTTTCAATTTTCAACCTCTCGATTACACGTCGACGTTACGTCGGCGTTTGGTACATTCGTGCCTTCATTAAATTATTATTGTCTGTTTATTTTATTTAGCGCACTTAATTTCATTTACTTTAATTATTTGTTAGCATATAATTAAAATGGAAGAAATTAGAGGTATGTTTAAGGGTAAGGGTAAGACTTCTTCTAGTAGGGGCAACCAGGGCAAGGGTACTTCTTCTAGTCATCTTATTCCTACACAAGATGATTTTGTTGATACTCAACATTTTTCTACAATACCATTAGATTTAGACGAGGAACTATTTTCTGGAACTCAAGAAGACTTTAATTTAGACGATGATCTAGATGATACACCCACTAATGTTGATGACAACACACCCACTAGTGCACCTTCAACTGAAATACCTCCTATTCCCCCTAGTATGAGGCGAGGTCCAGCAAAACGACCATTAAAATCAGATGCATGGACATTTTTTGATAGGGACGTAGAGAATCAAGTAGCTATATGTAAAATTTGTAAAAATATTTTAAAATTTAAAATTGGAAAAGGTCATGGTGGGACGGGGGGTTTAATTAGACACGTAGTAAGTGCTCATCCAGCTAGGTATGCCCAATACCATGCTTCAAAACCGGGTGCGCAAACGCCCGCTCCATCGGGACAAGGTTCACATACTGATACTGTCCCGGATCAAGTACATGGTCAAATTAACCCTATGACGGGGGGAATTGTAGGCTCTAAATACAATAAACATAGAGATAGGGAAGCAATATCAAAATTAGTTGCTGTGGAGAGTTTGCCTTTTTCATTTCCTTCATCTCCCGGTTTTATTCATTACATTAGAGATATATATAATCCTGCTTTTAACGGTTTTCCTAGATCAACTGTTAAGAGAGATGTATTTAAATTCGCGCATGAATATCAACAATATTTACGTTTTTCATTATATCATTTTAATGGCAAAGTATCTATCACGTCTGATATAGGTCGTAGTACTAACGACCATGATTATTTAACTGTAACTTGCCATTGGATAGATTATAAATGGTCTATGCAAAAACATATTTTAGCGTATAGATATATAGATGATAGGCACACTGGTACTTTTATTGCAGATAATATTTATCAAGTGTGCCATTATTACGGAATAACCGATAAAATTATGACTATTACATTAGATAACGCTTCTTCTAACAATTACGCAATTACAATTTTAAAAAATAGTTTAACTCCATCTTTTCCAGATCATTTTCATATAAAATGCACGTGCCATATATATAACTTAATTGTAAAGGATGGTCTATCACTTTTTGAAGACATTCTTAGTAAAATACAATTTGCTATAAATTTTATTTTTAAAAGTAATAAAGTACAATGTAGAAAAGAATATAAAAAAATTTGTCACGATTGTGGACTACCTTATAGAAAAATTCCACAAGAAGTATCCACTAGGTGGAATTCTTTATACGAGCAACTACTTGTTGCTTATGACTATAGAATACCTATAGCTTTATTTTTTTAACTCTCATAATAAAAATCCAGCTGATATGATTTTAGATAGTGATTGGGTAAAAATTTCCGAATTTATTGTATTTTTAGAGAAATTTTTTCAAGCAACAAAAGAATTTTTCGGTATATATTATCCTACTATTTCAACTATGTTGTTTTATATAACTCTAATATTTTTATTACTTAGTAAATATATGGAAAAATTAGCTTATAAGGCAGCTATTAAAAAAATGTTTGTCAAAATAAAAAAATATTTTATTTCTATTCCCTCTATTTATATTATTGATTCTGTATTAAATCCTACTATTAAAATAGACGGTACTAAATCACTAATTGAAACTATTTACGATTGTATAGAAGTACTATCACCTCCAAGTCCCAAAAATCTAAATCACCCACCACCTATTGAACAAACTAAAGAAGAAGTGTTGTCTAGCGTAGAACACCAATGCAAAAATATATATAGATTTTATCAACAAGAAAATGCTAGTAACTTGCCGGCTTCCATACCATCTTCTTCATCTTCAACACAACCTCACAAAAGACATGCTGTTTCTGCGGCTAGTATTGAAAGCCTCTGAAATAGAATGTGCAGCCGTACCTCTACTACTAACCAAATTAGCGAGTTGGATATTTTTGTTTTGCAGGGTTCTGCATCAGTATCAAGAAGTTATCAATGAAGATGGACATGAAGACTTCTTTGAAATCTTTGGAGGGAATGAGAAGACCTTTCCGACACTTTCATTGATGGCTCGAGATGTTTTGAACATTCAAGCGTCATCAATCTGCGCTTAGAAAACGCTTTTTCGCAGTGATATCAAATAGGAGACCATCGACACTCATTAGCGGGAGCGGCTTGAAATTGCGGTATTATTCAGAGATTGGATACGAGCGGAGGCGAGAAAGGTGCGGTCAACCTGAGATCAACGAAGAAGAAGATGAAAACTACAACGAAATCTTAACCGAAGGTAGTGGAAGCGACGTGGATCAATTTGACCAACAAATACCAATTCCAACCGAAGAACCACATGAAATCATCAAGCAATTAGAACAGGTTTTTTTGAGAATGTAATTTTTTTAATTGAAATTTTATTATGTAATTTGCAACTTTTGGACAACACCACAAAGTTGCAATTTAGATTTTAGACAATTATATTTGTATTACAAAAAAAAAATCATGTCTATTAATATAAGAGGCACAAAAACAGCCTTGGGATGTCTTTATTACACTATCTTATCTTGTTTATTGAGTTTTTTTTTATACATATGTTATTTAAAAAAAAAAAATGAAAACCCGTCCCGACCCCGACCCGACCCCGACCCGACCCCGCCAGACCCGGCCCGCCAGACCTGATCCCGGCCCACTGGCCACCCCTAGTTTGAATTAGTTTTACATATGGAACAACTCCATTTTTACTAAATCAAATGTTTGAATGCATAAACAAAGTAAATCAAACTATAAATATAGTAGGCGTTTGGCCATAAATTTTAAATATTTTTTACTTTAGTTCAAATTTATGAAATTGGAGTTGGAGATAATATTATTTGGTTTTACTTTTTACAAATAATATTTGAAACAATGTTATATTTGAATACACTTTTTCTAAAAAAATATGAAACATGATTTATATCCCACAACTTTTAAAAATTAGTAAAACCACTCAAACTGATTAATTTACCTGAAAAAACAACCAAATCCGCTATAAAACGAATAATATCATATAACAGATAGTCCCATAATATCATAGATTGGATACACAATATTAAAAAATAAATAAAAGAGGAGCTGCATCTGAATCCCATATACGAGCTACTACATGATACTACACTTCTTTAATTTTTAAATCCTACTCCAAAGATTCATTAGTACAAAAAATGAGATAATATCTCATATGGTTAATCAATTATGGGTGTTTCACTCCAAAAATCACTCAACCTTGTTTTCTAATTATAAAGTCACTCAACTATGAGTGTTTTACTAAAAAAGTCACCCAAATTTATTTTCTAACCACAAAGTCACTCAACTATTGGTGTTTCACCTACAAAGTCGCTCAATCTATTTAAATGAATTTTTAATTACATTTTGTTGATTTTATTTAAAGCAAAAAAATGTAAGAAATAAACAAGTACCATTTTAACCATTTTAGTGACCCAACCACTTGACCCGACCCAAAGCCTATATTAAATTTAAAATCTTTATAGAATTGGTTACGCGTTAGGTCACAAAATAGGCTAGCTTCTGTTATCTTATAAATGGAGCATATGAACAGTAAGTAAGATCATAAATTAAAAACTAATTGAAAGTTAAGTGTTACAAACTTCAAGTAACAGCCTCAAATTAGCAAAATAGTAGATGTTCCATTTCTAAGTCACTCTGATTAATGATTTCATTACTTCTTTTTTGTGGGTCGGGTTAAGTGGGCGGGTCAATAAAATGGTTAAAATGGGTACTTGTTTATTTCTTACAACTATGGCTTTATATAAAAAGTAAAATATAATTTTAAAAATTACTTAAATAGGTTGAGTGACTTTGTAGATGAAACAACAATAGTTGAATGACTTCGTAGTTAGAAAACATAGTCGAGTGACTTTTTGAGTAAAATACCCATAGTCGAGTGACTTTTTGAGTAAAATACTCATAGTCGAGTGACTTTCTGATTAAAAAATAAAGTTGAGTGACTTTCTGAGCGAAATACCCATAGTTGAGTGACCATTTGAGATATAATCTCAAAAAATTATTAACAATACTAGTAACTAGCTATTCTTTAAGATATAAATATAGGGTTGTTTTTTAAAAAATTTAAAAATTGAGGCAAAATTTTGAAAATTCGAAATTTTCAAAAGTAAAAAGTGAGTTAAAAAAATAGGGTTAGAGCTATTTAGACTCATCTTAGTCTAATGTCAATAAGATTAGTATATTATAACTACGAGGAAATGAAATCTCTTGACCTCCTCCCATTTCACAAAAAAACATTTATTTTTTGATGTTTGTTAATACTCGTACAAATCCGGGGCCTAAAAATCCAGGAGTACATTTCTCATGAGTTGTCTTATATACGACACGACCAGCAGGGTTGGTACCTTTAGTCATACTTTTCATGAATGTGTATATGACTCGTTTTCGTGAGTGAAAATATTATATTTATTTAAATAATATAATATAACACAATTCAACACAATTGTATGAGGAAAATTCAGGATTTATAGGTGGACCAATCAGAAGTCAGCACATGGAGGCACTGACTTAGCCGGGTACGGGTTGATAGGAAAGCTCCCGGAGGCAACCCAGAGACGCCCTCACATTGCCATTCCCGGTACGTCTCGGACAGGCATCAGCCTGGCGTAACGTTGGATGCTCCGTGGTTGAAGTACACAATAGAGTCGTTACCGCGAGGTCTTATTCCTCCAGTCTTCATTCTTTCTACAGCTGCAATGCATTTCCAACAACTCTTGTTCTATTAGGCGGCCTCGAGCGCCAGTGTTCGATGGGACGTTTGTAGTGTGAATTAGTATTGTACTTTCTGTTGAAATGTCTAGAATTTCATAGATAAATATGCATTATTAAAGAAGGAACATATATTTCATCCTTAACCCTTGTAACCTAACTTCTTACCACATTTCTAACTCTTGTCTCTTTACCTTAAGCTATTTACATTCTCACATTTTCGATACTTTCTCAGTTTAACTATTAGAAAAGGGTTCGTGATAGAGTACGATTTACTTGTTCTTAACTCCTTTTAAACAAATTTAACTATTATAACCATTTCTTAGCGGTAAACAACAATACGTTATGAAGGGGTAGGTCCAAACAAGCAGTAAGCAAACGCCCCTTCGTATCTAATAGCATGTTTGATCAAGTTTATTTTTTTCCAAAAGTGTTTATTTTTTTTTTAAAATGAGGTGTTTGGCCAAACTTTTGGAAGAAAATAAGTGTTTATGGAGAGTAGCAGAAACAATTTTTCAGAAGCTAAGAAAATAGTTTTTGCCAAAAACACTTTTTTGAAAAACACTTTTGAGAAAAATACACTTAGAAACACTTTTTAAAAGCTTGGTCAAACACTAATTGATGTTCAAAAGTGCTTTTAAAATTAATTGGCCTTGGCCAAACAGATTATAAATTAGTTAAACATCGAATTTGTAAAGGCCACGTTTCTTTTTGGCGACAACCAATGAAATGTTGGAACTTGGAACTAACTTTAGTAAATTATTTTCTGGTCAAAGATGAAAATTATATCAAGAGTAGCTATGTTCATGTAATATGAGCCACAAAATGTAGTGAAGATGAAACATAGTGGAGGCAAATATCGAAATTAGTGTCGAGGAATTAGGGACAACATTGGAAGATTATCGGGGACGACGTCTTCCATGAGCCGTAACTTAGTCATATGTGCTTGAGGACAAAAGCAAAGCTCAATTTCTTTACTTATTGGTTTAACCCGATATTATAGCATACTGTTCTAATAAATTCGGATTCTAGATCCATTAGAGGTAAATCAATTATTTAATCTAACATGTACTTTTAATTAAGAGAGAAATAAGTTGAAAAATATGGACTTGCCTACAATTGAAGTATTAGTTTCCATCCAAAAAAGTATGAAAAGTAATAGAATATTTACCACATATTCTTACATTAATTGTATATCTCTTATTTTAGGTAGAATTATATTCCTTTTGTAATTAGGTTGATTAATTACCAAATTTATAGCAAGGTAAATATTTTCTGTAACACTATATATTGTAAATCATCAATTAATAAAATCAAGGAACATATTCCTTTATGGTATCATCAGCCAAACCCTAAACTATAATACCCTAGCCGCCGACCCCCCCTCGGCAGCCGACGACAGCCCCTTTCTCACGACCAGCCTTCCTTTCTCTCTCTCCGTCATCCTCCTAAATTTCGTTTTCCATGACTGACCAAACCAAATTCCATCCTGCACTTGCAGTCAATAACATTAAAAACTTCATCCCTGTAACTCTTGAGATGGAAAATGATTAATACTCTTAGTGGGCGAAACTTTTCAAAATCCACTGTCATGTCTACAACATTATCGACCACATCATCCCTTCTGAATCGAAGTTCCTCGACCAACCCTCGACTTCTGATGATGGACTTTTATCTCGTTTGGATATAGTTGTCATCCAGTAGATATACGACACGATATCCAATGATATGTTGTACACAATTATTGAGACAATGCCACTGCCAGCCAGACGTGGGAACGTTTGGAGAATATCTTTCACGACAACAAAACTCAACATGCCTTATACCTTGAAAATCAGTTTAAAGACGTTCATCAGGATGACTTCCCTAACGCGTCGGTCTATTGTCAAGAACTAAAGATGCTTGCCGACCAACTCTCCAACGTTGGTGCACCAGTCACTAATCAGCGATTAGTAATGCAGCTTATTGCGGACTTAAATGAATCATATGATGGCGTTGCTACTATCCTTCAACAATGCTCGCCGTTGCTACCATTCTATGAGGCCCGTTCGAGGTTAGTCCCCACCGACAGGGAACAACTAGCAGTGTCTGCGGTAGTGGCAGCAACCTCCACCGTGGGCTATATGGCCCCCACCTACATGGGCCTCTCCCCCTTGTCTGTATCTGACATTCTTATGGACTCTACCTCCGGCCCGTCAGGCCAAACCTAGCATACTCGACGCACGTCCACAACATGCTTACACAACATAGGTCTCCCCGTCCTCCACCTATGCACCGATTGACATTGAAGCAACTATGAACATGATGTCACTCAATGCTCCGGATGAAAATTGGTATATGGACACATGTGCCACCTCTCACATGACGGCATCACAAGATACTCTCTCATCTTATTCCAATTTGAGTAATTTAAATCTGATTATTATTGTTGGTAGTGGACAAATCATTCATATATGTGGTTTTGGTCATTCATCCCTATCCCCACCACATCCACTACTGATTTTGAAAAATGTCCTCCACTCCCCGAAACTCATTAAGAATCTAATCTCTGTGCGACGTTTCACAACTGGTAATAATATTTCCCTTAACTTTGATCCTTTTGGTTTTTCTGTGGAGGATTTTACGACAGGAAGGCGAATAATAAGATGTGACAACACCAGAGATCTCTACCCTATTTCCAACATCGTCAACAAAACAACCTCAGTTCCATCAACCTTTGCTGCTCTTTCGCCTTCCTTTGTATCCACAAATTGTATTTTAATGCCTTTTGATATAATATATAGTGATTTATGGACTTCTCCCATTTTAAGTATGGCCGACCATCGATATTATGTGTTGTTTTTGGATGATTATTCCAACTTTCTATGGACTTTTCTAATTGGTACTAAATCCCAGGTCTACTCCATTTTTCCTCATTTAGTGCTTATGTAAAAAAACTCAATTTGAAAAGAGCATTAAATGTTTTAAACGTGACAATGGCAGAGAATTCGATAACAACCAATTCAAACAATTTTGCACCAAACACGATATTACCTTTCATTTTTCCTGCCTTCACACCTCCTCCCAAAATGGTAAAGTCGAATGGAAAATTCGCACCATAAGTAACTTAATTCGTGCTCTACTTGCCCACGCCTCAATTCCCCATCAATTCTGGCATTACGCACTCTGTATGGTCACCTACCTCCTAAACATAATCCCAAACAAGTCTCTAGCTGAACGGTCACCCACTCAAGTTCTGTTTCGTAGGAACCCCTCATATCAACACTTGCGTGTTTTCAGATGTCTCTATTATCCTCTACATCCGACCACTCATAAACTCCAATCCCGATCTTCTCCGTGTGTGTTTCTGGGCTACCCCCAATCATCGTGGTTACTCTTGCTTTGACTTATCAAGCCATAAAATAATCATTTCTCGCCATGTCCTATTTGATGAGTCTCAATTTCCTTTTGCTTCACTACACTCATCACCTCGGCATTCATACGACTTCCTAAATGATGGTCTGAACCCCTTTTAATTCATAATTTACATAATCTGATGTCCCAATCAATGGCACCCGACCCTATCAAGGCTAGTAGGGGACATGCATCCAACCTGGTTCCGCCGACGGTGGCTCGGACCAGCCCATCTCAGGGTAGTTTCGCGGCCACCCTCGTCAAACCGAGTCTCAGCCAGCCACCCTGCCACCCTGCCACCCCTGCCCTTCCTCCTTTTTCTGGCAGTCCCGCGGCACCCCATCATCCCGTCCAGCGTCTCGAGGCACAATAACAGATGATGGAAACCCGTGCCATGCGCGACATTTCCAAACTCAACCGATTGTTTCAACCTATCTATTTCAGTTGTCCCTTCCCCCGTTCCCTGTAATATGAAGAATGCCTTGTCTGACCCTAATTGGAAAACCACAATGATTGACGAATATAATGCTCTTATCAATTATTGATAATAAGGTGTGGGACCTAGTACCCCGTCCACCTGATGCTAACATTATTCTTTCTATGTGGATCTTTAGACATAAAAAGAAATTTGATGGTTCTTTTGAGAGGCACAAGACCCGTCTTGTAGGTGATGGCGGGTCTCAATAGGTGGGAGTGGACCGTGATGAAATGTTCAGCCCGATCGTAAAGCCCGCAACCATCCAGACCGTCCTCATCATCGCTCTTTCCAAGTCTTGGCTCATTCATTAACTTGATGTCAAGAATGTCTTCTTACATGAGAATCTTCATGAAATGGCATATATGCATCATCCTATGATTTTCAGGGATCCTATTCATCTGAATTATGTCTGTCTGTTGCGAAAATCGCTCTATGGACTGAAACAGACTCCTCGAGCATGGTACCAGCGATTCGCCGATTATGTCTCCTCTATCAGTTTTACACACAACAAATCTGATAATTCTCTGTTCATCTACAGCAAGGGTCCAAACATGGCTTACATCTTATTATATGTCGATGACATCACCCTTACCACATCATCTGATTCCCTCCACCGGTCCATTATGTCACTCATTGCCTCTGAGTTTGCTATGAAGGATCTGGCCCCCTTGAGTTATTTCTTGGACATCTCTGTCAGTCGCCATTTTGGCGGCCTATTTCTGTGTCAGAAGAAGTACACCGAAGAGATCATTGACCGTGCAGGCATGACATCTTGCAAACCGACCCACACGCCAGTGGACACTAATTCCACGCTCAACGCTGATTTCGGCCCTCCATATTCAGACCCGACTCACTATCGTAGCTTGGCTAGGGCCCTGCAGTATCTCACATTATCTTTTTGATTTCGGCCCTCAAAAAGTACCTCATCTAATCTAAATTATCTTTTCTCACACCTTTATCTTTACCACTTTATCCTATCACTACTTTATTTCTATCATAAAATCACTCAATCACTATAACCCATTTTAACCGTTAAAATATTACTGAAAATGATTTAGAAGCTAAGTATAGTATAGGTAGGTTTGTTTTAAACATTAAGATGTTGATATAGAGGTCTGAAATTGTTATTGATGAATTGAGAAAAATTGATGATATAGTTGTGTCGATGGAGTTCCAATACATGTGAAAAATTAGATTCAGTGGTGCAATTGTCCATTTTTGAATTCTATTTTTGATGATTTGAGGTTTGAGGGTGATTAATTTGAATTGGGAGAGTGAAATTTTAGCATTGAAAGTTTGAAGTGTTGAGAAGATGATGCTACTGTTGTCGGAATAATGACTCATCGTAGAAATCTAATAGCTCAGTTGATTGACTACATAAATTTTCACCTTGTTATTAAAGGTTCAAATTTCATATTTTAATCCCCGACCCATCTCTCATTTCCCTACCCTATAAAATAAAAAATATTTAAAGAAAAAAAGGAATAGGGACTCATTTTTTATAGTTTCAGAAAAAATTATACTATTTCACATAATTCAAGAGCAATTTTTTTTAATAAAAATATTATTTATTGGAAATATCCAATTGTTTGCAACTATTGATAAAGAAAAATCTTGAATAATTTCTCAAAGTTCAAAGCAAATTTGGATCTCTTCCCCTTTTTGTGCTGCTATAATTAGTCTCAATTGAATTTGCTATCCCTGGAAAAACAAGATTTGTTGTTGGTTAGTTATTGCCTGCTACAAAATGGCAGCAGTGCTGACTACTGGGGACCGTTAGGAGAAAAATCATCATCACATTCATCCTCCGATGCGCACAAAGCAGACAGGTGGTACCCCACCGGCCCACCCTGTCTTACCTTCTCCAACACTCCCCTACCCCTACCCTTACCCTTACCTACCTTCAATTACCACCTTCTTTGTTTCTCCCCCATTTACTCTTTTTCTTGAAAAATCAAGAAACCACTCTCTGTATCTCATTTCTTGAACACTTTTTGATGAAAGACACTCTTGGTCTAATGGAGTTGGGTTCAATTTCAACTGTGTCAAAGGAAGATAATAATATGGTGTTATCATCTGAAGCTTCTTCATCATACCCTGATGAGTCTGAGTTTGAATTGGGTCTTGGACTTAGTCTTGGTGGTGCTGTTGTTACTAAGTCTAAATATGCTAAAATCTTGACTGCCAAAGATTTCCCTTGTTTGGGTTCTAAGTCATCATCTTCTTGTTCATCCTCTTCAGCTACTAAAGTTAATAATGGTTGTGGTACTAAAAGAGGTGCTGATTCTATTTCACCTCCCCGTTCTAGTGTCAGGTATGCACTTGCTCATTATTTCTGCAATCAATTTCATATTATATGATCAGGTGTTAGTTTCATGCTATTTCTTTACTTTTGTTATTTCTTTGTCCGGATTGTTTTTGTTTGCTTTTACTTGAATTGAGGGTCTATCGGAAATAACCTCTCTGCCTACCGAGGTAGGGGTAAGGTCTGCATATGCTCTACCCTCTCCACACACCCACTTATGGGATTACACTGGGTATGTTATTGTTGTTGTGTTAGTTTCATACTTTGCAAAAGATTCAGGAAAGAAAGGAATTTTCTTTTTCTGTACTGTTCTACTGTGATTCTTTGATGTAACTATGCAGTTAATTTCTTTTTTCTTTATCGGAAACAACCTCTCTACCTTGACAAGGAGACAAGGTAGGGTAAAGCTGCATACACTCTACCCTCTCCAAACCCTACACTGGGTATGTTGTTGTTGTAAAGACTTTGTTTGTCTTATTGCATCTTGTTTGATTTAACAATATTTGATTGCTCTGCATTTGGTTCTTTAGGAATCGGATACCTGTGATGTAGTGTGTTTTCTTTTAGTTCTTTTTTTATGATAAAACATTTATCTTGTGTGTATCCTTTCTATGTCTCTCTGTATTATATTCTTTGTCGTGGTAGGATATTGTACTAAAGTAAAGGACCTATTTTTAATTGAATATTTCTGTCCATTCATCTAAAGAAAGGATCCCTTTTGAGGTGACACAAAGTTGAAGGTTTAATCTGACAGCAACTGGGGGACTCATCCTTTTTAATTTCTAGAGTTCCTATTAGTAGCGAAAAAACAGTGTTCTAGGAGAAAGAGTTGAAGGGGAGAGGGGGTCGATTTTTTTTAAGTGGAAGGAGATGGGGCTTAGATGTCAAGTTGAGTTTTTATTATGTCATTGGATGCATACACAAATAATACTGGTGTCTTGTTTTGGTACACCATCTGTGGTTTTTATTGAAAATGATATTAACAATGCAATTGGTGTCATGTTCATCGATGATTCTAACAACTTGATTGATCTAAACTAATAGAATTCTTGACGATGCCAGATATTGGTAGTCAAAGACGACTTTGTAAAAACCCTTTGAAACCATTTTGTTCAAAGCAGTAGGCAGCAGTCTCGTAATAAAAAATGTAAAGCCACTGGATGTTAGCTTGATTTAGTTTTTCCAATAAATAATGGCAAGCTTTCAACTAGCACATTGGGAGTTTTTTAGGACAAAGGTTCTCGTAGATTTTGGTTTCCTTCTCATTTCCATTAAATGGCGAATGGATGATGGATGTACTCTTTACTACTTTAGTTTATAGAAACTGTCTAGCCTCTTCTAACGATACAATACAATTCCGAGCATTCTGCTTTCACAAAAGCAGTATTTCGGATGTACCGATAAAAAAAAAGGAGTATTTCGGATGTGTAGAAAGTCACGATTTAGAGGAGCTTCATCTTTTTGAGAATCCCACGACAGACCCAAACCTAGCGGGTGATGACAGAAGTAGTTTTGTACAAGTACACAGTAGGTGTCCCCAATAGATCAAGCCAACTATCTAATAGAACATGAAATTTTATTTAAAAAAACATAAAAAAGGGAAAATATGAAAGAACAAATGAAGCAAGAAGAAGTTTTAACATTTAGTAAAAGCTTCTTTAGGTTCCTTAAATGTTCTTCTATTCCTCTCTTAACAGTAGCCAAAAATACATGTTAGGATGGTTTTCCACTTGTTTCTTCTTTTAGCATCCAGTTTTTTCATACTCCTACTTGCCAAACTGTCTCTACCGTTGCTTTAAGAAACAGCTATGGACGTTGAAGATGGGGAATACCATGGAATAGTCCCTAGACAGAACTGCAATGCAGTAGGAAACATCCACAATCTCTTTCTGGCTTTTGCACATGCAATGCCAACTAACAACAATTCATACTCTTCTTAAAAAAAAAAAAAAAGAGGGCAGCCCGGTGCACTAAGTTCTCGCTATGCACGGGGTCCGGGGAAGAGCCGGACCACAAGGGTCTATTGTACGCAAACTTACCCTGAATTTCTACAAGAGGCTGTTTCAACGGCTTGAACCCGTGACCTCCTGGCCACATGACATCTTTCTGTAACATTCTTTAGGGTCAGATACAATAAGTTATGGTTTCATGGAACCAATTGATAGGTTTATACATTAAAGAGTGTGCTTACATAATTTTGGTGCCTTTGTTTGGCTGTGTTATTCCTTGAAGTGTTGTACTTTTAATATGTATGGGTTGGAGATATAATGTTTTGCCCTTTTTCGGCAAGCTTATTGTACATTAAATGTACATATTTATGTATGGAGTATTTGTTATGGTTTATATGTTTGGTATCTAATGCGGTATTGTTCCATATCATATTACTTGTGAGTATGACAAGTACACATCTTTTAATCAAATGTGTGACTTCATATTGACTGTGGACAAAGGGTTGCCTTTTGGAAATGTAAACTGCTACCTCAGGATTCTAATTGATCATGCTTTTTTCTTAAAAAATAAAGGCATGCTACGTTATCATTATGTTCATATGAATATGGTTCATTTAAATGACAAATTTATATCTCTTCTTTGTAAAACTCGAGGAATGATGTGTGACGTGCTGTAAGAAAAATGTCTGGTGTCGATACGACTTCAAAAATGGTATTCTAATTGTGGAGCTAGGATGTGTGTTGGATCACTTACTCTTAACAGTGATATCCCAATTTTTAGTTTTAACATGTGCCGTCCATAGGCCATCTCGAATCTGACATCATTTTCATGTATGGTTCTTTTGATTGTTCTGCTACTTGGCACCCTTGAAAAGAAATGTCGTCTACCACTTGTGACTAAACTATGCCATCAATATTATTGCACGTCTAATTTCGTATTTGAAATTTGTGCTATATCAGAGGAAAATATATCTTTTCTTTTTCTTCCTTACAAATGTAAGTGGTGTATTTATTTAATGAGTAGACTATAATAAGCTTTTTAAACATACTTGGATCACGTGAGGTGCATCAAGGATGAGGACGGCAAAGTGCTGGTGGAGGACGCGCATATTAGGCGAAGGTGACAGTCTTACTTCCATAAAATTTTGAACGAAAAAGAAGATAGAGACATTGTGCTGGGAGATCTGGAGCACTCTGGTAGGTACCAGGATTTTGGGTATTGTGAAAACATTAATGTTGAAGAGGTTCAGGGTCCCATGCGCAGGGGACGAGCGACCGGGCCTGATGAGATCCCAGTTAAATTTTGAAAAAGCGCAGGTAGGGCAGGTTTGGGGTGGCTGACGGAGTTGTTTAACGTCATTTTTAAGACGGCGAGAATGTCCGAAGAATGGAGGTCGAGTACAATGATTCCTTTGTACAAAACAAAGGTGATATCCAGAGTTGTAACAACTATAGAGGTATCAAGCTGCTAAGCCACACTATGAAAGTTTGGGAAAGAATCGTGGATATGAGAGTGAGAAGATGAGTGTCTATCTCCGAGAATCAGTTTGGATTCATGTCGGTGCGGTCGACTACAGAAGCCATCCATCTTATTAGGAGGTTGGTGGAGCAGTACAAGGAGAGGAAGAGAGACTTACATATGGTTTTCATCGACCTCGAGAAGGCATACGACAAAGTCCCTAGGGAGGTTTTATGGAGATGTTTGGAGGTTAGAGGTGTACCTGTGGCATACACTAGGGCAATCAAGGATATGTATGATGGAGCCAAGACCAGGGTACAGACAGTAGGGGGAGACTCAGAGCACTTCCCCGTGATGATGGGGCTGCACCAGGGATCTGCTCTTAGCCCATTCCTATTTGCCTTGGTGATGGATGAACTGACGCGACAAATTCAAGGGGAGGTGTCATGGTGTATGTTATTCGCAGACGACATAATCCTGATTGATGAGAGCCGCAGCGGAGTGAACGCTAAGCTGGAGGTTTGGAGACAGACTCTGGAGTCTAAAGGGTTCATGCTGAGTAGGACCAAGACAGAATACTTGGAGTGCAAGTTCAGTGACGGGAGCGACCTTGAGACATGCGTGGAGGTGAGGCTTGGTACCCAGGTCATTCCAAAGAAATGGAGCTTCAAGTACCTCGGGTCTATTATCCAAGGGAATGGAGAGATTGATGACGATGTCACACATCGTATTGGGTCAGGGTGGATGAAATGGAGGCTCGCATCTGGAGTATTGTGCGATAAAAAGGTGCCACCAAAATTTAAAGGCAAGTTCTATAGGGTGGTGGTTAGACCGATCATGTTGTATGAGGCGGAGTGTTGACGGTCAAGACTTCGCACACCCAAAAGATAAAAGTTGCGGAAATGATGATGTTAAGATGGATGTGTGGGCATACAAGGAGGGATAAAATTAGAAATGATGATATCAGGGACATAGTGAGACTAGCCTCAGTGGAGGATAAGATGCGAGAAGCTAGGTTGAGATGGTTCGGACACGTGCAGAGGAGAGACATAAATGACCCAGTGCGGAGGTGTGAAAGGTTGGCTATGAACGGGTACAAGAGGGGTAGAGGTAGGTCGAGGAAGTATTTGATAGAAGTGATTAGACGGGATATGGCGCAGGTGCAACTCACTGAGGACATGACCTTAGATAGGGGGTTATGGAGGACACGTATTAGGGTAGAAGGATAATAGGTACCTACGCTTACAAACTGGTAGTTGTATTATTATTATTGTAGGCTCGCTTAGCCTATCATATTGCCTTATAGTCCCTTGTCGTTTGATTTATGCTGCTATGTGTATTTTGTTTGTCTTATTTACTTGCATTAGCTATTGCTTCTTTTTGCTTATTTCTTTTTCAGAATGCGTTGTCATGACTTACGCACTTTGTGTGTCTTACTTTGCTTGGGCTTGTGCTTTGTCTTGAGCCGAGGGTCTCTCGGAAACAACCGCTCTACCTACCAAGGTAGAGGTAAGGTCTGTGTACACTCTACCCTCCCCAGACCCCACATTGTGGAATTTCACTGGGTATGTTGTTGTTTCTTTTTGACTTATAATAAGCTTTTTAAACATACTTGAGATTTATACTTCTCTTTCTTTTTTACTTTTCTTTTATTTATTATACTTGACTTTTGCTTGAAATTCAATGCAGTCAGGTCGTTGGATGGCCTCCTATAAGAGCTTATAGGATGAACACCCTAGTTAACCAGACAAAATCACCACTCACCGAAGAATTTTCCCGGATGACCGAGAAATGCAAAAGCAAAAATATTATCACTGATACTGGGAGCAGCAAGATCAACAACTTTGCAAAAGAGAAAGGGCTCGTCAAGACTTCCCTATTTGTGAAGGTCAATATGGATGGAGTTACAATTGGAAGGAAGGTAGATCTGAATGCTCATAGTAGCTATGAGAACTTGGCACGGACTCTAGACAACATGTTCTTAAGACCCAGCACGGCGGTTTGTGCAAGATGTAAGTAGTTCTTCTTCCTAGTACATTAATCTGAAAATAGGAAACTTGTTACCACGGATATGCTTCCTGAGATCCTATAAACGATTTTCAACTATTTTAGTTGCTTTACCAGTTGAATGAAATTTACACCGAGTATTGTGGGACACGATGTTCATGGTTGTAATAAACTATGGTTTTTTGTTGGAAATATTTGCTGTCCCCTAGGTTCTGAGCCTGACACCTGGGAGGAACTGACAGATATTTCATTTCGTGCTAAATTCTGGTTCTTTAACAATGATTTGGAGTTTTATCCTAGTATTCAAGGTTAATTTTCCATGGTTTCTGACGTTAGTGATTTCTGTCTGCTGCCAGCATCAAATGCGCAGGAGCTAGGTGTCATGTCAGAAACAACGTCATCTTCAAGATTATTAGATGGATCATCTGAATTTGTGCTGACTTATGAAGACAAAGAAGGAGACTGGATGCTTGTTGGAGATGGTCCATGGGAGTATGTCTTACATCTGTTACTTTGCTCCTCCTGCATAATGGCAACTAAAATACACCTAATTAATTTTATAAAATGCGTTGCTAAAAATCAACAGATACATAGTACTCTACGTCTGAACCTTTGTTTCCTCAAAGTGAATATGAATGGAAAAGATGCTCAATAAATAGTAGGGGGATTATTTTCAACATGAGTTGGGCAATTTGGTTCTTACATTATATGTATCCCATTTTGTACTTTTTTTTGGCTGGTTTAAATACTTATTATGTTCTAATACAAATGGTTGGGGATGGCTGGACCTGGTTTCACCTAAGTCTTCCTAGAAATTAGTAAGTACCCCAATTCTGATCCTCTGTGCTTTCGGGCTTATTTTGGAACACACAACATTCTGCTGTATGGAAACTGACAAAATGTACCCATGTTTATCATATGGTTGTCTTATTTGTTTCCGTGTTTGTTTCAGAATGTTTATTAGCTCAGTCAAGAGACTACGAATCATGAGGACATCTGATGCCAATGGACTTGGTACATGTACGTGTTGAGTCATGTAAATGATGCTAATGCACCTCATACAGATAAAAACTGACATAACTTCATGCTGACCAAATTCTTTGTTGAAATTTCAGCTCCAAATTTCATGGAAAGAAATGGTGGAAGACAGAGGACTAAGCCTATCTAGGTCAGATAAAGATTCTACTTTCAAAGATAAAGAAGTCACCAATTTGAAGGATGAAGTATAGAAGGAAATTATAGTGGATGGTAAAATAATTCTAAGAGTAACAAACAGGTCCTGTGTGACCTTATTGGCTTTTTTTTGGTCACTTTTCTTGCTTTTTTACCACACGTGGTTACCCCACTCTCTGGGAAGATGCCTGTATATGTAATACACTACGCAATGATGAGCTTGCCGTACCCTGAAACAGATGAACACTAATGTTGTTGAAAGGAAAGTTTGAAAGGTTCATACTGGGAACCTTTTTTGTTGGTTTTGATACAAGCTTTCATTGCTTCATATTTGTATTTCAATTTTTCGTCTTCTCTTATTCTGCAACTATTTCTTGGAGCAAGATGTGTCGTCTATAAAGCTTAAATTATTTGATTGTCAGAAGTTTTGGGAAGAAAGTATAGCTTAACCATGTAGGGGTGTGCAGGAATTGTACAATTTGCCATGCTGGTCGGAAGTAAGGAAATTCTAAGAATGAGTTTGGTGGGGGAGACGGGGGAGGGGGGGGGGGGGAGTTCTGGACAAGAATAACCTTCCTTTTAGTCTTATGGTGCATATTATAGAGGAACATACACAAGGTTAAGAGGGAGAAAAAAACTACTCCCTCCTTCCCAATTTATGTGATGTACTTTAATTTGCCACACTTAAAGAAATAAAGGAAGATTTTTGAATTTTATGATTTAAAATAAGTCAAAGATATTTGTGTAGCTCTTTACGAATGCATGTTTCCTGAGCCATGTCCATGACTATTGATTAAACAAGCTCTCCTTGATTTGAGTTGGTTTTTCAGGTGAGCAATAATCCAAATCTTGATTAGAGAATATCTCTATGTTAAAACTCTGTTATTAGATCAATAACTTTTTCTTACTTGACCAAAAAATTAGTAAAACATCACTTGCAGCAGGAAGAATGCTGCCTGTACTACCTTAAATTCTACTCATACAAGAATCGATATATGAACTTCTAAATACAAGTGAAATTCTACATGAAAATTACAAATAAAAAAATGGACTCAAATAGGAAAAGGGACATGACTTCTCTTCTTACAGAAGGCCATTTACAGGTGATGTACTGAATATTGGCTTATCTTTGTTAGTAGTAGCATGGCTACCTCCACAGTTGCTACTGCTTTTTCTCCGAGGCTTTGCCTCTTCGAGCATTGTCAAAACATCCCTCATGGATGGTCTGTCCTTGGGGAGTTTGGCTACACATAGAATTGCTATCCTTAAAACTAACAACATTTCTTCTTGAACATGTTGTGTTGCTCCTACATTCGGGTCTAGCACTTCTTCTAAAGATTTGTTGTCTCGGATCTTCATCCGAAACCATTCTACAATGTCAACAGATTCCCCGAATTCAGGATCTAGAGGACGTTTTCCAGTTAGGAGCTCCACGAGAACAACTCCGTAGCTGTAAATGTCACTCTTTTCATCCACTTTCAACGTGTACCCATACTCTGCAAAGTCATAATCCAGATAATGATTGTCAAATATTAACAAAGATCACTCCAGAGTAAACATTAATTGAAAGTTTGGCAGTAAGGACTTACCGGGGGCTATGTATCCGTAAGATCCAGCAACCATGGAAACTGTTTCATTCTTCTTGAGCATCATTCGTGCCAATCCAAAATCTGCAATTCTTACCTCTAGATTTGCATCAAGCAGTATGTTATTTGACTTGACATCACGGTGAATAACCGGTGGATGGCAATCATGGTGGAGATAAGCAAGGCCTTGTGCCACTCCAACTGCTATGTTATATCGAGTGACCCAATCAACAAGCAGTCTCCCTGCTGCTTGTTTACCATGTAAAGCTTCTCCAAGGCTTCCATTTTGCATATACTCGTATATTATCATTGTATCCCTGTTGTTGTGAAGGAACCCCAGAAGCCTGACAATATTTCGATGCCTCAATTTTCCAAGAACGTTCACCTCACCTACAAGATCTTCACTGCCCCCCATCTCAATATCAGTTGCAGATTTCCATAGCTTCTTTACTGCAACAACCATATTCTGACGTTGCATTTCAGCTTTGTATACAACCCCAGTTGCTCCCATTCCAATGACATTTGACTCTTTAAGGCAAGCCAATATGTCATTACTAGTGAATCCTAGCCTCTGGAATGCCATCAACCTCCACGGCCATTCGCCACTGCTCATCTCAAACCTTCGTTCAAAGCAGCTTCCATTTTCATGCCATCTCTTGTATAGAGATCTAGCTCCAAGACCTGCTGTGACAAGAAGCAGAAGAGCTGCCACACCAGTTAGCCATCCTGCAATGATGTGCTTCGCGTGCAAGCTCTTCTGCTTTGATGTGTATGCTGCATTGTGAGCACATGGAGGAAGCACTCCACCACAGAGACCTGCATTGCCAATCAGATCATCCGGATTGATTGTTCTCAACATGCCATTTGCCGGGACTGGACCCTCCAGTTTGTTATGAGAAACATTCAGCATTTCTAGTGCTGGGGAATTTCCAAAGTTCTCAGGGATTCCACCAGTTAATGAGTTGTTGGATAGATCTAAAACAGCTAATGCGGGCATCATGGAAATTGGTCTTGGAATTGGACCGGTTAATTGGTTGTTTCGAAGGTTCAATGTTACTAACTTCTCACAGGAAGCAATGCTAGCTGGAAGATCTCCAGTGAATTGGTTTGTGGATAGATCCAGAACAGAAAGAGAAGGGCAATCCTGGAATTGATCCGGGATTTCGCCTACCAGATTATTGTCTGAAGCGATGAAAGTTTGAAGAGTTGGAATTGCAAGAATGGATGAAGGAATAGAAGACTGAATGTGGTTTTTAGAGAAATCAATAAAAGAGAGAGAGGTAGAAGAAGCAAGATCACTTGGGATTTGACCTGTGAGACTATTGTTTGCCAGTTCCAGTCTTTGGAGTTTCCCAAGTTTACCAAAACCTGCTGGGATCGTCCCCGAAAGAAGATTGTTTTGCATTCTTACACGAAAGAGGGACGTGCAGGTTGATAAACCTGCTGGAATTGGACCAGAGAAAGCATTGTTGAACAAGATAAGCTTAGTGAGGTTACCTTTGGTGCATAATCCTGCTGGAATAGGACCAGTGAATGAGTTGGATGAGATATCCACCCATTGCAATGGTGAGTTTCTGCCAAGATCACTTGGCAAAGGACCTGATAAGCTGTTATTCCATAGCTCAAATACTTCCAGCTGAGGCAAACCTCCAATCTCAGGAGGAACTGAGCCTAATAATTTGTTAGACAACAAATTTAAAAGCTGCAAGTTCTTAAGTTCAGCAATCTCAGCTGGGATTTCACCCGTAAGCATGTTATCGGAGAGATCAAGCAGCTGCAATGAAGTCATGTTGCCAATCTCTGGTGGAATGTTGCCTTCAAGATTGTTCTTGTACAAGAAAACTGTGTCGAGCAGCTTCAGCTTGCCCAGCTCAGAAGGAATTGAACCTCCAAGATTGGCAATAGCAAGATCAAGATACTTGAGATTGGTAAGATTTCCAAACTCAGTAGGAATTCCACCTTCAAAAACATTGTATCCAAGAACTATAGTCTCAAGCGACGAAAGCTCCCCTAGCTCTCCTGGAATGTGGCCAGTCAAATTGTTCCCTGAAAGGCCTAAAAACTTCAACTTCCCCAAATTCTTGTAAGATTTAGGAATCGAATCTTCGAAGAAATTCCCTCGAAAATCCATAGTCTCGAGCAATGATGCATTTCCTATGTCCTCGGGGAGATAACCTGAGAAGTTATTACTCGAAGCATTCAAATACATAAGCCCTGCTGACATTCCAAGACCCACAGGAAAGCCATAGACGAAGTAGTTCTGGCTCACATCAAAGCTTTTCAATGCAGTGAGATTTGAGAAACTTCTTGGCAACGGTGATGAGAAGCCATTGCAGCATAGATTGAGAGAAGTCAAACTCTTCAGCTTTTGAATATCATCAGATACTTTTCCTGTGAGATTCATGTGGGACAGATCAAGCTTCTCGACTGCACCATCGGAGTTGCATTCAACTCCCTTCCAGCTGCAGTGAACCGAAATATTTCGGTTCCCTGCAGCTGCATTCGTGGGCACTGTCCAATCGTGGAGTTGATCCAACGGATCAACGAGGCTTTCTTTAATAGAAAGTAGAATAGACACTTCATCACTCAACTCAGTTTTCGCTACCACCCCGTTAGCAAAAACAATGTAACAGTAGAACAAGAACAGTAGGAAAATGGTAAGCAAATTCATTATATTTTGTTCTTGTTATACTCTCTTTTCTGTGCTAGCATTGCATCATGATTGTGAGGGAGATGATGGGGCCAACAAGGGGGAAGAAGAAGGTAAGATAAAAGAGAAGAGTATTAGTAGTATTATTATATATAAGTAGAGTACAATATTATTAATGGAGTTAGTAAAATATACTGAAGTTCACATGGGGATTAGTTAAGGAAAAAAGGGGATAGATAGGCCGTGAGATCTTGGGTTCTGCAAAGAAAGAAAACAGCTGTTAATATATGCAAAATAATATACTGACTGAACAAATATTTGGACTTTATTGTAAGTGACTCCGACATTGAACATAGAGAGAATGTGTTCATCAGTTAATTCTTTTTCCCCTTCTCATAGTCAACGTAATTTTGCATCACTAGTATAAGTTATTTTTGCTTGGAGATTTAGCTTTGTTAGATACTTGCCACTAAAAAATATAGACAGCTTTTGGTACTAAAAACACTAATCTTTTTAATGATATTGCACTATAACGAACTTAAATGAAGCGACATGGACGGTAATGATTCACAGAGCGTCCTCTTGAAATTAAAAAATAGCTGTTATTGTTGTATTTAACTACTTTCAACTTTGTGAGACTCGGTCTGCGCATATATAGTTGGACAATTTGAAATAGATTAGATATTTATGTTAAGTTTGTATTGTCGGGTTATAACAATTGCGGAAAACGGAAAGTAAGTAAATATTACAGATTGCTAGAAAGTATAAACTAAAGATTACAACAAACTAGAATCAAGAATGATACAAACTCCTTGTGATTTGCTAAGTCGAGTGATGACACTCTGTCTTTAAGACAAGATTGCTCCGTATATATCCTTTTACGTTCGTGGGCAATAGTCTCCCAAGATACAACAACAACTAACAAATGAGCAAAGGAAACTCAAGTATTACTCTTGAAGAACTTTGAATATAGAAAACTTGCTAGAGAGGAAGAAGAAGATTTCAGAAAATTTCTAAGTGTTGAACAATTGAGCCAAATGCCTCGATTTATAGTGTAAGGAAATGACCCCTCAACTAGCCAACTAATGGCCTTCAATAGCCATGTAATGACACTTATTGAGGGGTTACATTCAACCAAATAATGGCTGAATTCATGTGCCAAATAATGGAGATTCAATGCTCCAAAATCAGCCCAAAAGTCAGAACTTTCCATCTTTCCGTCGCAGCATTCTGCCTCCGAAGCGCCGCGGCTCTGCGAATTAGCGCCTCGGCTCTAGTAGCCCAAACCACCATTTAGCGCCGCGGCGCTGCCATGGGGGCGCCGCGGCTTAGACGGTGTTGGCCGTGGCCCTTCACGGCTCCGCGGCGATTTCCGACTCGTTTCATCTTACACTTCGTGCACTTCTTCCTTCGTTTACCAACGTGGAATACCATTTGTCCAATAACCATCCATCATTCTATGTCTCAAACGTAATACGTATGTACCAATATCTCTTTCACTAACGAAATTTACACGTGTGTAGAAACGACGTTTCCGACGTGCGGGGCCCCAATTGTTCGAGTCATAAATAATGAGATAAACTTAATTCCACATTAGTAAATTTCCAACATGTATATACTGTCACAAAGGTGTAGTGCATGTATTAAATTATTAAAAAAAAATCCTAGATCTATCTTCAGTTATTAGTTCTTTCTCTCAAACTTTAGATGGCTTATTTACCTACA
Source organism: Anisodus acutangulus (assembly GCA_029783415.1). Taxonomy (NCBI): domain Eukaryota; kingdom Viridiplantae; phylum Streptophyta; class Magnoliopsida; order Solanales; family Solanaceae; genus Anisodus; species Anisodus acutangulus. The sequence goes on from CM056507.1 coordinate 42,273,552, forward strand.
TGGTGGATGAGCAAAGAGGTGAATATAAGTCAGAGAATTTAGGGAAAGACAGCTTTCTTAGGGACAAAGGTATTCTTAACTCATGTGAATGACAAAGATTTCAAGATTAATTACGAGTGAAGGTTACTCCACTCCTTTCTCGGAGTTTGAGTTACCCTATTTTAATCGTAAAGGCTAACAAGGCAGTACTGCCGAGAAACGTAACTACCAAAATCATTACCTTACTGAACTACTTTCTTATTTTGGATCTAAGCTAGATATACACTAATTGGTAGTTTGGCGGAGTGTATTAGAAAAAATAATGTATGTATTAGCTTTGTGTATTAACAATATCTTGTTTGGTACACTTTTTCATTCTATGTAGTTGTACATCCTATTTGGTATTATGCTATGCATAACTAATACCTAACAAACTATGATATTAGCAATGCAATGGATTTTAATGCATGCATTAGCATGGCTAAAGACATAATTGCCCATGAAGTCCCTCAAAAAGTATAGTATGAAGCGTATTTTTGTAAACAACTAATTATTTTTAAAAATTATGCAATGCATGTTATTTTTTAATACACCAAACCAAACGGTGGATAAAAAATAATCCATGCATAACTAATGTCAACATTAATAATAGCAGCATTATTAATACAAGCATATTCAACATTATTTTTATACACTCTTCCAAACGATCCCTAATACTGTAAACATCTTGTCACTATTTAGTGTCATTAACCAGTAAAAACAAGTTAGTTACTGATCCTTCTTTAACAAGGTTAATAAGTGCAAATAAAGATTTATTTGTAATTATCTTACTAGTGATCTAATTGTGTAAATATTTTTAACATTATTCACACATATGGGTCGTTTGGTAGATGGTTAGAGTTACATGAAGCAGAACCAGGGACTATGGTGGGGCTGTTCTGGGGGACAGCTAACCGATTGCCAGTGATGGCAGTGGCAATCGACGGTGGCCGAGGGTGGTCGGAAATAGTGATGGCGGTGGCATTGGTGTTTTGCAGCGACGGGGATGCATGGACGAAGGTGGCTGTCCGATAGAGTTCGATGAGTATGTCGGGGAGGTGTCAGACTCGTCTAGAAAGGTATAGTCCGTGTTTCGAAACTTTTGGATGTTTGCAAAAGGGAAGATTGCTTCATTGAACGTGACATGACGAGACACAATAATTTTGCGGGAAGACACGTTATAGCACAGACCTATGATTAGTCGGGAAACCTAAGAACACACAAGGAGTGGTGCGGGGTGCAAGTTTATGCGGGGCTGTGGAAGCAAGATTTGGGTAGCACAGCCAGCCAAAAATTCGTAGGTGCTCATAAGTTGGGATCCTAGGGAATAGAATTTCGATAGTTGTTCTATTGTGAAGGGTTTGGTGGCCAAAATATTTAGAATATATTCGGCCATTTCAACAGCATAGACCCAAAAAGAGGGGGGGGGGGGGGAGAAAGACATGAAACATGATCGTACGAACCATGTTATTGATATTGCGAATGATCTGTCTGGCCTTGTCATTTTGAGAGGAGGTGTGGGGACACGAGAACCGGAAAACCATGCCATTAGTAGAACAAAAATTATGAAACGCATAATTATTGAACTCACGACCGTTATCACATTGAAGCGATTTTATGTCTTAGTCAAATTGTGTTTTGACATAGACACTGAATGCAAGAAACTTGACAAACACTTCATGCTTGAATTTAAGCGGATAGACCGAAGACAATGTGAGAAAAGTCATCTAATAAGACGAGATAAAATTTATGACACAATGAGCAATTAATGGGAGATGTCCACAAATCTGCATGAACAATGTTAAAGGGAGAATATGTAACACTCGAAGAAGACTGAAACGGAAGACGAACATGTTTGCCTAAAGGACAAGAAAGACATTGTTGGACAAATTTTCCATTATGACAACGAATTAAATTATTATTTCTAAGAAAATTAAAAACAGGGGCTCCTGGGTGTCCAAGTCTATTGTGCTAGGTTGATGGAGAAATTGTTGCTAAAGCGGTGGGAGGCGTGACATGAGCATTGAGAGATGTGGGGGGGGGGGGGGGGGGTGATACTAGCATCAGACATGGATAGGAAAGGATAGAGATCACCCTCACTATTGCACCTTATAAGGAGTTTCCCGGTACGAAGGTCCGTTACGAAAAATCCAAACGGGTCAAAGTTAATTGATACAGAATTATCGGTGATAAATTTTCTAATGGAGATTAGGTTTTTGATAATGTTAGGAGCATATAAGACGTTATTCAGGAAAAAACTGGGGATGCGGTGGTGGGGTTAGTGTGTGGCCAAATCCTTGAATTAGAATGCGATGGTCGCTTCTAACCATAATAGATTATGCAGTATTTAAACCTTGCAGGTGAGGAAAATTACCAGAATTGTTGGTTAGGTGAGACATGACGCCCGTATCCATATACCAATTATTATCGGACTGCCTAGGGATCAATGCGACGAAAGCCGATCCTAAATTGGACTGGAAGGGGCATGAAGGGGATTGCTCGTCTCCCGAAAATAGGGTCGAATTGGGAAAAGTCATTATAGTGAATTGTTTTTGGTGAAGGATTTTGTGAATAATCCAAAAAGTTTTATGAAGGAGGAAGCAGAAACCGAGGTGGCAGAAACAAATCAACCACTTTTGTTCTCGTTTATTGCTGAAGGAAGAAACAAAGCAACTACAATTGTGTAATTTTTTTTCGGGAAAGGAGAAATGCTGACAGAAAAAAAAGGTTGTACAAATCAACCATTTTTGTTCTCGATTTTGCTGAAGGAAGAAACAAAGCAACCATAATTGTGTATTGTTTCGGGAAAGGAGAAGAGCTGACAGAGAAAGTGGCTTTCTCGGGCAGAAAATGAGGCAGGGAAATAAAGTGGTTTGGTTCCAAGCAACCACTTTTGTTTTCTCGGGAAAAGGTCGCAGAAACCGAGGAGCTACGGTGGCAGAGGAAAGAAATTAGGGTTTAAGTTTTGGCTTCTGATACCATGTAAGAATGTATTAATCTCCCTTTGGGGGAGTCTTTCTCATTAATATAAATATATATAGTGTATAATGTGGAACCGTAATACAATAAGGATCATATATCTATCATAATTGTACATCACTAAATATTAGATAATATATGAAATATATTATAATTATAATAATGAATATGTACATATTAATAATTACTTATGTAAAATTTAATACTAGAATAACTTAGCTCTAAGCGGAAGAAGTTGAGAAAAACTCAGGTGGAAGTAGAAAGTAGTCACAAGATGTGACTAGCAAAACATGACTTTCTAAAATTCTTTCTTTCTAAAAGCTATGAAACAAAAAGCCTATTTTTTTTATGTAACAAAAAGCTTCTTTTCGAAGAGGTAATATCAAGAATCAATCAACTGAATTTTTCTTAACCAAGTGACTCACAACCTTCCTCTCACACAAATAAATGAAATAGGACGATCAAATCATGTTTGGGATTGAGACGTTATTACACTATTGTAACATAGGCGGTTTAACTCATTGAATCTTTGTCAAACATCTTAATTTCTGTCCGAAACTTATATGCAACACTTTGATATTGATGCGTGCATAAATGTTTATAACTCTTTTTTTATTTGAAATTTAATAACATGACCATGGACAGATCAAGGAAAAGGTAAGGGTGTCACTCGAATTCTCTTGGTAAAAAATACACTATTTATGTAAAGTAATTTTTTTTTATATTTTATGTACAGTGGAACTCCTTGAACACAAGAGTAGAGGTTGACTTAGTTATTAAAGAGTTCAAATTTTACTTTAAAATTTCATATTCAAATTTTAAATACTATATTTTTATTTTTTGAATCTCTTTAGTGAAAAAATCCTGAATCCGCTATTAAACATGACCTTATCATGATATTATAAGATGGTCAGATCAATAGAAAGTAAGTTATATTAAACACATAGATAAAATGGAGGGAGCTATGTCTGAGAGCACCGACTGTACCTATTCATTTAAAAATAAAAGTAAAACAAAGGCCAACGCATTTGAGGTTATTTTTCCTAATTATAAAAATAGTGAGTGGTGTGTCACTTTGTTATGTGCTACTTCTTGGCTTCTCAAGTAGCCAAAGTGGTGAGGGATTTGTATGGATGCCATGTGAAAACTGCAGCTTCCTTGTCAATTTTCTTCTTTACCAATTATTAGAGAGAGACTTGATGTTATAACCTTAATAATTTTTCCTAATTATATGATCTTTTCTTTAAATTCATTAAATTGACGCTTTCTATATCTTTTATGCTCTTTAGTTTTGCATTCATATTTTATGATTAATGACATTACATATTAAAAATCATAAGAATTAATAAATTATGATTGATATACCAAGTTTATTGGATTTCAAGGAGTAAATTTTATTTTCAAATACACACATAATATATACTCCCTCCGTTCCAATTTATTTGAAGGTTGACCAGTTTTGGGAGTTAAATAATTTTTTTTTGACTTAATTTTAAACATAGAGTATTCGAGTATTTTGTAATAAAATTTACATATTTGAAAACTACATAAAAAGTACTATAAGTCTACATAATTAATAATTCACAATATATGAAAAGAGTTGAGAAAAATTGTAGTCAAAGAAAGAGTTGTTTGATTCTCCAAACTGATAAATCGTGAAATAAATTGGAACGGAGGGAGTGTGTGTATATATATTAATGTCAAATTGAGAACTGAATATTTTGATACTTCTATCAATTTGCCCAACCTGCATACCTTAGAAGGTGCGTCCTCATTTGGAACGACGAACAAGTCTTCACATTATCCACGCAAGGCAGATCGAACGTATATCTCATTTTAAAAAAAATTATAAGTATCTACTTTGTATCTGATTTCTTTATTATGGATAGACGGACTATTAAGCTTTTGGTTAAAATCAAACCAATTAAGTTGGTTTTTAAATTATTAAATTAAATCAAACCAAATATAATTTATATTCATCGGTTTGGTTCGGTTTATTCAATTTTTACGAAACCTAATGGTATTTATCGCTTTCATGATTTTTCATGTAATTAGAAAAAAAAATTCATCTTTTTCGACTTATAATCCGTATTAACCTTTTATTTTGGCGGCTACAATTTTCTTAGACTAGGAAAATGTCTTAAGATCTATAAAGTTTAATCAAGTGAATAAAGTTTATAAGAAATACAAAAAAAAAAGATATAGTTAAATCTCATAGCTATTTCTTTGAATTAATAAGTTTAAATTCACGACTTTCTTTCATAAAATGAGCTTAAAGTGTAAATTTCATTAGCCTATAGAGATGAATAAAATTTTAATAAAAAAATATACAAAGTATCTAAAATTATTTATAAAAATCAATATATGGTATGGTATATATGAAATTATAAATTTTGTGTATACTATAATATACCGGTTCGGTTTTTTCTTCTATTTATTTTTAGTAAAATCAAACCAAACCAAATATTATCATTTTTTAAAAATTTAAAATCAAACCAAACAATAATCAATTTATTTAATCGATTTGGTTCGATTTTCGGTTTGGATCGATTTTTAATCAAACCGTGAACACCCCTATTTAGCTATATACTCCTATATGACTTTTTTTTTAATAAGAGATTAGTAAGAATTAACACAAGATATTTGTAAATATAACATGTGAAATTATTTTTTTAAATTTAAATTGTAAATGAGCATAAAAAAATATTTTCTTGCTTTGCACTTCGACTAGTGAAGATACCACTAGTTGGGCCAAAACATGATTCTAAGTTTCTAACATGTAGTTTGCAAGTCACGAGTCTTTTTAATTGTCACTTGTTGTAACGTAGTAGTAAGTAAGTGAGTGATTAGCACATGATAATTACAAAAATTGTATAATTACGTACTCTCCGTGATCTAATCGCGTAATGAGAGGATTCTCAATGATTTGATGTGGGGGAGATGGGGGTGCATCCACAATCCACATGGGGTTGTGTGCACTAAATGTACTTTCCATACACAAATGTTTTAATTATTCTTTATTTTTTCAAACAGAAAGAATTGAATGATATGATGAAAAAAAAAAATCACAGTGGCTCCACATGTGGCACGTGCTTGACAAATAGACTTACTCACGAACATGTTACATCCCTACAAAACAGATTAGGAAAAGAAGAGAAAAACGTCAAAGCTCTATGCAAAATTTAATACATTCCAAGAAAAGAATGCCTTCATTAAGATTAAGGGAGAGGTTTACACGTCTAATTTTTTGTTTAAGGTGTACGTTATAATTAAAGAAAAATGATTATAACAACAACAACATACCTAGTGAAATTCACATCGTGAGTCTGAAAAAAGTAGAGTTTACACAGACCTTAAAGAAAAATGATTTACGCTAAAATAATAATGATGCCATTAGAGATGTAGGGAGTGTGTAATGATACCAAATCTTAGTGAAGACAAAAAATACTACTACATCTACTTAAATTTTCGTGAGCAATTTGGAAATCTAACTATTATCTCAAATATCCAATGATAAGATGCTGACAATTCTACTTTTTTGAAATGACCCCTAAAACACTTCGAATTTTTTTTTACACCCATCGTTAGGTATTTTCAGTACAGTAATCGAACTGGAATACTTATTTGTAGTAAGAAAATATTACTAAGACTTAATTTTGGATTATATCAATGAATTTAGATGCAGGTTCACTTTGGAATAGTCTAAATTTCAATGATCCCATATATTCAAACTAACTAGTTTACCATATAACATAAAAACCACTTTGAAAAAGCAACACATTCATTAGGCAACCTCCCATGAGATACACATTTAACAAATGATAAGGTAAAGCATTTCCATCATTAGTTCATTACTGAAGAAAAAAAAGATAGCAAAAGTTACTTGTCAGGCTGATAGTGAACACTAGTTCAAACCAATTTGTTCAGTTTACAAGTAAATAAACCTGATAAAACAATTGACATTTCCATGTTCCCTAACTAAAATATATGTGAAGCAACAATATCCTGAAAATGAGATTCCTAATAAAATCACCCCATATTCAGGATTTACCACAAACAAATTCACTGTAAGCACTCCCTCAATGAGTCTCCTTCAACGATATGCATAATCATCTTCTCCTGTGAAGTCTCTATCCTTCATTGGGATCTCTTGCATGGATCATCTTAAATTAATATCTTTATAAATCGAGATATCCACTCTTCAGCCCTCAATAGCTTTAATATTGGTGAGTTTTATGAGATAATGCCTGATCTGAAAAATATAAAACTCAATGAAGTTCATGATAAGGCAATTAGCTGAAACAAACATACCTGATGAGAAAGCTGATCTGATGAGATCTCCAGACCAACAGTATGACAGTACATGAACATCTGCATGCAGGTTTTCACTTCCCCGAATTTCTTGCAAAACGTTTTTGCAACCGTTTTGGAAGACAAGGTGTTCCCCAGCCCGTTTTATGTCTTCTTGACTCAACCCTCTTAATACACCAGAATGAACCACCATATCATTTGCTCTACTTTCAAAATCAGATAGCTGCACTAGTGCTTTACACAGACCGTCATAATCAAATCTCCCAACTGCAATAATTGGAGATGTCTTGGGGCTTCTCATTGTCGAAATATTATGCTACCAGAAAAGCAGGCGAAGACTACATACCTGTTTCACTAGGTATAATGTTTTCTATGCATTGCTCATATTCCTCAATATACTTGCTGGAGAGGTTGCTCCAAGTGGCCCAAAGATCAGCTGCAGAAATTTGAGCATACAGGGATTCACAATCATCCAGATCACTCTTTGCTGCTGCAATGATAGCAACATCTGCCAAAAGGGCAGAGGAATCAACAGCACTGCATGTCATGTCAAAATCACAAAACATAGTAAGATTGCATCCTGCTGGCTCTTGGAGTTGAGAAATGGGGGTTATAGTGGACTGAGTAATTGGCTGAGCAGAGATGAATTCCAATTCAAGTTTCATAACTTGGTGATACAGCTTTTTCACAACATCAAGTTCTTCGCCAGTCAAGGTAACACTTAGTTTATCCAGCAAGTCCTCAATCCTTGACGCATATGCCTAAGTACAGAATCATTACAAGAGAGCAGTTAGACAAATTTCAACTAAAGAATACTTGTCATTTGGTTACACAAATTAAAAATAATGCATCTCTTGAGAATCAAACACACCTCAAAACATTCTGAACATAGACAGTCTATCCATCTCTCATAGATGTTATTGCTTTCTTCAGGGACTAGAACATCCTTAATCTCCTTACTAAGATAGCTGTAAAGCCTCATACAGGGTGCAATTGCACTAAGTGCATAGGCAGCAAGCCTTGTCTTCTCAAAAGGAGTCACGATTTTACCACGACCTTTTTTCCCCTTCAACTTTTCCTGCTGCGGTGGCCAGCAAAAAGTCGGTGTATCTAACTGTGGAACTGTCACAAGTGCTAACTTTTGGAAGTTCAAAGCCCCATTCCTGCATATGATATAATCCTTTAAAACTGAAACAAATGGACATTGCCAATAAATATTGATACTATGGACTGGACAGCTCTGCAAGATGATATGATTAATGCAAGAACAGCCTCTCTTTGGACTTTATCCATTCCTTGAAAAATAATTCTAAACTTTTTGAAGAGGTTCAGATAACTGTGCACCAGCCCATCAAACCACTGGACTCTCATCTTTCTTCTCTTTTTTGTATTTCACTTCATAACTTATGGACATATTAAAGAGTGAGCTTCTAACTCTAAAAAGATTTTCTAGCATTACCCAAATTTGCACCAAGAGATAAACTATAATATCAACAGTTTATCCAGCAAAATTCATGTCCGATTAAATTACCCTTATCAATTAGAACAAGATGAGATAAGATTGGGGGATGGAGGAATTTCAAACTTCCCCTTTTCCCCAGTGGGAAAATGGAACTTGAGTCGGAGAAAACAAAAAAGCACATGGCCCTCTTGAGTTCAATAAAAGAATCTTGCATCTATTTATGATTCTGAATTACCAATCAGTATTACACGCCCAAATAGAAAATACAAGAAGATATCTAGTCATTATTTACTTTGAAATGGTTAGCCTGAACTACAACATGAAAAATAAACCAATCATGGGTGTTTTTGGTTTGGAAACAGCCTCTCTAACTCCCAAGGTAGGGGTAAGGTTTGCGTACACTTTACCCTCCCAAGACCCCATTTATGGGACTACACTGGTATCTTGTTGTTGTTGGGTGTTTTTGGTATGACGGCGAGAAAATGCTTTTCAATTTTACCATGTTTGGTTCGTAAAAAATTTGGAAAAACATTTTCTATGGAAAAACAAGTTACTTAAAATGAGAAAATGTTTGATTGTCTCCTTTCCACCTTCCAACACCCCCTCCCCCATAGCCCCATTACACCACCCCCATCTCCATAATGTTTGAATAGATTGTATACAAAAGCTTTCGGGACAATATGTTATGCTTAACAACCAAACATTAGAAAATAAGTAAGAAAACCAGTTATTTTCCAGAAAAATATTTTCCTTCATACCAAACACACCATATGCCTCAATTCCAGATCTCACACTTACACCTACACCAGCCTACAATACAAGTCTCTAACAAGACCATTAAGTTTATATAACAATAACCACTTAATCCTTAATCCTAACTAAGACTGTCCAGAGGGCCGGGACGTCCCGGTCCCGACCCTCCCCGTCTCGGTCATGCCGGGTAAATTACTGGATGGGGATTGTCGGTGATCGGGTTCGAAATCGGGACTGGACTAGGGCTGGTCCCGCCCATCCCGGTCCCGCTCGTCCCACCCACGACCCGACCGGTTCCGCCCGCAGAATCTAGCAGTTGCACAAACGATCATTTTCAATTTTAGCCGTTGGCAACGGCTAGAAACGGCTATTTCGGCCCCTACCACCCCATAAACCCCCCTACCCCTTAATATTTATTTTTAACCCCTAAGTTAGTATATTTACACATTAACCCTATTTTTCAACTATAAATAGCTCATTTTTCTCACAAGTCTTCCTACCATCTATCTAATATTTCTCTCTGTACAAGTCTAAATTGCACACTAAATATTATATTTTATTTGGTAATTTTCATCAAAGTTCAAAAATTGGGAGTGAAGTTGGCAACTAGCTTGAGGATCATCAAGCAAAATTTCAATTTTCAACCTCGATTACACGTCGACGTTATGCCGGCGTTTGATACACTCGTTCCTTCTTTTATTTAAATTATTATTATTTAATTTTAATTATCGTATTTAATTTTCTTAACTTTAATTATTTATTTGCATAATTATAATGGAGCGAGGTGGACGTTTTTATGTTAGAGGTAGTAGGGGTAACATGGGTAAATGTGCATCTTCAAGTAATCCTAATTATGATAATTTCACTCATATAGATGAAACTGAACTTTTTAATGTTAATATTAATATACCATTAGATCATGAGGTATTCTGCATCTGAACCAAACTAGGATTTAGAAAATGAATTAGAAGATAATTTAAATAACACACCCACTAGTGCAACTCCACCTCAGGCAGTCTCAGGCTGAAATTGAAACTGGAATCACTCCTATTCCCCCTAGTATGAGAAGAGGCCAAAAACAACGAAAATTAAAATCAATTGCATGAGATTTTTTTGAAAGGGACATTCCTAATCAACTAGCTATTTGTAAAATTTATCGCGAAGTTTATAAATTTAAAACTGGAAAAGGTCAAGGTGGGACAGGAGGTTTAATGAGACATGTGGAAAAGGATCACAAAGCAAGGTATAACCAATACTTGGCTGAAAAAGCGGGTGTGCAAATGTCTTCTGAGTCGGGACAAGGTTCACATAATGTCCCTAACCAAGTACAAGGTCGAATTAACCCAATGACGGGGAGTTATAGGTCCGAAATATGATAAACACAAAGATCAAGAAAATTTAGCAAAATTAGTTGTTGTGGAGGGTTTGCCTTTTTTATTTCCTTTCTCTCATGGTTTTATTCATTACATTTGAGAAACATATAATCCTGCTTTTAACGGTTTTCCTAGATCAACTATTAGAAGAGATGTTTTTAAATTGCGCATGAATATCAACAATATTTACGTTATGCATTGTATCATTTTAAGGGCAAAGTGGCTATCACTTTTGACATAGGCCGTAGTACTAATGGTAATGATTATTTAAATGTTACATGTCATTAGATGGATCACAATTGGTCTATGCAAAAACATATAGTAGCATATAGATATATTGATGAAAGACACACTGTAATTACCTTATATGGAACTTATTGTATTCTTAGAGAAATGTTTTCTAGCTACTAAAGAATTTTCTGGTATTTATTATCCTACTATTTCATCTATGTTATTTTATATAGCTCTTACATTTTTGTTATTTAATGAATACATGAAAAAACCAACTTACACTCCAGCTATTACAAAAATGTTTGTAAAATTAAAAAAATATTTTTTTCTATTTCAACTATTTATTTTATTAGTCTTGTATTAAATTCTACTATTAAAGTAAACGATTGTAATGCCTTTATTGAAACGATTTATGAATGCCTAGAAATACTTCCAACTGAAGAACCAACTAACGAACCAACTAAAGATGTTATCTCTAGCATACAAACACAATGCAAAACTATGTATATGTATTACCAAGAGGAAAGTGCAAATAATCAATCGGCTTCTGTACCATCTTCTTCTACTTCACTTAAACCTTATAAAAATATGTGTTTTCTGCTTCAAGTATTCAAGACCTTCGAAATAGAATGTATAGTGGTTCAAGTTCTTCACAAATTAGCGTAATATTTGTGTGACCGTAAAACTTTTTATTAAGGTAAAACAAGAGTTTTTAAGTTAAATTGCTTCTAACTTTAGAAAGAATTTTTTTATCGGACTAAAAAATAAAAAACAATATTTATCAAAATTCTAATAGTTATTTTATATATGTTTACGGCTTTGTATTAAAAAATATTAGATACGGTTAAATACCATAAAAATATATTGCACATTCGTCACAATGTTTGGCACGGGCGGAGCCAGGTGGTAGCTAGGGATTCGCTCGAACCCCCTTCGGCAAAAAATTATCATATATATACAAGGTTAAAATTATTTTTCATGTATATATAGTAGATATTGAACTCCCTTATTGACTTCTTCGTTTGTTTACTCCTTTATATTTTTGAACTCTCTTAGTGAAAATTCTAGCTCTTTCATTAAGTTGTTTGGCACCTCAAATATGTTGTGTGTCGACGAAACCGATTCTCGTTAATAATGTAACCTTAATGAGGAGTGAATACCATCCCTGTTGCATGATTGTGAATAAAATTGGACTTGAGCTGATGGCAAGGAATTGCATGATACAGAAAGTTAAGAAGAACTACGTGATGTCGATGGCTATGGTGGACAACACAAAGTAACGTCGGTACTACATTTTTGTTAAACTTGTGTAGATTATAGAAGAAAGGATCATATTTTCCCCTCTATTGTTCAAAAGGTATGTTCATATATGCTCCTAACGTCATCAAGTGGTTCCCTTTCTCTGTTAATCCCATCAATTTTAATAATATGACATGTGAACTCATCATACATACCCTTCTTATTTTACCACTAGCAAAAATCACCAATACCTTCGCCATATATGTACCATTACCACCAACATTACCCATCTAATTTAACAAAAACACAATGACTTTTGAAAAAAAATCTCGTTCATCTCAAAAGCTTATCTCCCTCTTTTAAGTTAGTCAACAATAATGGGCAGCAGACCATGTGATAAAATACACGTGAATACATGTTGATAGGTGCATCCTTTGTTGAAAAACAAAAGGAAGAGAATGCCAAGTGAAATTGGCCACCTACCATGAGTTTTGGAGCCTATAAATACTGTTGAAAATTTGTCTTTGGTGGGAAGGTGCGTCCACCCATATTTAATGACTTAAACACTAGGGTTCCGCATGTTGAAGGCTTTGTCTCTTCACACGTGCATAATCTACTAAGTGAGTAGATGACCGTAGGGCCAAGGATCGTCAAATTTCGTTAAGAAATGGAAGAGATATTGGTCCACGAAGTAAGGTGTTTGAGGCATGGAAATATGATGTGGGACAAATCTACCACATCGGTGGGAAAAGGAAGAATCGTTTTCTTTATAAGTTTCAAAATTGGCTAAGGGTTTGGGATCCCAAGGGGTAACCCATCGGAGGGAGGACCTAGATGTGCTTGAGTTCGAGGCTAAGTCCACAAGCGCCGCCACCAACCGGGCCGGGCCGGGCTGGGCTCGTGGAGCTTGGGCTTCTTCTAATATTATCTTTCTAGACCCAAATTGTTTAATATTTACAGTTTAGTACCTGAATTTTTAGGTAAGATAAAATTAGAACAGAGAACGAAAACAAGAGAAACTCAGTCCAATAGAAAACTCTTCCTTCCTTTTTCATTCTTCAGCAAATCGTTTCGTGTTTGTTTTCTTCGTCGGAATCAACCTAAAAGCATGTATACGAGGCAATCTTGTCTTAAAGACAGAGAGTCATCTCTTGACTCAGCCACAGTTGTAACAATTTATCTAGATTCAAGACTCAACCAGCTTGCCACAATTATAATATTGGCTTGTTTGTTTATCCTTTCGAACACTTGTAATATTTATTTACTTCACGTACTGCTTTACATAACTTACAAATACATCCACTTAGCTCCATTATAAATCATCCCAAAACAAGAGAGACTAAGAGAAATATTGAGAGAAAAATCAGAGAGAAAATTGTGAGGAATTTTTTAAGTGTTTTTCAGATTGAATGTTGTGAGTGTTTGCAAACACTGTATATTTTTCTATCATTAAAAGATCTGCAGCAGCCCCGTGGACATAGACCTATTTTGCCGAACCACGTAAATTTTGTGTGTTATTTATTTCGTATTTATTTTGCTCCCACATACCTGATAATTAAAAATATGGCGTTGTTTTCCCAACATTTTGAACAATAACCGTAGCTACGTTCTTTGTGGTGATAGATAATTTCTTTTCTCATAGTCAGTATAATATAATCTTAAATCACTTAGCCTACTTTAATCATGAAAGCCTTCTCCTTTAATTTAATTTTAGTACAAAGGGATATATGTAGTGAGAATGTATATATAAGATCCAAAGTGTTTGGCCCAATGGCCAATACATTAGGGTATTGCTGTCTGAGGTTCCGTGTTCGAGTCCTCTGATCAGCGAGAGTGGAACTGTGTTCCCCCAAAAAAATCCCTCCATACGCGTAGGGCCAAGCGGTGTATACTAATCCGTAGGGCAGTAGGAGGTGGGGTTTTCTGGGGTATGGGGTCAGAATGCGGTGGGACCACCACTTTAAAAAGTTTACCCTACCTTAGTTTTGTCCGCTTGGGCAAATTTCAATTGGTTTCAAGGGGATATTTGGAATAAGAGACCAAGGATCGAATCCGTCAATGGCAGTGTGGGGTTTCTTCTTGAAATAAAGGAGGGCCCTCATGCGCAGCTGCAGACCGGGTCTAACCTTTGAAATCAATTGAGTCACCATGATTTACCTCCTTCAGCACTTGTCGGGCCAAGGGGTGTGAGGCTCTGCAGAGTGGGAGATTCCACCTTTATGGAATAAGAGAATGTATATATAAGGAGAGAAATAGTAGGAAAGCGAAATATGACACGACATGTGTTTACCAATTGATGAATTTGAGAGACCTGCAATGGAAGGAAATGTACCAAAATACCCCTGTTCGTCCCAAGCTTATAGTACAATGTTTTTTGCTTTCTGTACAGCCGCATAGAGCAGTGTTCGTCACTTGCTTGTTTTTTGGCTTATAAATATTAGAATTATAGGAGTGAATCAGTTATTGTTACAATCGATTCACATATATATTTTCTATACTATACTTCTGTCATAAATTACGGGTGAGATAATTTCCATCATTTTATTATAAGAATAAAAATAGCAGATATTGCGTTTAAAATTTAATAATTATTTATCGAAACAACAACAATCTTCAAGAGTTGATTTTCTCAATGGAGGAACACTATGATAAATCAACCAAAGCATTATTTATTTAACTTGGTTAAATCTGAAAAAATGGGTTTGATTAAGTATCATTCATGGATATTACATTAACTAGGGGCATGTATGCTCAATTTCGCACACTTTAAAGACATATCTGACCATTTTTCGCTTATTAATCAACTAATTAGGCTAATTGAAGGCTCACGCTAAATTAAGGGCATATTTAGACCAACTATTAAATGGTAGGGACATATTTAAGCTAAACACTTAACGAATGACATATCTGCTCGATATTGATATATATATATATATATATATATATATGGGCCTTTATTTTAATAGAAATACACATTAAGGTAGTGCTGAGATCATCTTAATTAGTTGGACTCCAAATACTTCTACTTCTGATATTCGACAAACCCACTCTGCGCTAATTTTTTTTTTTTAAAAAATTGTTTGACCACCACCCCGCCTCTAAATTTTCTAAAAAGTGATTTGACCCGTCCTGTCTCACGTAAACTTAAATCCGTCGTGCCCCGCACATGTCCTGTCCTAAAGAACATTTCAATGCTTATATATAGGGCGGTAAAATGGATAAAAAATATGGATATTCAACTAACCTAATCCATTTAAAATGGATTAGATATTCAATCCATTTAAAATGGGTCAAATATGAGTTAATCCATATTATCCACTTAAAATATGAGTAACTTAATGAGTAAAATGAATAGAACACACAATTTTAGTAAAACAAGTTCCTTAAAAATAAGGAAAAATGATTTCCTTAATAACATTATGAAAAACAAGTCATATAAGTGGCATTTCACCAACCACCGCACCACAACCCAACTCACCCCCAACCACACCACCCCACACCCCACCACACACCACCACCATCCAACTCACCCCCCTAATCCCCTCAAAAACGTCTTTTTTTTTAAAGTTTTTAGTATTTTTTTGGTTTTCTACCCCACTCACCCCACCCACACTCCACCACCCTAAAAAAATTATTTTTTCTTTAAAATTATTTTATTTGATTTTTACACCTCCCTCCCCCCTCCCCCCAACCACAACACCCCATCATAAAAAAATATTTTTTCTTAAAAAAATTATTTTGATTTTCTACACCATCCACCCACCTCCTCCCCCTACCCCTCCTGAATTTTTTACTTCATATATATTATTTTACTTTTATAAAAACTTATAAAGAATGAAAATTTTGCGTGATTAAATTTGATGTGGAATGAATGGTGGATTGTGGTTTGGGGGGGAGGCAAGTGGTGTGGGGTGGGGGGTAAGAAATTGTATTAACGTATGCCCCGTCACCATAACTCATGAAACTGTAATTTTTCATAACTTATGACTTGCTTGTGAAAATTCTGACCGACAGGTTAATTTTTTACATAAATTCCTTAAACGGTAAAAAAGTTAAGCAAATGGGAGATCTTAAATAATCGAAGAAATTGCACGGCTTGACCTTCAAATTGGTTAATCTTTAAAATCAAACTTATATCTAGCGGTGCATAATTTTTTTAAAGAGAGCATAACTTGTATGATATTATGATATAAAAAATGTAAACTCGCAAAAAAGTTGTTTGTTATGATGGTACCAGCACAAAATAGGAAAAAGTGCAAATGACCTGTTTGTGGCTTTGTGCAGATCTCCCAAGTATTTATGTGTTTTTTATTGGGCTATTGAATTCAAGTTGGCGGGAGTGTAATGTATTGTGAGGGTGGTTGGCTCAAAAATCAAACAGTATGGGTAAGCCAATCTAAAGAATGTTAGAAGTGAATGGCTGTCGTTGTTACAACCAACACTCTCTGTTACCACTTAACACATCATCTGTTTTTAGTTATTTCTGCTCCATTCTCTCTCTCTTTGTCTGCACTTTGTAATGGCTACTCTTCAATCTCTTGCATTTTCCCCTGCACTTTCTCAGACTTCACATCAGCCTCGCTCTCTTCTGGGTATGTTCCTTCAACTTCAATCTGCTTATGTACCTTTACTCTCTTTTTATTGTTTATTTTATGCTCCAGCTCTTTCTTTAATTCTTGGTTTATTAATGTCTCATTAAGTTCTATAAGGAGAGTACTTTTAGTTTCAGTTAATTTATTTATGAGTAATTCGTGAGATGAGTATTTGCTCATAAAGGCGGGGCTAGTAGCTTTTTGTTGAATCTCATGTATTGATTCTTAGAATTGCATGTAAGCTGATGGCTAATCCTCCATCGAAAGAGTAAAGAAGATGGAGAGAAAACAGATGAAGTTTTGGTGCTCAAAACTAAGCTTCTCTTGTGTATATTTCTGTATATCATTTTACAATGCTTCACATCACTACTATATATATACACAAACAACTCATCACAAATATCTACTAACCAATTTAACTAACTAACTAACTCTTCTAACTATCTCAACAAACATAACAACACTTCTAACTGACTCAACAAACATAACAAACTCAACCATAATAATAATAATAATAATATGTACTCCTCCTCATGGCACCCTTGTGCACTTCTCTAATACTTCCACACACACCCCTCTCAAGCTAGGAGATATGAAGATATTCTTCATTCCTTGCTTGGATAGCAAATAGGCATGATGAACACTGCTAAGGGCTTGGTGAATATGTCTGCTGGCCGCTCAGCAGATGGCAAGTAAGCAACATGAATGAGACCTTCTTGACTCCATTCCCTTATAAAATGACAATATATGTCGATGTGTTTAGTTCTCTCATGGAAGAAGACAAGATTGGCTGCAATCTGAATTGTAGATTTACTATCAGTGAAAACAGAGACTGGCAGCTGAACCTGTACACCAAGTTCCATGTACAAACCAGTGAGCTGCACCATACTGCAGAATCGAGGTCGCCATGACTCTATATTCAGCCTCTGCTGAACTCCTCGAGACAATTACTTGCTACTTGGACTTCCAGGATACAGGAGAATGTCCAAACATTACTAGGTACCCAGTGATTGATCTTTCTGCTATTGACACATAAGCCCCAGTCTGCATCACAAAACGCCTGGAGCTGAGAATTGCTAGAATTGGACAAAAGAATCCCTGATCCTGGTGCTTGCTTAATATACCTGACCAACCTCATGCCAGCTTCCAGATGTGATCTTTTAGGGGTTTGCATAAACTGACTTAAGCATTGTACAACGTATGCTATGTCAGACCTTGTATTTGTGAGATATAGTAATCTCCCAATCAGTCTCCTGTAAATACTAGGATCTGCTAGTGGTAAGTCAAACACCTGTGGAGAGGCTGCAGTGTCTGAAGTGGACTGTGAGACTGCATGTTGATCATATGTCACAGTTGTGAGCCTCAGGTTCATTTTCATAGGGGAGGGAGCACTCTTACCACCTGCTAATCCCATGTCAGATATAAGCTCCAAGGCATACTTTCTTTGATGCATAAGGATGCCCTGGGAACTCCTTGCAAATTCTATCCCAAGGAAATACCTGAGCTCTCCTAGATCTTTAATTTTAAAAGCTGACTGA
Source organism: Anisodus acutangulus (assembly GCA_029783415.1). Taxonomy (NCBI): domain Eukaryota; kingdom Viridiplantae; phylum Streptophyta; class Magnoliopsida; order Solanales; family Solanaceae; genus Anisodus; species Anisodus acutangulus. Next base: position 42,292,048 of record CM056507.1, read on the forward strand.
AGTGTTTCCTCAACAGTTTGGATAAAAGTGGGATCATTCCCAGTGATAAGCAGATCATCTACATACACAAGCACCACAACTAGCTTATCTCCTTGTTGCTTGGTAAACAAAGAATAGTCTCTATGACTCTGGACAAAACCAGATGAGACCAATGCTGAAGTGAGTTTGATATTCCATTGCCTTGAGGCCTGTTTCAACCCATATAAGGATTTCAACAACCTACAAACTTGTTTATTACCTCCAGTAGTATTGAAGCCCTCAGGTAGTGTCATATACACTTTCTCATATAGGTCTCCTTGTAAGAATGCATTGTGCACATCCATCTGATGGACTGTCCACTGTTTAGCTGCTGCAATAGATATAACTGATCTCACAGTAGTCATCTTGACTACTGGTGAGGATGTTTCATGATAGTCAAGACCTTCCTTTTGGTTGTATCCTTTGGCCACCAATCTAGCTTTGAATCTCTCCACTTTTCCTGTTGCTTTGTATTTTATTTTGTATACCCGTCTGCATCCAATAGTCTTCTCCCCTTTTGGGAGTTGTACCAACTCCCATGTTTTGTTGTCTTCTAGTGCCTGAATCTCAGCTTTCATTGCTTCAACCCATCCGTGGTCTGCTGCAACCTCTAAATAGTTGTGTGGTTCAATGTCAACTGAAACTTGTGCTACAAAGTTTTGATAGATGGATGAAAGTCCTGTGTAACTTAATCCAGCAGCTATTGAGTACAAGCATTTCTTGGAGCCACTCTTAGTGACATAATCTCTGTGCCATATAGGGGGCCTGCTGGTTCTGGCAGACCTTCTAACATCAACATCAGATGATGATGTTGTTCCGATCAGCTGCTCATCAGGTTGCTCATCAGGCTGTTGCCTTGGACCATTAACTGTAATGGGAACATTGTCATAGTCTGGGCCTGCACATGAATTCTGCATCTCTGGACTACTGCAGACAACTTCTATGTTTTGTGGATGAATTAGATCATCAAAGTTGAAATGGTCATGGGACTTCATAAGCCCAGATTCTTCATCTAGATCATTCCTGAAAGGAAAAACAGCCTCCTGGAATACTACATCCCTACTCATGAAAATTATTCTATTCTCCAGATCATATAACTTGTAACCCTTTTGAGCAGAACCATATCCAAGAAGGATAGTTCTACAGCTCTAGGGCCAAGCTTGTCATTCTTAATCAGAGTAGTGGCAAAGCATAGACATCCTATCACTCTCAGATGAGAAAGTGATGGCACCTTATTATACAGTAGTTCATAGGATGATTTGTCTCCTATAACAGAATTAGGAATTCTATTCATTACATATACATCACCTTCCACACAGACGCCCCATAATCTATCTGGTAAATTAGCCTGAATCTTAATTGCTCTTGCTGTTTCAAGAATATGTCTGTGTTTCCTTTCCACAACACCATTTTGTTGTGGTGTATGTGGGCAGGAGCTTTCATGAACTACACCATACAACTGAAACAATTCCCTGCATCTTTGATTAAAGAACTCTGTCCCATTATCTGACCTTACCCTTTTAATTTTCACATCAAATTGAGTATGTACTTCAGTAAAGAAAATTTTAAGCAATGTGACTACATCTGATTTTAGCCTCATTAAAAAAATCCAAGTCCATCTAGAATAGTCATCCACTATGGTAAGAAAATACCTTGTTCCATTATATGTCTCAACTTTGTAAGGTCCCCATACATCCATATATAACAATTGAAATGGTCCTGTCTTCCTACTAGTACTTCTAGGGAATGACTTCCTTGTTTGTCTAGCTAGAGGACACACTTCACAATTATTTAAAAAGAAAGAAAAATCAGCATTCTTGAAACATGATATTTTCTTCAATACATGCATAGGCACATGACATAATATGTGATGCCATATGACTGCATCAACATGTTGAGTTACTGTCAGGCACTTATTCATCTCTCCTACATTATTCAATGTGTCCAGACACAGTATGTATAGTCCTTCTTCCTCATTACCAATCACCTTCACCTTCCCAGATGAGAGATCCTGAAATACACAACATTTTGGGAAAAACGTAACACTGTAATGTAGTTCTTTTGTCACTTTAGAAACTGACATCAAATTGAACTTAAATGTTGGCACACACAGAACATTTTCAAGTACATCACCTTCTCCTATATGACAATCACCAATGTGTGATTTTGGCTGAATCTCATGTAGGCATCTGTACCTTTCCTGCATCTTCTATCACATTTTTGTTCTGTAAGTATTTTTTATTACCAATCATATGGTTGGTTGCTCATGTATCCACAATCCATTTTATCATTCTTCTTATATTAAGGTTAGATGTCTGCCTTAGCACTTGTTTCTCCAAATGTATCCTTGTTGTTAAGCATATTGAGAAGCTGTTGATGTTGGCTGGGAGTAAATTGGCCAACAGTCACATGTGTGTCCTGTTGCTGCTGATATGTGTTGTATCCAGGTACAAAGTGTGGTCCTTGTTGGTGATTGTATGTCTGTGAGTTGTGTGTTGTTGGTATTCTTCCATAGCAATACTGCATGTCTTTCTCAGACTGCAAATTCAGCACATGTTGGTAATCTTGGGTTTCATCTTCTTGTCTAGTGTCTTCAAATTGCACATTTCCTCCTGTCACAATATTTGCCTTCCTGAAAGTAGTTTTTCCTTTAAAATTCTCTGGATATCCAATGAGCTTATAACAACCTTCTTGCACATGACCAGTCTTGTGACAGAAGTCACATTTCATTAGTTTGTAACAGTCCATTCTCAAGTGTCCCCTACCATGACAGAAGTCACATATTGCATTTGGATTGTATGGCTTCTTCTGCCTAGGTCTCCCAGTTCCATGTTTGGCTGTAAACATGGCTGATGGCTCCATTGTATCTTGGATCATTCTCTGGCTTTCTTCCTGATTAATCATTGCATAAACTTGATTTAAGTTTGTCACTTGCTGCATCATTATCACTTGACTCCTGGCCTGGCCTATCATTAAGTCCCACAAGAAATTGCAGCATTCTCTGATATTGTAAATGATCCACAAATTCTTTAGATCTAGAACAACATGAAAGTGTTGGTATAATTGAATCATACTCATCCCAGAGGTCCTTAAGTTTGGAATAATACATGGAAATTGATGAATTTCCCTGTCTTAATGTAACTGTCTCCTTATGCAACTGAAAAGCCTTTGAACTATTTTTCTTGTCAAACCTGTCCTTCATATCCTCCCATATCACATACAAATCTGAATTGAACAGCATTCCAGTGAGCAAATTTTTGCTCACATTTCCCATTAACCACGACACTACAATAGCATTGCATCTATCCCAAAGTTTAGCTAATTCACCATTAAAGGTTTCCCTCCTTACTGTTCCATCTATAAATCCAATTTTATTCTTGCCTAATAGGGCTAATTTCATTGCCCTACTCCATAAGGTGTAATTATTCATACCTGTCAACATTACTCCAACCGATAGTGAACCCGGTGCATCTGATGGGAATAGGTACAATGGATGGTTATGGTCGATGTTTACTGTTGTTGTTGCAGCTATGTTAATCATGTCTTCTTCAATTGCTCCCATTGTCATCGAATTTTTGAATCTTCAGACTTCAATTTCTCGATTTGCAGTTCTCTGGAAATTGTCACTGCATGTGACTAATTTTGTCTCAATCCACACTGTATTGATCTATCTTATCTGCTATAACACTCCGATATGCTTCGCAATTCTCAGATTGTGATGCAAAACATTTGGACCTCTTGAGTCTTCCTTTGCATGTAAAGAAAACTCCCTCGATTTGTGTTGAATCACTTCGATTTGTGTTGTATCATCACTGGTTTGATACCATGTTGAATCTCATGTATTTATTCTTAGAATTGCATGTAAGCTGATGGCTAATCCTCCATCGAAAGAGTAAAGAAGATGGAGAGAAAACAAATGAAGTTTTGGTGCTCAAAACTAAGCTTCTCTTGTGTATATTTCTGTATATCATTTTACAATGCTTCACATCACTACTATATATATACACATACAACTCATCACAAATATCCACTAATCAATTTAACCAACTAACTAACTCTTCTAACTATCTCAACAAACATAACAACTCTTCTAACTGACTCAACAAACATAACAACTCTTCTAACTGACTCAACAAACATAACAAACTCAACCATAATAATAATAATATGTACTCCTCGTCATGACACCCTTGTGCACTTCTCTAATACTTCCACACTTTTTAGATCCTTTATTTGTATTAGAAAATTCATTAAATATGTATGAATATTCAATTGCAAACCTAGTAACTAAGACAATTTTATGGGTTGGTGGCAAGTTCAGAACTCATAAACTTCAAAATCATGTTATGCATTCTTTAAAGAAAATTTAATTGTCTTAATTTTTGGATAATTCGGACTGGAAATGTAATGCAACTGAATGTTAACTAGGAAACTAGGACAATGACACACAACGTTTACAATCTAGTGGTATCAGTGAGAGTCTTTGACACAATAGGTGTGGCTTGAATTCTCACCGTCTCTCTTCCCTGATCTCCCAATATAATAGATTTTTGTTAGTTTAATGGTTATTAAAATGGATAGCTTTTTATTTTTAAAAGTTCGGTTAAAAAAAACTTCCACGTTAGCAATATTCATCCAAAATATCACCTGAATTGGTTGAGTGACTTTGTGGGTGAAATAACAATAGTTGAGTGACTTTTCTGTTACAAAACAAAGAAAATGATTTTCCGAGATAATTAACATTAGTTGAGTGACTCTTCTGTTACAAAACAAAGAAAAATGACTTTCTGAGATAATTACCATTAGCTGAGTGACCTGACCGTTTGAGAAATCAGCTTGAAATTAGGACCACTGCACACATGCTTACAGCCTAGTGGTACTAGTGAGAGTCGAATATGTGTGTGTTCAATTCTACTGTCTCCTTATCTCCCTATCTCCCTTCCCTGATCTCCCAAGATAATAGATTTTGATAAAGAAAAAAAAAAAAAGGAACTACTAGTAAATTAGGGAACATAGTTAATTAAAATCAATAATAGTTGTTTGTGTTATGTACTGTAGGAATAGCATCAGGGGTGGTTCATCAAAGTGCAGGTTCTTCATTCAATGGCCAGCGCTTGTACCTACCCCGTTCGCGTTTCACATCCAATATCCAAAACCAAAAAATGACCAGACTAAGTATAATGATGGTTCAACCAAAAATTCAGTTCATACAAGGAACTGATGAACAGACAATACCAGATGTGAAGTTAACCAAGTCAAGGGATGGAGCAAATGGTATGGCCATATTCAGGTTTGATCAACCCTCCGTATTTGATTCATCTGGTGAAGTTGGGGATATCACTGGATTCTACATGATTGATGAAGAAGGGGTTCTTACGTCAGTTGATGTCAATGCCAAGTTTGTTAATGGAAAGCCTGCAGGAATTGAAGCTAAGTATATTATGCGGACTCCACGAGAATGGGACAGATTCATGAGATTTATGGAGCGGTATGCTAATTCAAATGGCTTGCAGTTTGTTAAAAGTTGAGGTTGTATGTTTTCTTTTGCCTAACCATTTCTTGAAATTTTTGCCTATCATATTGGCTTATGAGTAATTTAGTTCAAAAGGTGTAAACTTGAGAAATCTTCTCAGTGCTTGCTGACAAGATAGCTGCACCAATTTACAGTTAGATGTTACTTCTAGTTCCTTTTATAGCTTACTTTATTTTCTTTCCTCCTGATATATGTTCATTTGTGAAGTTTAGTTTGTTGTAGATGGTTCACTTCCAAGTCCAAGTGCGAACTTGTGCTTTGTCTAATCTCTTTATATATATAAATACTTCTAAAAATTGAGGAGACACATTTACTTGGTAAAACACATTGCATTCAAATAATTATCAATCAATTCTTCTTTATCATAAGATAAAGATGATCTTTGTCTCTCGGCTGTATTTGCTCTTACATCAATTTTTAATCTGATGTGAATTCCTGATTGGAAGTTTTTTAACTAAGACAGAATATTTGGTGCTAGTGTTGTGACAGTGGTGATAGCCTTCACTTCATTGATGCCCATGTGACTGAAATAGGACTCCTGACTTTCTTGGCTTTGTTTCCTATATCGAACCATGTCAATTGCCCCTCCGGAAAGCTCATACTTTTAGACCCAATTCTTTTCCATGATATAAACCAAACTCTGTAGCTTAAGCTTTGGTTCACATGTTTAAATATCAGCCGGCGTGGTTTGACTCTCACTTTGACTCCCTCAGGTGCCACAACGTCAACTGAGTAAATAGAATTAGGGTTCCCCACATTTGTTACTCTCCTTTTGATCATCTTTCTAGTCATTCCTGCCCTGAAAATTACCGATATTGAGGGGTAATTTAGGCTGAAACCACTGTTCTTCTGTAAAATGTCATGGCAGCTGACGTTCCTATGAGTAATGCTGAAGACTTCAGAATTTCTGTATCCAATAGTGCAAAGGTGAGTGATATAGTCATCAACCTGGATGTCATATATCAATCCAGGATCGATTGCTCTTCCTGGATTTACGAGTCCAGCTCCAGCTGCAAAAAGTTTAGCTGGTGCATTTCCATCCATGATTGGTTTTCCTAAGTGATCAGTTGTATCTGCTGTGGTCACTAATGCGGATCTGATTGCTGCTGGAGTCCATTTAGGATGAGCTGAATGGAGCAATGCGGCAATTCCACTAACATGAGGACAAGCCATGGAAGTCCCCGACATAACAGAGAAATTTACTCTTCGTGAATCCTCCGGAAGGCCACTTGGGCCTAAGTTTTGTGGCCAAGCGGCAATTATGTTTACACCTGGAGCAATCAAATCAGGTTTGAGAATTGAAGGATCAGTATAACTTGGCCCCCTTGATGAAAATTGAGCTACTGCAGGTGCTCTAGACTTTCCTATTACCGGTCCTCTAAACATGAATCGAGCTGTTGGTCTTTTGCTTGAGTTTAGGTAGTTTTGTAATAGAACTGATTCTTCGAAGCCAATCAACGTTGCTGGAAGGACATGGACATCAACAGAATCTTCCTCCAAATTTACTGCTGTATTTGCTAGGATCATGGCAGCACCACCTGCCTCCTTCACAACCTGGCCTTTTTCTGCCCTTCCATTGACTCCCCTATCACACACAACCATTTTTCCTTGGACTTGTGCTCTTGAAAGCGATCCTCTCAAGCAAAATTCACTTCCCTTGTCCCCATCCTTGAAATAAACGAGTTCAAGACTCTTCCGAGACCTTGGAATTTGCTTCCTGGGATACAAGGATTCTCCATACAGGAACTTTCCATTGCCTAACTGAACTAATGCTGGAAATTTTCTGTCAAGTGTGCTAGCGCCAATAGTGGCAATCCAAGGAGCACCGTTCGCTACTGAACTTTGGATTGGACCATTATTCCCTGCTGCACATATAACTGAAATTCCATGCTCCATGGCTCTGAAACTTCCAATGGCTATAGTATCATCATAAAGTGGAACGGGGAAGCCACCAAGTGAGAGCGACAATACGTCTACTCCATCTCTGATGGCTACATCCATTGCTGCAAGTATATCAGAGCTGTAGCAACCACTGAACCAGCAGATTTTATATATCGCAATATGGGCACCCGGGGCCATCCCTCGAGCCTCCCCTGCACCATTTCTGAGCACACCAGCCATTGGAACTGCAGCTCCTCCGGCAGTGGATGCTGTATGTGTACCGTGGCCATGGGAATCCCGTGGTGACACATATTCCTCCACTGCATCTGGTGACGATGTCATTGAGGCCACACGATGTCCTTTGCTGAAAAACCTTGCACCAATAATCTTGCGATTGCAACTAGAAGAATTGAAATCCTGTCCTCCTTGGCAGATACCTCTCCATTTCTGTGGAACAGGAGGCATTCCATAATCATCAAAACTTGGACTTTCTGGCCAAACTCCAGTGTCTAATACTCCAATGATCGCCCCTCGACCAAATCCAGACTTTAACCAAGCTCCTTCTTTCGTCGGACTTAGTCCCAAGAACTTGTAAGAATAAGTAGTCTGAATTTCAAGCCTCCTCTCTGCACGTATAGATAGCACATCATTGGACTTCCTTAAAAACTCGAGCTCAGCTTCAGTGAGTCGAGCTGCAAAGCCTTCCATGGCAGAATGGTACGAGTACAAAAGGCGAGAAGAGGAGTCTTCTTCTCCAGAGGAAACTGTTTTTGCAAGGAAAGAAAGGTGCCATTGAAGCTTAGAGCTAAAAGGGGGTCTATTTTCTCCATGCGGGTGCAACTGAACTATGTAGGTTTGCAAATCTTGAGCTTGTATGAAAACAGTACATAGTAAAAGACAGAGAAAGGAGAATTGGGTACTGAAAACCATTGTAAGTGTACTGGTTTTCCAACAATGCTTGGAAAAGGATGCATGTTTGTTGGAAGAATGAATGGGGTATTTGAAGAGAATTCAAAATGGGGTGTTGTGTCTGAAAGAGGAAGAACAAACTCGTGAAATTTATGAGCTCTTCCTCACGAGTATCATTTGTTCAGTAAGTGAGAGGAGAGAAGCATAGAGATTCAGATACTAATACAGTATCATAAGGGGAGCTGATAGTCTTTGATTCTCAAAGTTTAAGATATTGAGGATGTCCCTTTATTATTTAATAGAATCATGATTTGTTACACAACAAGAGATCAATGGTTGCATTTATGCTCTGGTGCAATACTTCATACATTTCTAAGTGCCTACAGTCGAGCATTCAATTGAGTCACGCCACGCTTAGCTCCTTGCACTTTAGGTACGTCTCTTTGGTCTCTCTGCAATGTAATGGCCCGCAAATACTACGATGTTTTATTTTTGAGTCAATATCTCAAAAATTCTCCTAAAATATCCACATTTTATCTCTGTTTAATACCTAAACTATGGATTACTCCTGGACTATAATAATTTCTATCTAAAACCCCATGCAGTGTCATGTGGTATGAATGTCAATCTCACTCTCTTTGTATGGTAAATACTTATCCACGGTACCAAGCCAATAAATATATGATATGTGTATGCACATAGACTTTAGAACTTCACGTGGGTTGGAAAATGTAACAAAAAGAGCATCTATGTGGTATTTTATATTTATTTTTTATTTGTTATTCTTTCTTTAGGTAGATTTAGTTTTTAAAAAAATACATAATTCATAATGCGCACAACATTTAGTTTAAGTATGTTTTAATATTCAATCTTTTCAATTGAATTTATTATTTTTGAGCAAATTTTGTTCTAGTTTGCCATTAGTTTTACCGTTAATAATTTTTTTATTTTATTTTTATAAAGAAATATGAGTTTGTAATTGGAATACCGTTATCAATAAAAGAGTTATTAGATTTTGAGAAGAAAAAAAAAGTTAATAAATTTAGATAAGGCAAGAAGAAATAACAATAAGAAAAATTTTGTTTTACGGTTTAATTACAAATTTTGATTTTTTCGGTTAATTTTGGTATTACTGTTATTTTAGAATTATCTTTTTTTAACTGAGTTTACTGTTATGATAAACTTCAGTTGTGATTTTTAACTAATTTTTTTGTTTTTATATTACTATTATTTTAAGGTTATGAGTTTCAACTAATTTATTAATATTGGCAAAAGATGTAGAGATTTGAAGAAGAAAAGAAGAAAGAAAAACAATAAAGTAGAAACAAAAACAAATAAAATATCATGTTGATGTTTTCTTGGCTACTTACGTCTTTCTAGCTCCCACACACTATAAAGAAAGTGAAATCAATCTTCTTGCCACTAAACACGATATGAGAGTAATAAGATGATTTTTTTTATAGGGGATAGGAAAAAAGGAATGAGAGAGAGAATTACAAGGTGGAAAATCGAATTATATCAACTAGGTAAAAGTTTAGTTATTCAACTAATTGGGCTACTATAATTCCCCCGTTTAAGAGGACTTTTATTCTAGGTATTAACTCTTTATATTTTCAGACAAAAAATGGGAAAAATTATGATGGGTGAGGCTCAGCTAACAAAAGTTGTGTGAGGCTTAACCTTTTCTTGACAAGTGGAATTTCAGGTCCCACCAGTAATTTTGTTTACCCACCCCTTTCTCTCTCTTATTCTCTTTTCACTTTATCATTTCTCTTTTTTTTTTCAACCCAAGCAAAATAGCAAGCCAAAAAAATACCAGGTGGATACGGAATTTCTTTTAGATTGAGTCATACAATTTCATAGTTCAACCAACAGACATTTAGTTTTGAGTAGTAACTTAATTGTTGTTTTGCCTTCCAGTTCTCAGCCTAAAAAAAAGAGGAATCAACATTTTAAATATATGCTAAATGTATACGTGAAATGTAGTTTATATACATTCTAAATTAACTGAGGTAACATAATAAAAAATGACGTTAGCTTAAATCGCATTTCTACAACGCGATTTGTAAATTGCATATCTAAAAATCACTTTGTAAAACACCAACAAAAATAATAAAAGAACTCAAGTCTTTTATGTCAAAATAATACATTTTAAAGCTAACCATAAAGCAAAATAAATCAGTAAACCATATATATATAGGTAAAAAAATAATGGGTAAAGATAGATTCTTTTTATTTATCTTTTGAGGTCCCTTGATCTACTTAAATGTTAGAAATTCACAATTGACCATTTATTATTACATAATTCTGTGAATTTTGCAAATGGCATCCAACATATAAAGAATAGTTGGTGCATTTCTGAAATGACAACTGAACATTTATTACTATCTCCGTCCCAATTTGTTTGAAGATTGAGCTATTTGGAAGTAAAACAGTTTTTTTTTACCACGATTTTCTCTAACTCTTTTCATATATTGTGAATTATTAATTATGCAGCCTTATAGTATTTTTTATGTAGTTTTTAAATATGTAAATTTTATCATAAAATATCCGAAAAAATTATGTTTTAAATTAAGTCCAAGAAAAAGTTGTTTGTCCGTTAAACTGGTCCAGCTTCCACCAAATTGGGACGAAGGGAGTACATTATTTAGGAATAATTATAACTACATAAAACATTCAGTAATTGGTTTTAATAAATACATTTTTGACATAGGATTTAAAACTTGTATTTTAGAAAGGTGATCCACAATTTATATTTTACGAACTCGTTTGATCATGAGAATTCTTTACTTTTTTCCGGATTTTCTTTTTACTTTATTTGAAGAATTGGTGTTTGGCCATGAAAATTCCAATACAACTTGTTTGAAAAACATCTAAAACCTTGTTTTCACTCTTTTTGCTTTTTCACTTTTAGTATATTCAAAAACTCAAATATTTTGTGCAAAAACTATAACCAAACACAACTCTATTTTCAACTCCAAATTCAAAAATTCCAAATAAACTGAAAAATATTTTATATTTATGGCCAAATGCCTACTACAAATTTGAGTTAAGATAAACAACATTTTTCAAAGGGTTTATTACCTCAATTAACTTAAAATGCATGTGTCGCATTTCACATATAAATTTTGCATATTTTAGAATTCTGATAAACATTACTCCTTCCGTCTTAATTTAGGTAGCATTGTTTGAGTTGGTATAAAATTTAAGAAAGAAACTAATTTTTTTTTAAAATTGTGATCTAAAACAAACCTTAGACATTTGTGTGACTATAAATCACTTCATTAAGAGTAAAAAGAAAATTTTAAAATTAAGTTATTTTTAATTATAGAAAGATAACTTTTTTTTTTTGGACAAACTAAAAATGAAAGGCGACCATATAAATTAACAAAGAAAGTACATTAGTGAGACTCAATAAATTCCATGTTTTGGTAAAAAAATCAGAAAGGAACTCATACGAAATATTTTTAGAGTAATTATATTTTCCATAGAGAGAAAAAGCTTTATCTCTATGCGAGAAATTTTACGAGGAAGAGATAGATGAGAGAGCAAACATAAATTTGAAATCGGAAAGAATGAAAGAGGGAAAATGTCTGGGAGCAGAGTTTTCAGTGGAACCCACCATTCCACTTGTCAAACAAAGGTGGAGCCTCACACAACTTTTATTGGTTGAGCTTCACCCATCATAAAATGGTATTTGAAGTGTTTTTTTGTTGTTGCCTTTTTTGATGATGGTTGACTTGTAGCTTCTGAGCGTAACGAATCGAAGCCAAAGATGGATCAAAATAGCTTGCCTGTCAAGTCGATAGGTCAAGGGCTGAAGGATGGAACGTGCATCTGTCGTGTGACCCGTTAGTCCTAAGCAATGTCTTGCGCGAAGCGACCCATTTAGAAAAAGCTCCCCGGAAGCACTAAAATGCAACTTCGATCGGATGCAGGGAGATGAGTAATTGAGATTCATTTACCGAGGAGGGTGGGGCAGAAAAGAGTATGTCTCAAATAAAACACTTGATGATTATTTTTTAATTTTCACATGATATTTGATATCTGCATGAGAGTCCGATTAAATTCGGATAGTGCGTTGCAGGCCCCCTTTGAGGGCAACACTCCCAATAAGATTTTTTTACATTTACAAGATTCGAATCCGAGACCTCTCATTAAGGGTGTAAGAACCTCAACCTTCCCACCACAAGACAATGATGATCTCTATATTTATCTATATAATGTTAAATCTGCTTTCAAGTGAGGATATTTGCTGAGAAGATTGTAACCTTGTGTATAAACTTGCAATCTTATACTGCAACGCCAATCTTATAGTAATTGAGAATTATATTTCAAAAAAGGTCTTACCAGATAGAAAAGTGTAAACGAAAAGTTGTCACCGTCTTTTTCCTTCTAAAGGAGATTAATTTCTTATTAGTATTTAATTATGCAGACACTAAGATTGTCAAATGGGTGTACTTGATTTAAATTTTAGTGAGTTAATAAAATGGGTTGAACATTTTACTGGTCATGATTGAGCTTATTGAATACTTGTATAAGATGAGATGTGCCACTGAGGTGAGGAATAGGCCATAGCCCAATTTGCTAAAGTCAGAACCATTCCTCCATTTAATTTCATTCTCTAACTGTACAGTTGTGTTTGTTGTACTTTTATATCTTACATTTAAAATCAAATGTTTATTTTTCCTTGTATTTTCTTCTGTATAGTTCTTGTTAAACAATGTATATACCCATGATATACACTTGATATACATGAGTGTATATCACGGGTGCTTTCGGTAACAGCCCAACACAGAAAGGCAGCAAGCCCATCTCGGGTTGGCCCATCACGGGTTGGTGTATATTTGGTATGTATATTGTTGTAATATTGTAGTGTAAAGGTTACCTTAATTAGTCTGTACACTTATCATAATTGTATAGTTAAAATTATGGTAGAATAAGATTTTAGGAGTAGAACAGGAATATGATTCTCCTATTATGAAAATATGTAACTTGTATATATACCTTTCAATTAATGAAAATAATCAAGAGATTATTTCTTTCAGTTCTTTTGGGAGTCATACAACTGGAATTATTACTACATTTTTGTGTGTGATAAGTCATCTAAACTAGCCATCCTTCCGTGGCAAGTGGCAACCGCGTTAAGCATGATTTTCGTAAATAGTAATCTCTTGACGGAGCCAGCTGCAAGTATTGCTGAATATATGAACACATTGACCGTGACACGGCAGAATTTAGAAACAAATGTAGCTCCAATGTGAACGAGGTTGGGCTAAATTTGAATGAATCAAAGCATGTTAATCAATAAGACGATGATAATTTCATAACTCAACTTGCTTAAATTTACTTCTGCCAAGATAAGTTAGACCGATTTTGTTGAGAATATAATCAAATATTAAAAGTGTGTTCTATCTAACAGCTTAAACTTGTAGATCAGATGGTCACACACTTCAATATGGTATCAAAGCAGGCCAAAGGTCCTGAGATCGAACCTCACCACCACCATTATCAAAAAAGATTTTTCACATGCTTGGACCATGAAAGAAATCAGGTCAGCACGTGAGGGGGCGTGTTGAGAATATAATCAAATATTAAAAGTGTGTTCTATCGATTTAAACTAATCAAAGACACAACACAATCCGCCTAACTCAAGATTATTTTTTCATTTGTTCTTTGTTTTCTCTTGCACTCGATTACCGTATTACTTTGCTGCAGTTAATGTCACTTTTCTTCATAATGTTTATCTACAGTATTTTGCCTTGACTTCTTTACGTTCGGCAATTTTGTCTGACATCCTTTATTGTGCTTTCTCTTGAGCCGATGTTCTTTTGGAAACAATTTCTCTAACTTCCAAGGTAGGGGTAATGTCTGCACACACTCTATTTTCTTCAGACTCCACTTATGGGATTACACGGATACATTGTTGTTGGTGTTGTTGTTCATTGTCTGTAATTTGCTCAATCACCAAAAAAAGAATCAATAAACAGAGTTTGCAAAAGTATTGGAAGAAAATCTAATATAACAAGCCAAAGAAAAGAGACTTTTTAATATTAGCCCAAAACCGAACCAGGCTTCGGATGGTTACTTTGAGTTGCGCCAAGTTTGAGCCCTATTCTAGTCCAACCCGCCGAAGCTTGAAGTGATGGACAGTTTCAGTTTCTTGAGCTAAATTTGACAACCTTACAACACATTAAAAAGTTATTTGTTTTCTATTTATTTTGTGATATTCGTCCATTAAAAAGTTTACACAACACGTTGTATATATTATATTTTTTTCTTATATATGTTGAATCACATTATTGTACACTATTAAGGTATAAAATATGTATACTGTATATCCTCATTGTACACAATGTACATATCTGCTGCTGGATATTTTATTAAAAAACGTAAATAAGAATAATGTGTAATATTTTATAAATAGATATTTTCGAATTTTTTTTGTTGCGTGGGTATTCCTATTAATTTTCTTATAAACTACAACCCGCAATTGTATTGCACAATATTCAAGTCCCTGAGTGGTGTTTCTTACGTTAGCCATTTTGGTGGCATAACTGAATACTATTTGCTTATGCTAGTTTTGTGCATAAGCGTAACCATTAGCTGGTTCACAAAGTCATATGGCATGTTCACAGCTGCTTCACTCAACCCTTGCAAGTTTTCTTTCTTCATGTATTTACTTTCTGTGGATCGAGTCCAAGAGACAGCTGCTTCACTTACTTGACCAAATCTGGTGACGGTTTCTACCAAATTCAGTTCATAAGAGGTAGATTAACTAATGCACAAGTTATGTTCTTGAAAGATAGACCAACTTTACAAGTAAATGTTTTAGTTTGTCTTCAATACCAGCAACTGATAAGGCAGGAAAGAATTTGCCTTTTATGTCTCGTCAGAAATAACAAAGTTCCGAGGCACATAAAATGCATACACCTTGACAACAGAATAAACACGTACAATTGAATTCCATTACATGGAAATGCAGTAAAAATAACAGTATGGCACCAGGAGTAGATATAATACTTATTAGTATACACAAACTTTTACATGGGCATCATCATATCCATTCCTTCCGAGCAGAGCCGTTCCTATGCTTTTAAGAGCTCGGTGGGAGAAACAAAAAAATGTCATTTTTTATTCATTTTTTATTCACATAAAAAATAAAATTAACCAATTAATCAATATTATCAAAACATCAAATAAATGTACAGTAAACACTATTTGGGACTTGGGCCAAATTTGATTTTATGTTTAAAAAAAAGCCTTTCAATGTAACCTCTCACTGGGGAATAACTTTTGAAAGGAGCCTCAACCACTAGGCTACAACTCTCACTGATAATATTGAAGCATTTTTTATACATATCTTAATATTTAAAATCAATAAAAAAAAAAAAAAAATCTGGGGCGGAGGCCCCGCCGGCCGGGGGCCCTGTGCGGTGGCGCTGACTCGACCGCTCCCGGGACGGCTCTGCTTCAGAGTTAAGCAACAAGATAGCCAACAAATCTGAGCACCAACTACACAAACTACAACAATTACACACCCAAATTGTTCTCCAACAATTCTGTAATATGTGTTTGTAATTCCCACTGCTTGTGATTGGACAGAAGCCAAAATGAAGCTTTATTTAACCTGGCACTCTGTCCCAACAATTAACAATAGGAGGCATGATTGAAATAACACAAGATCAAATGACTAAAGTTCCTAATTGAGTAGACGTCATTTGGTAATTAAAAGTATTGACATGGATTTTATTGCTAATATTGATTAATAAATAAATAACAGAATTGGAAAAGACAACAACCGAATTTATATTAGAAGCAGGATAGTGTATTGCTATATGTTTTTTCTCTGCACAAAGTTCTTATAATTTCTTCACCATATAAATGATAACTTCACGTGTAACCAGTAGTTCTGTCTCAGCTGTGACGATGGGCGGTAGATGTCAAAGAATAAACCACATCATGAATGTTGTCCCTGTTCATTTTTCCAAGAGTTTTTAGCGGATTCTGCTTCAGATTCTGCACTTCCATCTTTTGGTTTTTCGAAAAATGGATCCCATTCATGAGCTCCAATCTGAGTTTGCCCTTCATCCAGCAATGCATATTTCCAGCTGAGCTCCTCAATGAAGTTATCATCTTTACGATCTTCAATAATGTCTTTTCTTAGCATTGTTACTTTCTTTATAACTGCCTGAACTGAAACATCAAATGCATCTTTGAGAGTCTCCAATTTAGAGCGAGGATTGGCATAAATCAGCCTTGGGATCATACTTATAACAACCTCCCGCATTTCCTTCGCCTTCTCAGGAGGAATTTGACTTAACCTTTCTTCTATGCTTATATTCTTCTTACGAACATCATTCTCCGAAATGAAAACAGAGAAGCTTGAGTAGTTTTTCGGAAGATGCCACGTATACTGCGTGTAGGCAGAAGCAGGGTGGAAAAAGACAGGTATACAACCAGCTAACATAGCATCAAAAGCAGACCTTCTCGTATATGAATCACCTTGAGGCTGCAGACAGAAAAGAGAGCTCTGAAACATCTGCATGATACTGCTAGGAGAATGACATTTGCTCTCCCCCGATTGACCACACTTCAATAACTCGCAGACTTTAGACTCCTTGCATTGGTCAATGATCTGCCCCCTGATTGATTTAGGGTTATCAGGTCGTGCACCACCAGCAAAACAAAACAGCCACTTCCTCTCCAGCTTCCTCATCCGGTCCTGCCAAACGAACACTTCAGCATCCTTTGCTGGATGGAAATATGTCGGATACGGGATGCCAAAATCATTTGCATTCCATGGGCTTGATTCAACCACAAGCATTGACATATTTCCCCCAGCAGGTAAGAAAAGGAGCTTGTTGCCCCAATCCGAATCTGAATCGGACAATCTTCGAAAGTCCCACGTTATCCTACCGGCTACAAGAAAGTGATCTTTGCCCCCCATGATACTCCACTCTGGCCTCTTTTGTAACCAATCGACCAAATCAAGAGAAGCAGCATCCCTCATAGATGTATTATAACCCCAAAGATACCTAGCAATATCAAAACCTGCATAAAACGGCACAAAAATTGCAGCAGCCAGGGAAGAATCATTCGTGAGGCACTCATACTGTTTCATCCGATTGCCAAAAATGACATCCACTGCAAACTGATTGGTTGCATACCATCCAGTATTTGAGAACACACCATCAGCATTCTCCATTTGTGGTCCAAGCCCAGCATTGGCGGTAAACTTACACATATTGGTCCAAGGACTAAGAGTTTTACACTCCTTAAGCATATCTTCATTGAATCTTGGAGGAAGGTCATGCACATAAATGTACCTTCCACCACATGGATCACTTTTATTCTCTACAGTTCTCAATGCTCTCATGAAAGAGTAACTCTCAGGATCACGACGACGAGTAGTACTATTATCGCTAACCACAGGCCTAATAACAGGTGGTTGTGCATTCATTTTTTCAACTTTAGCGCTACGAATAGTGGCACGATTAAGGGGATTGGATTGAGGGGTGATGATTGATTGTCCTTGGAGGAAAACTGGATCCAAACTAGGTGAATCTTGAACATGGTTACCCCCAAGAATTACAAAATGGAAATACAACAATAGGAACCAAAACAAACCTGATAATGAAGCTAATAAACAAATCCTAGGATGATGATTTTTACCTTGCCCTTTCTCCATTGAATCATCTGAACATTGGGATGTAGGAGACCTACGCCTCATCACATATATAAACAAAAATTCTACCTTTTAACCATGAAAAGCAAGAATCTTTACTACAACCTTAAAACCCCAGTTGAGAAAAAAACTAAAAAAAATCAAGAATCAACGAAAATATTGCTAATTTTAACTATAACGCTAAAACCCAAGTCCAGAAAAAGCTCAAGAATAAACTAAAAATAGAAAAGGGCCTAGTCATAAACAGTAGAGAGAAAAAATCAGTGAATTGCGGAGGATTTAGCACGTCATGAGATGGAGAAAATCAAGATTGTAGGGAGGACTTAACTAAATTATGAAGCGAATATTCAGGGAAACACAAATATATATAAAGAACACAAGAATAGTGGAAGGAAATTGATGAAGAGGAAAATTTTACAGGTAAAGAAGAAAATGAAAGTAGAAAAAAAGGTTTTAGTGGGTCGCGAGCAAAATGACGGAAAGAGCAAGATGGAAGTACTAGGTGTTTCGTGTCTCATGCTCATCTATGTTAGTATTTCCTCTGTCGGTCGTTACCTAAAAATAATTACTAGTACTAAATTAATTAAAGGTGTTTAACATTTTTCTATAGGTACCTAAAAATAATAAATTTATATTGTCAATTTATACGACTCAAACCCATATTTTATACCCTCTCCGTTCTAATTTATGTGATATCATTTAATTAGGTATAAAATTTAAGAAAGGAAGATTTTTTAAATTTGTGATGTAAAATAAGTCTTAGAGATTTATATAGTTGTAAATCATCTCGTTATTCTAATATAGAAAGATAACATATTTTTTGGAATAAATTAAAAAAAATGATATCTTATAAATTAGGACAAAGAAAATATATGCTTGACTAAATAAATGATTTAGACATCATGTAAGCAGACGCGTTAAGATGTCTAAATAAAAATATACAGTAATTTATGCCTTCTTTTCCCATTTTAACTGTCATACGAAAAATATAGACAACAATAAATACAAAGTGCAGCTTCTTAAATTATCCTATTTAATTAAAGTTGGTTGATTAATTTTTCTTGAATTCTATATAATTTTCTTTAATATTAAGAGTATGGTTGGAAACAGATTCAATTCTAATATTAAATTTCTAAAATAACAATTATTTTAAGGTGACAATTATCTAAAAATAATTTTTTTGGAGCTAAAAAGTAAAAGACGGTTAATTTAAGGGGAATTCCTGGCTAGAAGGGTATTCAGTAAGTACTTCCAAATCTCCTCAACATAACGGCAACGCGGTTGTTCCGCATCTCCTCAACATAACGGCAACGCGGTTGTTCCGCACTATAGGTCTTACAGAAAGAGTACTTATCAACAAAATATTTAGATGTTTCTGGTTTAAGAAAATAATTTAGATCTGAGAGTTGTGTCAAGAATCTAAAAATAATTAAACAAAGTTCTCCTTCTAATAAATTACTTTAGATTGAGATGATTTAGGATGGTGATTTAATTACTCATTTTACACGTGGCTTTGTATGAACAGTAGTAATGTATGAAATCCGTCGGCCGATTAATTAAAGCCGAGCCCAGCTGCGAATTATTATTTCTTAAGGGGGAATTAGGCTTAGACTGGATTAATTTAATCCAATTTTGGTATATGTTCACTATATTATAAAATCAGACATACATCTCAAACAGTGATTTATATTCTTGTACTTAATTCCTTGGTTTTTATTTCTTATTCGGATGTCTCCCAAGGGATTACTTAATTAATTGTCTGTTTAGTGACACGTTTATTAATTAATAGATACTTGGTCAACGTCAGAAGTTGACTGGTTTTGAAGAAAATAGGTATAAAATATTGTTATTCATCGAGGAATAAAGTATTGAGTACGACCGTAATTAGTCAGGTTTGAAATACTTTTGACTTCATAATTGAAAGCAGAAATTTTAACTGGAAGAAGACTTATATATGCACATGTTACCCCCAAATCATATGAATATACTATAATTAGAGCAGATTACCTATCAATTACTCATAATTTGGTAATAAAAGAGTAGTATATAGAAAGTATGTCATATATCTATGGATTTGAGCAAAATATTGAGCGCAAATAATAATTAATCTGTGTGGCTGATACAATATGATTTTAATGATCAGGAGCAGAACTAGTATTAGACATATAAATTCGGCAGAATCGAATAACTTTAATTCAAATTATATATATTTGTTGAGAGATTTATTAAATATGTAAATTTTAAAATATATGAACTTTAAATTTTAAATCTTGACTTTGTTAATGACTAGATAAATAATAGGGTCATGTGGCCAATTTACCTTTAACGACGTTAAGAATCACCCACCTACTTGTCATGGGGACATTGAGAAAGACTACTGTTGTAGTCATCATCCTCCTCTTCTTATTAGAGTAGTATTTATTTTTGTGGTCTTGTCGGACCCATAACACATATAAAAATATTAAAATTTTGATATAAAATATTAAATAACATCAAAGAAGAAATAAAATATATTGGTATTTTGATTAAAATATGGTAGAATTTGGACCAAATCATGAAGTAACTGAGTTTGAATCCTACTCATAGCAATATATTTTTTACTGATTTTAAGGTGAGGATCTAGGACTATTGAATGTCCGCCACTGTTTGATGGTTTCTTTAGTTATGTAAAATTTAGTTATTGTACATCCTTTATTTTATATAAAATAATATATAAATTGATTTATAATTTATACGTATTTTATTTATGTGGCATTGTTATCATCAAACATCTTGCTTAATATGCTGAATTTTACCTAACATGCTCCCTCTGGTTCAAAATATGTTCACTCAGCTTTTAGCATATTCCTTTAAAAAAATATTAACTCCTAAAATAAATAGATATTTTGACTAAACTTTTCTTAATTAAATACTACCTAGTTAGTGCTAGTTTTTCTTATTACATAAAAATTTACTTATCTAAATATAGGTAAATTTCAAAGAAAATAATTAATTTATTCTTAATTATATAAGTAGACACTTATTTTGAACCCAAATAAAAAAATTAAATGGAAACTTTATGAATTGGAGAGTAACTAAAAAGCTAGCAAATGCAATACTAGCTACGCTAATTTTAATACATAAATCTTGTCTTCCTAATCGGTAACCAAACGACCCCTTAATGTACTGCATTAAATATACTCGCATTTGCTGCACTACCGCTGTTAAGCAGATTTTAATATGTAAGATTTTCAGTTTGTGGCTGTGAAATAGTAATGTCTGTTACTAGATCTTTACAATATTGAATTTGATTCAACTATTAGTATGAATATGTAATTTCCGAAAGGCAACATGTGCTTTCATGCGACACTGTTCCTCCACACACCAACCCTTGTCTTTTCTTTCCCTCTCTTCTATCGAAAATTTTGGGCTCATCTGATAATATGAGCCACGTATATTTTTTCACATTTACACGTACTCCTCCTCTCCAAAGGACAAGTCCTTTCTAGCTAGTAATTAGCAGAAACTAATTACTCATTAACTCCAATGATTCCATTAGCTATTAACTCATTGATCAACCATGATAACTCTATTGCAACAACTTATGTCTCGTGCATGTTCCAAGTTTCAACACAACGAAAGAGACAGAAACCAAATCCTATTCCCTAAAAACACAAAAAAGAAAGCACGAACACATGATAACCGAAAAAGCTTTTGTTGTAGACTGATTTTCAGTACCACCTAAGAGGCCGACAAGTAAGTCACATTCAAGATTTTGAGTTGGTGAGTTACGTAATCTAATATGTACATATTTAAATAAATAACAAATAAATAATTCGAGTAGAAAGTAATGAATTTGAATTAAGTCAACAAAACCCACCTTAGATCTAGGCCTTCCCGACAATCCTCAAACCCACAAAGGAATGGATCACATGGCTAAACATGACATTAGAAAACAAACCGCAACAAATGCGACTAGCAACATCGTGCAAAATTGTAGATGTGTACCCTTTATCTTCTTGCCCCTCCCCCCCCCCCTCCCCTGCCGAATCCCTCTATGAAATTTCACATTTTTCATGGAAATGGATACACATGGATCTCGTATCTTCACCTTACTGTCAATTGTGTGGAAACGTAGTAAAACATGAAAAGAAAATAAGAACACAAGAATTTACGTGGTTCAGCAAATTGCCTACGTCCACGGGAGGCAGCAAACTATCTATATTCAAAAGTGAAGAATGTTTACAACACTCAATTCTCTCTCATGATCCTCACTCTAATTTTACTGTAGCTTTACAAGCTTGATTGTGGGATAATTTTGTAAGTGAGGGAGAAGGCTATAATATAGTCATTCATCATCATGTGAACACACCATGTGAATACACAAACTAAAATCTGATTTTGCAACTAGAAGTGAGCCAAACTTATTCAACAATGGTGGCTTCTAGATAGTGGCTGAGCCATCTTCAACAATGGCTGCTTACTTTTCCAACAATCTCCACCTTGGCGAACTTCCTCCAAAAAACTGTTGCTGCCTCCATTAGTGCCCTTAGGCACTCCGAGCTCGAGAGATGTTGATCAAGTCCAAACAGTATTGGAACTTGATCCCAGTAACGACCTTTGTAAGCATATCAGCAAGATTATCTGTCGTCTTGATCTTTTTTAGAAGAATACTCCCTTCTTCTACAATTTCTCGAACAAAATGGAATCGAACATCAATATGCTTCGTTCGACCGTGATGAACTTGGTTCTTTGCCAAACAAATGGCACTCTGGCTGTTGCAGAAGACTTCGACATTCTTCTGAACAATTCCCAAGTCTTTGGTCAATCCATGAAGCCAGATTGCTTCCTTGAAAGCTTCCGTTATAGCCATGTACTCTGCTTCTGTAGTAGACAAAACAATTGTTGACTGTAGTGTCGATCTCCAACTCACTGGTCCTCCTACCATCGTGAACACATAACCAGTAGTAGATTTGCGCTTATCAAGATCTCCAGCATAGTTCGAATCCACATATCTGACTAGATGCTTACAACTTGTCTTGTCTCTTTCGAACTTCAAACAAATATTTATAGTACCATGAATGTACCGTAGAATCCACTTTACTGCTTGCCAATGTACTTTACCAGGATTGTGCATGTAGCGACTCACCATGCTCACAGCATGTGAAATATCAGGTCTGGTACACACCATAGAATACATCAAAGTACCAACTGCATTCGCATATGGAATATTCTCCATTTGCTTCTTCTGATCATCGGAATTTGGTGACATTGATGCACTTAGCTTGAAATGTGGTGCCAATGGTGTACTCACAGGTTTTGTGTCGCTGCCAATGCCAAACGTTTGAAGAACTTTCTTCAAATACTAAGTCTGAGTCAAACAGATTGTGCCTTTCGCCCTGTCTCGAGTTATCTCCATCCCGAGATTTTTTCTGGCCTCTCAACGATCCTTCATTTCAAACTCTGAGCTCAGTTAAACCTTCAGCTTGTCAATCTCCACCTTGTTTTTAGATGCGATTAACATGCCATCCACATATAAAAGCAAGTAGATAAACGTACCATCTTGAAGTTTCCCATAGTAGACACAATGATCAAATTGACTCCGGTATATTTCTGCCCTTTGATGAAGCTGTCAAATCTCTTGTACCACTGTCTTGGTAACTGCTTCAGGCCATACAGTGACTTTCTCAACTTGCAAGCCCAATTCTCTCTTCCTGGTACTTTGAACACATCTCGTTATAGTCAATTCCTTCCTTCTGAGCGTAGCCTTTCGCTACTAGTCTGGCTTTGTAACGGATATTGTATGTGTCTGGAGACCCTTCTTTCTTTGTGAAAACCCCTTTGCAGCCAATTGGTTTCTTTTCTTTTGGAAGTGGCACCAACTTCCAAGTCTAATTCTGATGGAGCGATTTCATCTCCTCATTCATTGCCATCTTTCACTTGTCATTTTCCATACTCTGAATAACATCTTTGTAGTTGTATGGAATATCATCTCCGGTGACTGTAAATGCATATGCAACAATGTCGGTGTACCGAGCAGGTTTGCGGATTTCTCTTCTCGGTCGATTGGTGGCAATCGATTCTGGTTGCTGCCTGATGTCTGGTCCTGGAACCTCCACCTCAACAGAGCTTTCATCCTCGTGTTCTTTGGGTTGGTTGGACGTCTCTACTGATTGGACTGGAGTTACTGGAATATTTAACTCCACCTGCTGATGCAACTCTGGATCTCGATTTTCTTTATCAGAAAATGTATGTTTTAACATCACCGATTCGTCAAAAGTAACATCACGACTTAGTACAATCTTCTTTGAATTAGGGTTTCATAGTCAAAAAGCCTTAACTCCTTCACTAAAGCCTATGAAAATAGTTTTCTTGGACCTAGGATCCAGTTTGGATTCTTTCACATAGAAATATGCAGTGCATCCAAATATGCGCAAATAATCATAATCTGAAACAGGTTGTCCAGACCATACCTCCTTGGGAGTCTTTCCATCTAGTGTTGTTGTAGGAAGTCTGTTGATGATATAAGAGGCATATGACAAAGCCTCAGCCCAAAATGCCTTGCTTATTCTGGATTGGGATAGCATTCAACGAACCTTATCAACCAAAGTACGGTTCATTCGTTCAACAACTTCATTTTGCTATGGCGTGCCTGGTACAGTGAAATGTCTGACTATCCCTTCATTCTCACAAATTTTCTGAAATGGATCTAACTTGTATTCTCCTCCATTATCAGATCTAAGCCTTTTGATTTTCCTTCCCGTTTGGGTTTCTACCATTTTCTTCCATATAAGAAAGATATCTAGCACCTCATCGTTATGCTTCATGGTATAAACCCAAACATATCGCGAGAAATCATCGATGAAAGTAACAAACCAACGTTTACCTCTCAATGAATCATTTTGAGAAGGTCCCCAAACGTCGGTATGAACATAATCTAATGTTCATTTGGTGCGATGAACAACAGTACCAAACTTGACTCTCATTTGCTTGCCTAAGACACAATGCTCACAGAAGTCAAGTTTCCCAGTCTTTGCACCTTTCAGAGAACCTTGCTTTATCAAGGTTTGAAGAGCCTTTTCTCCAATATGTCCGAGCCGCATAGTGTCTGATGAAACATCATTTGAACTAGTACAAGCTGATACACTTCTGGTTACTGTGTGTCCATCAAGGAAATAGAGATTTCCTTTTTGAGTACCCTTCATGGCCAAGAATGTTCCACGTACAACCTTCAGAACTCCACCTTCAATGGTTACCTTGTAACCATTGGAATCAAGTACTCCTAGTGAGATTAGATTCTTCTTCAGATCTGGAACGTATCTGACCTCCATGAGCCGTCTCATTGTACCGCTATGCATTTCTAGGCGTACGGTTCCAATACCTCTCGTTAGGCAGGTATTGTTGTTGCCCATTAGCACAACTCCTCCATCGAACTCATCCAATTTTGAGAACCAATGCCGATTCGAACACATATAATATGAACATCCAGAATCCAAAATCCATTTATCATACTGATTGTCTATAGATGAAACAGAGAATGCAAAATCTTCTGTTGCCTTCTACGCCACATTTTCATATGTCTTGTCCTTATTCGGACAATCATTCTTCCAGTACCCTTTTTGGTGACAATAGGCACATTCATCCTTTCTAATGTGTCGCCGTGATGTAGTTTCTCTTGACTTAGAGCGAGATCGACCTCGCTCACTGGATCTGTCAGATTTGTTACTGGCTCTACCTCTGGATACCGTCAAGGCTTCTGGTGATGCCTCCTTGTTATCAAGTTGGTCCTTCCTTCGATACTCGTTGTTCACCAACGCATTTGAAACATCATCAAATTTAACATCATCTTTACCATATAGCAAAGTTGTTGTTAAATGTTCATAACTTTCAGGCAGAGAGTTTAACAAAAACAAAGCCATATCCTCATTACTAATTTCAACATCAAGATTCTGTAGATCAGCAAGAATCTTGTTGAAATTATCAAGATGCTCAATCATGGGAGTACCTTTCTTGTACTGAAAACGAAAGAGCTTCTTCTTCAGGTAGAGTCGGTTCTCCACACTTTTCGTCATGTACTTGTCCTCCAGTTTCTTCCAAAGACTCGTCGCCATAGTCTCTTTCATGACAAAGTACTTCTGATCTTTCACCAAACAGAGTTTGATTGTTCCACAAGCTTGGCGATTCACGAAATTCCAATCATCATCCTTGGGCTTGGCTTCCAAGGCGATATGTGATCCTTCCCGGAATAATAGATCTAGAACTTTGCATTACCACATGCCAAAGTTGTTGGTGCCGTTGAATTTCTCCACCTCGAACTTTGCATTGGACATCGAATTTCTTTGCCAAGAACTGCTTGTGGATGCAGTATCTTTTGAGGTTTCCTCCTCCATTAAGACCGAAGATATTACGGTGCCAAAAAATGCTTGAAAACAATGATAAACGTCTCCAACTAAGCTATATTAATAACTTAGGAGCTGAATATCCAGAAACTGATTGCACGGTTGCGTACAGAACGGTAAAATGGTGGAAACGAATCTAATTTTGCGAATAACAGGTGAAAAATGAGCCGGATATGATTGGTTAACTGAAAGTGAGTTCGGTCAACTGCGGGTCGGGTCGAGTTAAAACCGGGTCGTGCCGGGTTGGATTTGTTTTTTCTCTTTTTCTTCTTCGCTGGTTTCTGCAAAATATTTGCAGAACTTTTGCAAAATTTCAATCAGCTCTTGAGAACTCGTTTCTCGTCCGTTTTGCTCACCGTTTATTGCGTTGGACTCCTGGGAATGAGAGCTACCTCCACGGGTGATTGAAAAATTATTCCGATCACGTTTACGTATACTCAAAATTTCGAACAGAGGCTTTGTTTTTCTTTTCAATCTTCACCTAGATTTCATCTAGGCTCTGATACCAATTTGTTGTGTGAAAACGTAGTAAAACATGAAAAGAAAATAAGAACACAAGAATTTATGTGGTTCGTCAAATTGCCTACGTCCACGGGAGGCAGCAAACTCTCTATATTCAAAAGTGAAGAATGTTTACAACACTCAATTCTCTCTCAGGATCTTCACTTTAATTTTACTGAAGCTTTACAAACTTGATTGTGGGATGATTTTGTAAGTGATGGAGAATGCTATATTTATAGCCATTCATCATCATGTGAACATACCATGTGAATACACAAACTAAAATCTGATTTTGCAATTATAAGTGAGCCAAACTTATTCAACAATGGTGGCTGAGCCATCTTCAACAATGGCTGCTTACTTTTCCAACACCAATCAAGATGGAGTTGTTGACACCCTGAATGTTGTTGCTAATGTAGATGTTTATGCAGCAACATTCGTATGATTCACCAGAACAGCCACCACAATATGCGATCGTTGATGCACCGACGTTTCTTCCTTCCAATTTGACATGTTCAAATCTGCTTTCCGGTGACACGAAGAGATTTTTCGATGAATGGGAGGTAGTAAATGTCTCTACTTTGCAGAAGCAAGTGCTCACTCATTTTAGACTATTTTATATCAAATTATGAATTACAAAGAAGTTAACTGCATCTACAAGAAAAGCATATACCCTTTCGGATAACTTGATTATCACACTATGAACACTTTCTTTTAGAACTCACCATCGGATGAAAATTGAGAATACATGCTAAAGGTATAAATCATGAAGTGTCTAACATTCATATAAACTATTAGTTGCTAAACACATAAGACACAATAAAAAATGCCCTTGAAAAAATGCCTGTAAACAGAAAGTCATCATTGGCACTGTAAAGCACCTGAGTAGGCATTTAGACGGGGTGACAAAAATTGTCCTATAAGCAAATATGGACTAGTGTGTACTTTGTTCCTTTATTTAGGAGACTTACACGAAATATATGAACTACATAGAAGAACGGTAACGATTAAAGTTGGTCAGAAGGAGTGCACTGGAATAATCTTTGTTCCCCTGACAATACAATCACGCTCCTCTTTTCTTGGTTACTACTTGGGTGAAATACAAACAGGGAGAACAGAGAAGCAAACTCTGAAAAAGAAAATACAATTGGTCTCTTTGAGCACCAAAATTATAGTCAACTCCTCCGGGAAAAGGAGTATAGGTCTCAGCATTACACAACATTCATTTGCTGAAAAACTCCCTTAGCATTTATTTTTCCTCTTTGTCTGGCTGAACACGGCTGTACTCCAGAAATCTTGTAAAAGAAGCTGAAATTAACTGGTGACGGAGCATATTGATCAATAAAATGTCTACAATGTAGGCAAAAACATTAAAAACAAATGACACACTTCTCGGTTGAGGAAGGAACTTGTAACATAGGGAATTATTATTTTTGATCAAGTACAATAGGAAATTATGGAAGCAACTACCTGCACCAATCTTTCAAATATGATCCAAATTGTGTCCTCATGGATAAGATTCAGGAGACACTTTTTCACTAACTGTTGATCCATAATTTGGTCCACCTTTACGATACTGGATAAGAAATTCAACCGGATATCCTTTCACCTTGTGTGGTGCAAGCCCTAGATCTTCAAATGTCAAAGCTGAAAAATAGAAACAAATTGAAAGGTGAGGATGTGTATTGTATGAGACGGCCAACAGAATATGAAACACTAAATAAGATGAGGCAAACCATCTTTTGACACAATGTTGTCCGTGGCAAGGGCTTGAATTGCATCCAGATTAAATATTGTAGGTACAGGCATTGGAGCTGGTACTTTGTTAAGCAAAAATTCTCGAGGAGATGAAATAGCCTGAAACCAAAAATACCAACTCCAAAATGTAAATATATAAATCAAGTTTCGCATGCAAGGATCCCTATCAAACTACCAAATACAGAAAGAAAGAAATTCCACTATCAAACTACCAAAAGAAAATAGAATGGACTAGAAATTGGAGCTCTAAATGATCCATTCCGGACTCAAAAGCAAGGGCTTTGCGGTTCTTAGTTCTAATCATTGAAATTCCATCCAAGGACAGAACAAGGACCTCCACAGGGTGCACGTTGTTGAATGCCCCAGGTGCCAAATAAGCACAACAAAGCTAAAACTTGAGTGGGAACACACCCGCAACTTCAACAATTAAAATCAGACACAGAAAAATACCTTACCAACTAGTTGATATTGCCTATATTGATCTATTCTACCATTTCCCATACCCTCCACATTTTTTTCAAGACTATTACCAACTATCTCAAACTCAATTGTTGAAGTTTAAAATGTAAATACATCTCTGCTTCCAGTCAATCTAGGCCAAATCAAAAAGTTTTTGCCTTTCTTATATGCACACTAACATAAGAAAATCGACAATTGTTCCTTGAAGGTTAAAAATTTTGTAGAGTTTGCCTAGTTATTAAATAGCATGTTCCATCTTTCGCATTTACATGTTTTTTTTCTGGGATAAAGACCTAACATATTATTGTTATATTATTGTAGTCAATTTTTTAGATGACGGTGGGGTTCGGGCCAGTTTGCACGCACCTACACTATTCCACTGGGTACATATTGCCTAGTTTTGTAGTCAAATTGATTGTGCGTTATCTCATGTTACTGAAAACTATCGGGTCCATTACATCTGATCAGTAATCGAAGAAACCTTAACATATATGTTTTATCTCATATATATTTCTTGATAAAGCGAGAAAATCTACGAGGGCCAACTTGCACACAGTTTGATCCTTGGTCAATAGTGGGTCTTTCTCAACCCCTCCACTTAAATACCAGGTTCTGTTTTTGTCTGTTGCATTGTTCAAACTTGTGACATGCACCTAATCCACACCATGTGTTGCACTCTTACCTCTAGAACAAAGCTCTGGGGGAATCTCTTCTTATGTTGTATAATTTTTTTACTACTTGAGTGAATGGAGAAACCTAAAGTGCCACATGAGAGGTAACATAGTGAGCACTTAATTACGAAGTGCACAACAATCTCATACTCAGACATAAGAGCAGGTTTCCAAATCCTAAACTTCCACAAACCAAAATAAGACACCTGATGTAACAGACAAATCCACTCATGAGAAAAAACACATAAGTAAATATAGAAGCAAATGTCTCAAAACTTGGTTAGAGCAAATAAATAGCAATGAATATTGAGCCATAGGGAAACCATCCATACAAACACTTGCCTTAGCAATAGGGAAAGGAATATTCACATAGCGTGGCCATTCACGGATCATATCAAACATGAGCTCTGCCTGTTGCAAATATGATTAGCAGAACTCCATTAAACAGTTTAATCTTAAAGGACAAGATACTAAAGAACGGGAGAATCAGTAAGAGAAGAGGACAATTGAGCAGACCAATTCATGCATAGTGTAAATATCTGGGCCACCAAGTTCATAAACTTTTCCCATGCTGGTCCCATTGTCTTTCAAAGAAGAAACAATTGCAGCAGCAACATCAGCAACGAATACAGGTTGAATTCTGTAAAAGCACTCGTAAGAACATGAGCCATACAAGCTCCATTAATTTTCTACCAAAATGACACAATAAATTGTCCAGAGACATACTTTGTTGAGCCACCTCCGATTAGAGGGAGAAACCCATATTTCTTTGCGAAGAATGCCCATGGATTCAGAATTCTATCTTCTGTCCCGATCATCACTGCTGATCGCATTATGGTCGCCTAAAGAGGAGTGGCAGATCAGCAACTTTATCCCATCGAAAGTAATTTAAAACACTTGAGATTGTAGTAAGCATATTGTAGCTTGAAGAATTCAAACTTAACGAAGCAACACAAAATATCCATACAGATTAGGCTTCCAGCTTCTAAGTGGTTTGCTGAACCAAATCTAACCAGAAAAAATTAATAAAAAAGTAAACGAACATAAAGAAAGATCACCTATTATCACATTGCCCAGTTGCATATCAGTTATGGTGCAAGGTGTGGAATATACTCAAAATATGATGGGTTAAGGCACTGCTAAGGACTTGTTGGCAAGGCCGAACTTCAGAAGGAATAGACACAGAAGTAGAGCATGGGAAGAAACTTCTTTAGCACTCATGGAAGGAGATAAATAGGAGCGTGCACAAGGGAGTTGAGCCGTTTTTCACTTTTTGTACCCTTTTTATATGAAACAAGTAATTTCATTGTTGAAAGAAGAATCATGTACTGAAGAAGTACACCAAAAAGTAGAGAACTACACCAAACACCAAATCTTCTATACGAACTGGAACCTGGTAGGTGTAACAAAAAGAAACTAGAAGCATGAGGCTACTCCTTCAGCAGAACAGTATTATCGTCTTTTTCCAACTTTTGAAGCTATTAAGATATTCCAGTGAGTTTAGATGATTTGATGATTTTTGTATAGAACCATATAGTTGTATGAAGTATCCTTCTGCACACAAACAATCAATGAGGAACTTGTTTTCCTACTTCCACTAGGGAAGTCATTTTTCTCATTTTTACAAGGAACTTGTTTCCCTAGAGAAAATGTTCTCCAACTATTTTGACCTATCGAGCATGGGTTTTCCTCCATGCCGAACACACCCTAAGAGCCTAATTTCAGGATGGAAGGTGCAGGTAATAGATTAAATAATATGTTTTACCTCAGGAAGTTCGCGTGTAACAGCTTCTTCCCCTGCAGCTTTGGCTCTGAGCATTCTGGATGAGGATGCAGGAGATGCCCCCAAGCAAGAAACTTGAATAAACCTCATGATACCACCATGCTCTTTGGCAATCTGCATACATAGGAAATACATATTAGTACTCATTAACTACTTTCATGAGTATTGCAGATCTTTATATGCAACAAGAAGCATTGCAGATATAGGAAGTACATATTACTGTAGACAAAATAATTGTCATAAACTACTATAGAAGAAAGAGCAGATGAAGGTGAATGTTTCAGATCATTAAATGCAACCAGAAACATACTCTAAGTAATTTTCTTGTTTTTGTCACTGCCAGTACTTTAAACCAGACTATATGTTATGTCTTACCATTCTTCTTTAGTCCAAACTTCAAAGCATCGTACTATAGAAACAAATCTGACAGAAGAAAAGAATTACTACACCATTTGACATGAAAATGGAAGCTAAGATATTTCGCCAGTACCATTGGTTGGTCAAACTGTGTTCAAGAGATTGATGCAGACATTTCATTCTAAGAGAAGCCCATACTCTCCGGCCCATTTAGGGTATCATGAAAAAACGAGCACGTATTTTAATTTGTACACTAAGGCATGTAAAATTACAACATATGCTGGGATGTGCAAATGATGATGATATTCAATATAATTTAAATTATTCTATTGTTGCTAAAGAAGGAGGTGCGGCAAGGGACTGGCTAGACTCTCCCAGGTAAAGCATTTAAACCTTCATACTTGTGTTGTTTGGTACAACCAGAAGCAAACTAAATGTGATTTAATTTCGAAAGGATGCATATGCAACCCTTAAGTAGGAACATCAGTTATTTTATCCTCACGGCAAAGCTTATATCACAATCAATCTTATCATCCCCAGAGTACTTCTATGATTATGTAATTCCCACCCATTTAATGTAACTCAATGAAATATTATGGTCTTGGCTAGGTTGAAAGAAGTCTCATTTTCCACAAACTAGAATCAGAAAGGCAGGATAGACAAACGCACTGTCAGTCTGCACACACATTCACAAGGAAGTTTATCTTTCTGAATCTGTTATGCACAATGACATACAAAAAGTCGGGGAAGAGAAACATTGTCAACAAATGGAAAAGAGGACTCTCTAAATAACCAAAGTTCACGGTAAATAACCAGCACTAAGAATAGAAAGGTAAGATAAACAGCACTGAGACCCACATGTTCCACAAAGATAAACACATGATACTACCACCCTCAGAAAACCACAGAATACGTTGTAATAACTTTATGCGTTAATTTTAAATCTTCAGTATTGTAAATCACAAGTTGACACATTGGACAACATTTTACTAATAAAAAAAAAACAGATTAACACAAACCATGCACTGGATGACATTTTAAAGATTGAGACAGCTTATTTCAGTTTATATTCAACTAACCTCAGTACACAGCAAAAGGCAATATAACAGCAGAACCTACCATTGCAAGCTGTTCAGCCATATGGTGGTTGACTTCCTCAAAGCTGTAATTTCTTGTCTCATATTCCCTTCCTGGAAACCACAAAGTTTTACGGAAATAGTTGTACAGTTATCTTTGTGGACAACTGATTAAAAATTATAGAAGGCATACCAATGAGATTGATCACAACATTAGCTTTTGCCATCACTGCCTTAATTGAATTTTCATCCCTGTGGTCGTATTTCATAGGAACAATCTAGGCAAGATAAACAAAGGGAGGCAGTAACCCCATAAAAATGAGAAACACTTTCATATCTCATGCCTTTCGCTTAAGATAAAGCTCAAAGACATCAGAAAATAATAATAAAACAGATCACAATAGAATAAAATAAGTTCGATTACTAGTGCAAAGCTGTTAACGTACCTGTCCTAAGTCACCCATTAGCTTGAGATGACGAGGAGAATCCTCAGATCCACGGAAAGGAACCAAGACTTGACTGCCCATTTTAGCTGAGAGCCAAAAGAAAAAAAAAAGGAAAACAAGCACCATTTACCTCAAAACTCTTTATCTGTATTATAAGTAAAGAAAAAGGTGATAGAAAGTTACCAAGCTGTTGCACAAGATAACGCCCAAGAAATCCAGTAGCTCCAAAGACTGTAGCAACGATGCCACTGGCAAACAATGGATTGAAGAAACATATAAATCAACAACACCTACCTCTAATAATGGTCAAAAACACACATAAACTATCGCTTTTCCGCGAGTTTCACACCCCAAATGTCAGTTGTTTCCTTTTCCTACCTGAACTATCACCATCTATGTATTAAAACACACCTCAACTATCAGTTGTTCCCTTTTCCTACCTGATAAGGAAACAACAAATAGTTGAGGTGTGTTATAATACATAGATGGTGATATTGCATGTAGGAACCCGCGGAAAAGCGATAGTTCAGGTGTGTTTTTGACCATTACCTCAAAAGGAAACAAAAATACGCTAAGAAAACATCATGTAGGTATTCACAGAAGGAGCACCGGAAGCTCCAAACAACCAATAAGAGAAATGACCATGAAATCGTGAATCATACACATCGAGTAGAATCGATGACAAAAGTTAAACTGAATTTCACACTATCAAGAAACAAAAATTATATATCAAATTTAGTGGAATAGTATAAGATTAAAACAATCAAACTAGTTAGGCAGCTATATAAAATTTCTATTTCCGTTTTGCTCTATTCAGACCCATTTTATTCCAATACTCAGCGATTTGACTTCTAAGACAAGTAGTTCTCTAAATCTAGAGATCAAATCTTAAACTTATCCCTATAACACTCGCAAGCACCCAACCTAATGTAAATGTACTAATTTTACCAAATCATTATCTCAACGAGTTAGTATCATCTATAAACGATTATAAAATAAGATTAAAAACAAAAAGAAAATGAAAAGAACAAGTTTTGACATATGAAATTTACCTAACGGATGATCTTCCACCAGTTCCCTTGCGAACTAGAGGTCCCGTACCTCCGGTGGCAATGTTAGATGCGAACCGCGGATTAACATAACCATAATCTGAAATAATAGAATCGCAACACAACATAAAATTAAACCCTAGAACTCAATCTGGTACGAGATCATAAAATGAAAACTTTAGTTGCCCTAGAAATGCGTAGAGAGTGGAGAAATGATACGATACATACAATGATCATCGGAAAGGGGATAGAGAGACTTGAAAGATGAAATCGCCGGCGAATGTTTGATAGATTGGTGCCCTAACTTACTTGTAATGGCCTGCATCTTTCGTTCTCAGTCGAGCTCGAGCTCACACAGAATCGGCGCTTTTTGGGAATTGGGGAAAGAGTAGGGGCACTGAAGCTATTGAGAAACTATACGGTAGCGGTAAATACCCGTATAACCTGTCAATGTCAATCCATCGCACTAATTGGGTGAAATTCATTTCTAATACTTTACTTCCTCCTTTCAATTTATTTCATACTCTCATTTTCAATTAGTTCATAAATTCTTTTTTTATATTTAGTTAAGTTTTAAATGAACGTTTCATTTTTATACTCGAAATACTAATGACATGACATTTTTAATACGTCAAAATTTAAATGGTATTTTGAATGTATTAAATATTTTTAACTTAAGAGTACAAGATTCAAAAGTGAAAAAAATACTTATTCGCTAAACATATAAAATTTCGAATTGAAATTAGTGAAAGGAATCCAAGAGCAACGAAGTAGATAGGACTTTCATATATGAGAAACGCAAACAAGAGGAGGGCTCGTGACCTGGATCAAGTAAAGTGCATCAAGAACAAGAATGACGAAATATTAATAGAAGAGACACATATTAGTTGGAGATAACAAACATATTTTCATAAGCTCTTGAATTGAGAAGGGGACAAAGATATTGTGTTAGGGGAGTTAAGGGTATATTCGTAAGACGAGGAGGGGAAGAGCAACTGGACCATATAAGATCCCGTTGAGTTTTTGGAAGAACGTCAGGCGAGATAGGTACGGAGTGATTGATTGAGTTGTTTAATGTTATATTTAGGATGGCTAAATTGTCAGAGGAATGGAGGTGGAGTACTATGATTCCGTTGTAAAAGAATAACTATAGGGATATCAAGCTACTGAGCTACACTATAAAAGTCTGGGAGGCAGTTATCGAGGCGAGGACGAGGAGGGGTGTGCCTATCTCAAAGAACCAATTTAAATTCATGTCCGGGGAGATTAACTACAAAAGTCATCCATTATGTAAAGAGATTGTTGGAACAATATAGGGACAAGAAGAGGGACTTACACATGGTGGTCATTGAGTTAAAGAAGGCTTATGATAATGTCACTAGAGATGTCCTTTAGAGATGTTTGGAGTCTACAGATGTACATATCGCTTATATTAAGGCGATTAAGGACATGTACGATGGGGTAAAAAACACAGGTTAGGACAATGAGGGGCAACTTAGAAAAAATTTCGATCATGATGGGGTTACACTAGGGATCAACCCTCATCACTATTTGTTTTAGTGATGGGCGAATTGACACGACAGATTCAAAGGGAGGCATTGTGGTGTATGTTATTCGCATATGACATAATATTAATTGACGAGATGCAATGCGAAGTTAACGATATGCTGGAAGTATGGAGACAAATCCTTGAATCTTAAGGCTTCAAGTTAAGCAGGACTAAAACAAAGTACATGGAGTGTAAATTCAATGATGTAGCACATGAGTCAGAGGTGAAAGTGAAGATGCACTAGTCATACCTAAGAGAGAAAGCTTCAAGTATCTCGGATTCATAATCCAAGGATATGATGATATTGACGGTTATGTTGCATGCTGTATTGAAGTGGGTGAGTGAACTGGAGGCTCACCTCCGGGTTCTATGCGATAAGAATATGTCGCTAAGGAATAAAGGTAAGTTCTGCAAAGTGATAGTTAGACTGGCATTATTGTATGAGGCTGGGTCTTAGCTAGTCAAGAACGCCCACAATTAGAAGATGAAGGTAGTGGAGATGAGGATCCTCAGATCAATTGTGGGTATACTAGTAGAGATAGGATAACAAAGTTATATGAGACAAAGTGGGAGTGACCTCCATGACGAACAAGAAGAGAGAAGTGAGGCTGATATGGTTCAGACATGTGAAGATGATGTGCTAGGATATGCCGATGTGGAGGTGTGAGAGGATGGTTGTGACAGGAGCTAAGATAGGTAGAGGTTGGCCGAAAAAGAATTAAGGGATGTGATTAGACATGACATGACACAACTTCAGCTGACTGAGGACATGACCTTAGATAGGAAGGTATGGATGTCGAGAATTAGGCTGGTATAAGGTTATTAGGTAGATTAAGTGTTGTCGCACTTTATGTTGAAGAGGTAGTGGGCTAGCCCCCTCTTTTTTCTTCTTTTTTTTTTTGTATTTTGTTAGTTATCACATAGTTTCTTATTATTAAATATGTATTACTATTTGTTGTTGTACTTGTCTTGTATCTCGCTATTTTTTTTTTCTTAAAATTCTGCATTGGATATATTTTTTTTAGCCGAATGGTCTATCAGAAACAATTGTTCTACCACATAAAGGTA
Source organism: Anisodus acutangulus (assembly GCA_029783415.1). Classification (NCBI taxonomy): domain Eukaryota; kingdom Viridiplantae; phylum Streptophyta; class Magnoliopsida; order Solanales; family Solanaceae; genus Anisodus; species Anisodus acutangulus. Next base: position 42,329,172 of record CM056507.1, read on the forward strand.
GGGGTAAGGTCTCCTACTTGTGTTCGGGTATGTTGTTGTGTTGTTGTTATAAAGATTTTCTTTCTAACAGAGCCCATCACAACCATCATACCCCTAATTCCAAGATTGCTATGGGCATTGAATCAATGATGTTAGCAAAAAAAAAATTGGCGAACAAATGAACAATTAATCATTACAACAATATCATATTTTATATTATATTGATGAAACAAAATTAAAGTACATTGCTACAACTCTTCTCAGTTATTTTAATAAATAAAATTCAAATATTTAAGATACACGTATCTTATAAATCGAAGCTCAAAATATTAATACACACATTAATGTTGAAGCGACCATTTGACATAAACTATAAAAGTGATACGTTTGATAAATTAGAGTAGAACCTGCATGTGTCCAATAGTGTGAAATTTTAGCGCACGTTAGGTTCTACTGCTAACCTGCGCTTTCCGACATGGGAAGGGGACGACCTCGGAAGTGGAGTGGAGCCAAGCTCTAATCATGTATGTAGTAGAGTAGGTAACACTCCATCTATTGGTGCTGTTGAAAGATTTGTTACGGGACAATGGTGTAAAGAATGATTTTTGGACCTAACTTAACCCAAAAGCTAACGTGTAGTGTGAGTAAAGAGATAAAGGTCCTGTTTTCGAATTCATATACTATGTTTAACAGACCTATTATCCTCAAGCCATGGTCTGCCGAGTTCAGCTTCCAGGAAGAAGTATTGACAACTATCTCCTTATGGATTAAATTGCTTGCCCTACCACTCAACTGCTGGAGTAATCAAGCTCTTAGTAAGATTGATAGTGGATTAGGTACACCATTATATGCTGATGCCTGTACTTCTAGTGCGGATAAAATCTCATATACAAGGATGTTAGTCGAATTAGGCTTAACAACTCAACACACTCCTCCTTGGTTTGCTTTCGATAGATGCACAACTTTATTAACTCACTATTGAAATAAATATTATGAATATTCTTATCAGTGCTCCTTATAGCTTTGGTTCCATCTTGTGCAGATCAATTGAGACACGCTCAGCCCGATCAATAGTGCCCGCCGTGCTATCAGAACATATTGTGACTTTTATAGATTTATCTATCATATATAATGTATAACAAAACCATATAATTTTGTCAATGTTGGGCTCCAAGCAGTGCCCAGGCTATCCGTACTAGTTACTTCTTTTGTTTTTTATTTCTTATTTGTTTATTGTTTTTGTTGGGATTAAATGATAGATTGAATGGGAAATGGAGGGAGTTCCCTCTTGCTCTATAAAATAATCATTTGTCCCACATCGGTAGTGGAAAGAAAAGTGGGAGTTGTCCCACATCGGTAGTGGAAAGAAAAGTGGGAGTTGTCCCACATCGGTAGTGGAAAGAAAAGTTCTTCTACTTATAAGTAGAATTACTCCTTCTTGTCAGTAAAAGGGTTGAGGGGGCAAGGACCCCTCGCGCCGTCGTCGTCGCTCGCTCTGCTCGGCTTCGGACTCGGACTCGGACTCGGACTCGGACAAGGACAAATGATCTGATTGATTGATAATCTTTTTGGACCAAATTTTCTTTAATTTTTAATTATTTAATTAAATTAATTAACTTATCCAATCCTACCCGTTAGTGACTCTGACCCGCGACCCGGTTTCTTTCCCACATTTAAATTTCCCACCAGAAACAGTACTTCCATGGCTATAAATTCATTTGATTCTTCAGAATTTTACTTACTAATTTTCTGAACTACAAAATCTTCTTCTTCTGCACGAATCAATTCTGTGTGATATACTACTGTTGAGTGGTTCGCCGCTACCAGAGTTTGGAGTACTACTATTCTGGTAAGATAATCGTTCTATCCTGGGAGGGGATATTCCATCAACCTCGAAATCGTGAGGGAATAATTTCCTTAAGGACACACTTTGAACTAAGCGGGCTCGATTATATTACGAAAAATTATTCTTATTTTTCAACACTGATTTTGTTTACTTTCGGTGTTTATTGTTTCTTGGTTTTTGGAGTCTGATTACTAACAATCTTAAGAAAATTATATTTTTAGATTAATCGTATTTTGTTTTGGAGACTAAAACCTGTGTGGTTTTCTACTCAGTGTGAAATTTCATATTCGACTTTAAGACATACAAACTTCGTTGGAATATTAAAGTTCATACTTGTACAACGATTTGAAGAACATAAAACTTCATCGTTGTTGTATTCTCGTTTGGAGATTAAAACTTGTGCGCTTTTCTACTCCATATGAATATTAGTATTCGACTCGAAGATATAAAACTTCGTTGGAATACTAAAGTTTCATAATTATCTCGCAATTTGAAGAAATAAAATCTTCATCGTTTAAGTCCGTGATTGAATTGCTATTACGGTTTTATTAACTAAAGCGGTTTGTCGATTTGTGATGACAAGCGAATAATGGCAATTGAGACTGGAACTACCGCAATTATCGCACCGGTTACTCCTACGACTAATTGCACCGTGCCACACCGGGCCGAGAAACTCGCTGAAGTTCACCGGTGCCAACTTTAAAGGATGGCAGCAAAGAATGTTCTTTTGGCTTACCACCATTGGTATGCAAAAGTTCACCAATGAGGACCCTCTCGTGCCTGCCGTCGACATGCCTGACAACCAAAAGTTCATGGTTACTGAGGCTTGGAAACAGGCTGACTTTTTGTGCAAAGGCTACATTTTAAGTGCCTTAGAAGATGACTTGTACAACGTCTACAGTGCAGTAGAGACTTCCAAAGAACTATGGAGTGCACTTGAAAAGAAGTACAAAACTGAAGATGCTTGCTTGAAGAAGTTTGTGGTTGTCAAATTCCTAGACTACAAAATGGTGGATGGAAAAACCGTTGGAACCCAAGTTCAAGAGCTTCAACTTATCTTCCATTACCTTATTGCTGAAGGTATGGTAGTAAATGAAGCGTTCCAAGTGGCTGCAATGATTGAGAAGTTGCCGCCCTCATAGAAAGATTTCAAGAATTATCTTAAGCACAAAAGAAAGGAAATGAAGTTGGAAGATCTTGTGATTCGTCTCAAGATCGAGGAAGATAACAAAACCGCTGAGAAGAGGTACCGTAAGACTTCACCAATTGAAGGGGCAAACATCGTTGAAGATGCTGCTCTGAAAAAGAACAAGGGAAAAGGACAAGCCAATATGGTGGAAAAGAATGATGATATGGATGATCTGTGTGCAATGCTATCGGAGTGCAATTTGGTTGGAAACCCAAAGGAGTGGTGGCTTGATTCTGGTGCCACTCGACATGTTTGCGCTACAAAAGAAGCATTTGCAACCTATGCTCATTGGACCCGAAAAGTCTTGTTTATGGAAAATCACGCAATGACCAAGGTTGAAGGATATGGGAAGATACTTCTGAAGATGACTTCCGGCAAGGTCCTGACTCTCAACAATGTTATGCACGTTCCAACAATTCGGAAGAATTTAGTTTCAGCTGGACTACTCGTCAAAAACGGGTTTAAATGTGTGTTGGTTAGTGAGAAAATTATAATAAGTAAGAATGATTTATTCATAGGAAAGGGCTACCTCACCGAGGACCTTTTCAAACTCAATATAATGGTTGTTGACAGTATTAATAAGAATTCAGCTTCGTCTTACTTATTGGAGTCAAATAATTTATGGCATGTTCGTTTAGGACATGTCAACTACAAAACCTTGCGAAAATTGATTAATTTAGAAGTATTGCCTAAATTCGAGTGTAATAAATCTAAATGTGAAATCATGCGAATCTAAGTTTGTTAAACATCCATATAAGTCTATTGATAGGAATTCAAATCCTTTAGACTTAATTCACACAGATATATGTGATATGAAGTCAATACCATCTCGCGGTGGGAAAAAGTATTTTATAACTTTTATTGACGATTGCACTCGATATTGTTATGTGTATTTGCTTAATAGTAAGGATGAAGCAATTGATGCATTTAAGCAATACAAAAACGAAGTGAAAAATCAATTGAATAAAAAGATAAAAATAATTAGAAGTGATAGGGGAGGAGAGTACGAATCTCCTTTTGCAGAGATATGTTTAGAATATGGAATTATTCATCAAACTACTGCCCCTTACACACCACAATCAAATGGAATTGCGGAAAGGAAAAACCGAACATTAAAGGAAATGATGAATGCCTTACTAATAAGTTAGGTTTACTGCAAAGCTTGTGGGGAAGCTATCCTTGACTAACCGAACACTCAACAGGGTGCCCCACAGCAAAACACAATCTATTCCATATGAACTATGAAAAGGAAGAAAACTCAACTTGAAATATTTCAAAGTGTGGGGGTGTTTAGCAAAGGTCCAAGTTCATTTGCCCAAAAGGGTAAAAATCGGACAAAAAATTGTGGATTGTGTTTTTATTGGTTATGCTACAAACAGCAAAGCTTATCGGTTTTTGGTTCACAAATCGGACAATCCCGAAATTCATGTTAATACGGTAATTGAATCAGATAATGCTGAATTCTGTGAAAATATTTATCCGTATAAAACTGAATGTGAGTCGTCAAGTGAAAGATCTAAACGACCGCGGGAAGAACCAAAGGAAAATACACCAAGTAAAGCGGATGCAAGGCGTAGCAAATGTCAAAGGACATCTACTTCCTTTGGACCAGATTTTGTGACATTCTTGCTTGAAAATGAGCCTCAAACATTTAAAGCAGCGATGTCTTCTTCTGATTCAGCATTTTGAAAAGAGGCAGTCAATAGTGAGATTGAATCAATTTTGAACAACCATACATGGGAATTGGTTGATCTTCCTCCTGGAAATAAACCTTTAGGATCAAAATGGATTTTTAAAAGGAAAATGAAAGTTGATGGCACTATTGACAAATATAAGGCAAGACTTGTGGTCAAAGGTTATAGACAAAAAGAAGGCCTTGATTACTTTGACATATACTCGCCGGTAACAAGAATAACATCTATTCGGGTGTTAGTAGCACTGGCGGCCGTATATGGTCTTGAAATCCATAAAATGGATGTTAAGACAACTTTCTTAAATGGAGAATTGGAGGAAGAAATTTACATGGAACAACCTGAGGGCTTTGTGGTTCCTGGTAAAGAAAGGAAAGTGTGCAAACTTGTTAAGTCACTTTATGGACTTAAACAAGCACCCAAACAATGGCATGCGAAATTTGACCAAACAATGTTGGCAAATGGATTTAAGATTAATGAGTGTGACAAATGTGTTTACATTAAAAATACTCCAAATCATGAAGTCATTGTTTGTTTATATGTTGACGACATGTTGATAATGAGTAGAGATATTACCAATATAAATGCTACGAAGCGTATGCTGGCTAGCAAGTTTGATATGAAAGACTTAGGAGTTGCTGATTTGATCTTAGGCATCAGAATTCATAAAACTACACAAGGTCTAGCATTATCGCAGTCTCATTATATTGAAAGAGTACTTCACAAGTTTAAGTATTTAAATTTCAATGTTGTAAAGACTCCAATTGATGTAAGTTTTGCGCTTCAAAAGAATAAAGGTGAAAGTGACTCACAATTGGACTATGCACGAGTTTTGGAAAGTTTGATGTATATTATGAATTGTACACGACCAGATATAGCATGTGCTATAAGCAAGCTGAGTCGATTCACGAGTAATCTCAATCAAACTCATTGGATGGCAATGAAACGAGTCTTGAGGTATTTAAAACACACCCAAGACTATGCTTTGCATTATAACAAATATCCCGCCGTGATCGAAGGATATAGTGATGCAAATTGGATCACCGGGTCATTTGAAGTTAAATCCACGAGTGGTTATGTTTTCACAATTGGGGGTGGATCAGTGTCTTGGAAATCATCAAAACAGACATGCATCGCCCGCTCTACAATGGAATCTGAATTTATAGCTTTAGACAAGGCCGGTGAAGAAGTTGAATGGCTCCGGAATTTCTTAGAAGATATTCCATTCTGGCCCAAACCTTTGGCTCCTATATGTATACATTGTGACAGTCAAACAGCAATAGGTAGGGCAGGGAGCGTAATGTACAACGGAAAATCTCGTCACATACGACGAAGACACAATACCGTTAGACAACTCCTCTCTAGTGGCGTTATCACGATTGATTATGTAACGTCAAGAGATAACGTGGCGGATCCGCTTACAAAAGGCTTATCTAGAGAGGGAGTTAGTAGATTATCAATGGGAATGGGGTTAAGGCCGAGGACAAGTCATCATGGCGGTAACTCTACCTAGCAGACTGGAGATCCCAAGAGCTAGGTTCAAGGAGATCAAACAAAGTTGTGACTGACGGTTCAACATTGTCAAATAACTCAACCCATTTTCGGATGAAGACAATGTTCAGAAAATAAGGATAAAACCTTATGGCTTGTTAATGAGTTAATAAAGCATTAAGGTTCTTTAATGATTATCTAAATCTGGCAGTGTATGACCAGATAATGTGGATATAAGACCACATGTTTAGAAATCACCTATGTGAGTGTTAAGTGTAAGCCGCTTTAAAGGGGAATGACAGTAAAGGCCCATTCTCTACACACTCATGAAACCAGGAGGTGTTCATGGCTGAAACAAACACAACCGTGAGAACCATAAACGGTTGAGGGTTGATTGTGTGACTTATGTTGTCTAGGTATACAACAAAGTTCGACGGTTCAAAGATATCAAATCTACCGATTGATCGAGTATATCCGATATAAGTTCACTACGGAAAGTTCAAAGGAAAACCTACTTATCCAGATGCAGTCAATTCTCGCTTGTATATCACACTTGTCAGCGCATTCCTTTATCTTATAGCCATTCCCCATTCATGTGGGGGATTGTTGGGATTAAATGATAGATTGAATGGGAAATGGAGGGAGTTCCCTCTTGCTCTATAAAATAATCATTTGTCCCACATCGGTAGTGGAAAGAAAAGTGGGAGTTGTCCCACATCGGTAGTGGAAAAAAAAGTGGGAGTTGTCCCACATCGGTAGTGGAAAGAAAAGTGGGAGTTGTCCCACATCGTTAGTGGAAAGAAAAGTTCTTCTACTTATAAGTAGAATTACTCCTTCTTGTCAGTAAAAGGGTTGAGGGGGCAAGGACCCCTCGCGCCGTCGTCGTCGCTCGCTCGGCTTCGGATTTGGATTTGGATTTGGATTTGGATTTGGATTTGGATTTGGATTTGGATTTGGATTTGAATTTGAATTTGAATTTGAATTTGAATTTGAATTTGGTCAAATGATCTGATTGATTGATAATCTTTTTGGACCAAATTTTCTTTAATTTTTAATTATTTAATTAATTATTATTTAATTAAATTAATTAACTTATCCAATCCTACCCGTTAGTGACCCTAACTCATGACTCCTAGGATCCGCTTCGACTCGCGACCGCTTTCTTTCCCATATTTAAATTTCCCACCGCTTTAGTGACTGTTCGAAGGGTTGCAAACCTCCGTAAAGCTTGATACTTCCATGGCTATAAATTCATTTGATTCTTCAGAATTTTACTTACTAATTTTCTGAACTACAAAATCTTCTTCTTCTTCTGCACGAATCAATTCTGTGTGATATACTACTGTTGAGTGGTTCGCCGCTATCAGAGTTTGGAGTACTACTATTCTGGTAAGATAATCGTTCTATCATGGGAGGGGATATTCCATCAACCTCGAGTACTGTGAGGGGAATAATTTCCTTAAGGACACACTTTGAACTAAGTGGGCTCGATTATATTCTGAAAAATTATTCTTATTTTTCAACACTGATTTTGTTTACTTTCAGTGTTTATTGTTTACTGATTTTTTAGAGTACAGATTACTAACAGTTTTATGTAATTCATCTTTTTTCTTTGTTTGTTTTTCTTTATTTTATCGTGGATGGTCACGAGGACAATAAATTGTCCACGAATAGAGCATATTGAAAAGGAAATTCTTTCATCGTCTAAACATTAGTTGATGCATCAGTTTGAGGTTATATTCATATGTAGTGAAATTATTTTGTATTAAATTGTTACAGGTCGTTGCCTAATAAGACATTATGTTGCTAATCAAATTCTTTTATATAAAATTATATCTTTCCAATGTAGAACTAATAACCACTTTGATTATTATTATTTAGTACTCCTTCAATCATCCTTAATTACCTAAAAATTGAATAGGTTTCTTTGGTAATATATAATAGGCATACAAATTTAATTAAATAGCTAACTGTATTCTACATAGAAATATACGTTTTAATAGCCCAAATATATGATTTAGTGTATCAATATATTCCATGCAAATGCATGTTGTCTATGTACTTTTTCTTTCTCATAGAAAACAATAGTAGTATTTTAATTCATTATTCAACCAAAATGTCTATTATAATACACAAGAAAATAGATGAAATGAAAACAATCGGTAATAGGGAGTATATATTTTGCCTTATTACTTAAAATTTTATTGTATCTCTTATCAATTCGGTGTTAGGGAGTATACATTAATGTGCTTTACTGAATTTTTATTCCCCATTTGCTTATCAATCTTAAGAATATAATTAGAATAAGTGGCAGTGTTATGTTTTAAAATAGAGAGAAGAAGAAATTGATATTAGAGTAAAAATTATTTTTTTAATTATAAATTTATTTTTTTATTATCCTTATTTTAATTTTTCTTTTAACAATCGCGCAAAATGCGGTCAAATTCATTAGTTAATAATACACACACATCTCAGTTGAAGCTCAAACCTTTAATATTACTATTATCAATAAGAGAGTGTTAAGAATCTCACATCGAAAATGAAATGGGAACATGAACTCCTTATATACACTTGGACAATCCTCACTCTACAAGCTAACTTTTGGGGTTGAGTTAGGCCCAAAATCCATTTATTACATGGTATCAGAGCCAGATCCATTTCAATTCTTTGTTCACCGATGTTGGACCCACAAATTATATTATCTACGCACCAGTTAACAAGGTCTGGGCTGCGGGAGAATGTTAAGAGTCCTACATCGGATATGAAATGAGAACACGGACTCCTTATCACTTGGACAATCCTCACTCTACAAGCTAGCTTTTGGGGTTGAGTTATGTCCAAGATTCATTCTTTACGGAGATGATAGAAGAGCTTCGGGTCAAAGTGAATTGACGAAAAAGCCCTCGCTTTCAATGGTAATTTCGATATTACCTGCGTCAGCAAAAAGGTCGTGCTTCAGCATTTTTGCATCTGTGGGCCCCTGTTTACTTTTCCCTAACTTGAGGGCTCCATCTCTAATTGTTTCCTGACAATTCCATTTCTCCTTTCAACCCAGTACTGTAGCTTTGTTGTTTTGATGTCATTTCAATTTAAAATTTATGTGGGATTAATTTATATATCAAATAATTTCTGTAGCTTTCTTGAAAATATTTTATTCCCTTTCCTATTCTACCTTTTTGCTTGTGATTATGTGTTGTCTTGAGCCAAGAGTCTCTCGAAAATAATCGCTCAACTTATCAAGATAAATGTACAATCTATACTCTCCAGACCCACGTTGTGTGATTTCAGTGGGTACATTGTTGTTGCTGCCTATTCTACCTTTTGCTTAAATAATATTTCACGCGGACTCCACTTATTCATTGTTTTACATCATTTTTTTTTTGATAATTCAGGTCTTCAGGCTTGCGTCTGACTACGTCTTGGAGGTAATAGCACCGCTCCTTAAACACTATTACCAGGTAAATCGCGGGATGTGCTCCGGTGGCCAGTTTTCTGGGAGCGTACAACTGATCAATGAGACAATGTCAAATTCCCCAACATGCAGAGTTTCTTCGTGCTTGCGGGGAATCGAACCCACGCTGTCCCATGCCAGAGCGTCTTAAAGCGCCCAGGCTTTACCACTGGACTATGCCCCGGAAGACTGTTTTACATCATTTTTTAACATCACTTACAAATATTTGTATTTTCTTTTCTACATAATTTTTTGTACATCTCAGTTTTATGTGTGGTACATCTCTATATGACTTTTACTACCTTTATGATAAAAAGGAACAATGAACACTTGTTTGGTCTTAGACCATAATAATTTCCAATATTTAATAAAGTTTCACAGAAACTGATGCATTAATTTTTAATTAAAAATATCAACTAACTAAAAATTTATTGATGAAAACTTATGATAGTGAAATTATAAATTAAGGATAGAATGATTATTTGGTACTACATTTATTCCATAGTATTATAACACAATTGTCAAAAGGAGATTCTAACAAGAATTTCACTATGAAATTTAAATTTATTCTATTAATTTTCATTAGAAAAGTTATGGAATTTGAAGTTTGAAATTTAAACTAAAAATTAAATAGCTTGACCACTACGAGAGGCGATACAATCATGGAAAGATAACTTTCACTATATTGGGCTCGTGCTTAGCACAGACTCCGTACTATTAATAAGGGGGAATATGAGGAGCTTACCGGAATTATTCGCAAAGGAGGGGAACTTAAAAATCCAGCTGGAGGCCTGCAGCGTGAGTTCGAACCCTCGTGGGAGTAATTTGCTCTCTTTTGAGGTAGGACCTTATAGGTGATATCAGTTGTTCTGTTTTCAAACTCTGGTCATTCAGGCACAACCCGCGATTTACTAATAGTAGTACTGAGGTACCATGACTACCATCTCCAAAAAATATTCTAGCGTAAGCCGGGAAACTGAATATAAAAAAAAAGCAAACTTTTTGGCCTTTTGCACGTGAAGATCTGCTGGTTCATCCACGGATTGCTGATTTGATCGGCTCGAGTCGTGGGTCCATAGAACTCACGGTATTACTCTCCAAATTGTTTGGCTTTACCATTTAAATCTTCATGATCATTTTAAGTGTCAAAGTAAAAACTTCAAACATCTGTTTTTATTTCAAATACTTAACGTGAAAAATCCACTAAAAGAAAAAGTAGAATTGGTTAAAAATAATGGCTCTCCAATGATAAGAAAAATGTTTTACGCACAGTTTAAGTAAATAGTTATTGTATTTAAAAAAAAGAATTAAGACTTTTAAACAGTTGAAAATCCACTATTTCAGCTAAACAAATTTATATGTTTAAATAAATGAGTACCTACTAAAAAATTTATTGATCTGACCCGAAAGAGAAGAAATATATCGTTAAAAATAGTCATTGTATTTAAAGAAGAATTAAGAAAAACCACAAAGTGTAACTACATTATTTTGGCAGAAAAGATTATTTTGCTAAACAATAGAAAGTTGGAGATAAACCGTTGAAATAAATTGTTTGCATATAAACAAACATAAAATTAGGAATAAATTATTCGCATATTACGGAGAGACAAAAAGAGATACAAGTTTTAAATAAATAAATTATTGTATTATGATTAGGTGGCAAAATGGATTCTTCTGTATGAAAATATTCTTAATCTGCACAATTGGTAAAATTCAATTTGAGTAAGAAGTAATTTATTCTTGATTAGGGATAGATAGAGATTCATGTGAATAGATTAACGATAAGTAGTCCTTTTCTCGAGGAATGTAAGCACTAAGGTTGAGTTACCCCTGTACAAGATCAGAAACACAAATCAAAATTTGCTACTCGTGAAACCTAGTAGTAGTTCATGTCAGATACAAATTGCCATAACATTTCTTCTCTTCCTACTTCTTATTACCAACCTCTGCTGCCCGGCTTATTTTATGTTACAGAGTATGCCGGAATGCATGAATTCCCATCATACCTACAGAAGAATTGAGCATGGCATCTACCGCGGAAACTAATTTCAACAAGTAGTTCCCGTGTGCTGTTTGTACTGCAGATACCCCTTCACCATTTATTGTTCTTCTAACCCAATGAAGCAGCAGCAGGGGTGCTAGCCGGTTCATATTTCCTCTGGCGTTCTGCTGTTCTCGCTTTCCCATCAAAATCTTCAGGCTTGCTACCCAAATTAAAAATCGGGCATGCCACTTGATCTTGATGAGTACTCTGACACCAACTTGAGAAACATAGAAGATTTGTCCTCTAAGAGTCGTGCTGGAGTATCGAATTCAGCCACCCGACCTGCATAGGCATTGAATTTTAGCAAGCTCAAGCTATTTCAATGTGTCAGGCATTCAGATCATGTTACTTATCAACAAGAAAAGAAACATAAGCCCAATCTTGCATAATCCTCTTCAAAACCTCTCTTTATTTTTATTTTTTTAGGGTGCAGAGAAAATCTTTCTACAGAGGGGGGACAATATGGTTAATGATGTTTTGAGAATTCACAAAATAAACAAAAATTATAATTAATGATGAAGCAAGCCAAGATGAATACTAGCACAAAATCTCCCTCGTATATAGTCTTGACACCCATTTCTACCAAGAAAAAGTGAAGTACAGAAAACTCACCATCACTGAGGACCAGGACAAGATCACTGTCAATAACTGTAGGGATACGATGTGCAATGGTACAAACAGTACAGTCCTTAAATTCTGTCCTAATAATCTTCTGAATGAGGTTATCTGTTGCTGAGTCAACCGAGGCAGTCGCTTCATCAAGCACTAAAATTCTGGCTTGTTTAAGTAAAGCCCGCCCAAGGGATACAAGCTGTCGCTGGCCCACACTCCAATTATCTCCATTCTCCAAGACTGCCAGGCATAAACTAATAGCATCACTTTGACGAAATATTTTCATCAGAACTCAAAAGAAAACCAAATAAGACAATGGAAGAGGCTCCATCACTGTCAGTATTGCATGTTTCAGTCCAATCTAACAGAACATAATACCTGGTGTCTCAAGCTTTTGATCTTTTTGCCTGACAATCTCTCCAAGTTGGGACTTCTCAAGAGCCTGAAGGGAAAAAAGAATACCAATCTGAGGTCAGTCTCATAAAGTAGACATGATCCACTAATGGCTTCAGCTTCTACTTGCAGGAAAAAAAGAAAAAGAGAATCACTTGCGGAAAGACAAATTTAGGAGCCACATCAAGATTAGGAAGAAATGGGTAAAATTACTCTAAACAATCTGTGAACCTACAACTACAAGCTTAAGAAGTAAAATACTTGAGAGCTAACATAATGTAGGAGTATTAGTTCCGATAGCTGAACTGTGTCTATGACGAGAGAATCATTAGACGAGAGAATCTTCTTAATAAATTGGAGTGTAAAAACTTCTTTATTTTTTGAAATGGTAAAGGTTAAAAAAAAACTTCTTTATTTCTTTGTTTCAAAATGTCACATCAGTCTTATTAAAAGAATTTCAGCCTCTAAAATAATGTGTAGGTAACAGGGAGAAAAGCAAATCAAATATTACCTGCCAGATTTCTAGATCTGAATGTTCGTCAAGTGGGTCAAGGTTGTCTCGCATTGTCCCTTCAAACAATGTTGGATCTTGGGGAATTATACTCAAACGACTACGAAGATCATGAAGGCCAATGGTTGAAATATCAATGTTGTCTATGATTATTTTTCCACCTTCTGGTTCAAGCAATCTGAATAAGGCCTGAATCAGAGTAGATTTGCCACTACCCGTGCGCCCCACAATTCCAATTTTCTTTCCTCCAGGAAATTTGCAGGATACACCATGAAGCACAACTGGAAGACTCTCCTTATAACGAACCTAAGAGGAACAAAATAGTCATTAGCTTTCTCTTTCCCTGATATTAGGGTGGAACATAGGTGTATTACAAGTTGTTTCCACGAGCTCAGCCGATGTTAATTCCCAGGGTCCAATAGTGCTTGACAAACTTTTGCATCATTGCTTCATTAGTGGTATTAGCTTTTAAAAACTTTCATGAGCTAGGCACGACATTTGACTGCATCTGGACGTTCTTTCCAAAAAAATGCATGCTTAAGACAGTGAATGGATATGAAAACAGACTTAAAACAGTTGCAGTTTACTGAGCTTGAAATCGGTTAAAGAATATGAAGACGCGAGGACATGAAACATTTGCAGTTTAATGTTTCTGTCAACAGTATTCCTCTCCCCTATCATCCCATTTTATCTGCTTTAACTCTTACAAAAATATCATTTTCGGTCTCTCACTAAAACAAGGAAGTTTGCGTGTCATTACCAAAAATAAACATTCCAACCAAAAATATTTTTTAAAAAAAGGAAAAACTCAGACCGTAGTAAAAATCATAAATTAGTTTTATATTACTGAATTTCATCGCCAATGTGATGTCCTAAAAACAAGAAAACCATATGCAACACAACAGAAATACAAATCGTGCATACCTTTAAATCAATCAGTTCAATGGTTCCTTCTTCTGGCCATGACAATGGGGGACGAGGTTCAATAATTGGTGGGGCCTCACTAGGAATATGACAGTATTGATGAATCCTTTCTATTGAAATAATCTTGTTTTCAAGCTTGCAGAAACTGAGTATCCATCGTGACAGGCGTGCGTTCAAGTTTATGCCATATGTCACGGCAAGGCCTGCCATACCTATGGGAGTAGAGACATGATAATTAAAACTATGATATCAATTCTACAAATCTGTAAGTCAAAAATAGTTGCCCCTCTTGCAATATTTTTTCGCAAAATAGTTCCAACATCCTCCCTTTTTTTATTTTTTTATAAGTAGTTCCAACATCCTCTTAAGACATGAATCATTATTAGTGTCTGAATAAGGCACTAAAAATTCTTCCTTGCCATTTTGAATTGATTGACCTCAGTTATTACATTCTTCTCCATGTTTATGAATTGCTTGTTAATAATTTAAGGGGTTAAATTTCTCAAGAAAATCAAAAGTATGATCAACTTGAAGGTACATCAAATGATCAAGACTTGAAGCAAGATTTTCATCACACTGGTCAAAGATAAAGTACTTGCTAGGACATTACATGGAATAAATATAGTGTACTTACTAGGATCTATGGTTCCATGAGGAAAGCTCACAAGTAAAACCATGCAGAAAGCAAAGACAAATGTAGAGAGTAACTCCATGCGTAGGCAAAGCCATTCAATTGCTGAAAGACTGCAGAAGAATGGTCGAGCAAAACAATCCAAGAGATAAAGGTTCCTCTTCATAAATCTCTTTTCTTGCCCAAAACCTCTGATTGTTGCAGCTCCGGCAATTGACTCAGCAAAAAGATGGATGATTGGAGATTTTTGGATGCTAACAATGCGAACTAGTTCCCTTGATGAAGCCATATAGTATTTCTGCACAGAATTGATAACAATTACTTTTACCCTTCCCCCTTTTATGCTCAAATAAAATAAAGTACATGGAAACTCTTTTTGACCAAGCTAAACCACAAGATAAAAAGTACATCAAAACTCTTCAAAACTAATCAGTTGAAAACTGGACGGTGCAGAATTGTGAGCCCATAACTTGAATATATGAACTATTTCAACTTCTGCAAGGGATTGGTGGCTGATAGTGGAAATGAAAAGAACAAATATATATTTTGACAGTGATATTCTAGCAGATGGTTCTAGTGGTAAAACTTGAAAAGCAAAGCTTTAGAAAGGGTAAATGAAACATCTTTTAAGAAAATGATCGCTAATGTCCATATATTTTTCAAAATATTTGCAAATGAAAGTGGTAACACAGATCAATTTACTGGTATTGAACTTCTCTATCAAGAAAAAATATTTCTCCATCTAATTTTTTAAGAATAGAAAGTTAAAATTAAAAAAAAAAATCAACCATAAGGAGATACTCAACTGTAAAATAGTCAAAATAATTTGCTAATTTAACATCTAAAAAAGAAAATTCCTTATCTAATTTATAGAAAATGCAAAACAGAGGCAATAAAAGTAAGGTAAACAATATCTTAATAACTCTTCGGTTATTCCATACAATCTACTTTTTTTAAAAATTATTTCAATTATCGTATGAACATTGAAGTTTTCTTTGATATCATATTAAAGTTGTCAAATATACTTGAAGATAAATTTATAAAGAACTTGATAAGATTGAATTTTCAATCTTTAAACTAGAATTTCAAATTAAAATATGTCTGGAACTCTTGCACGAAACACTTATCTAACTATGTTAAATATTAAGGAGATGTCGAGCCCGTGTCTGGTAAAAGTTTCTCACTAAAACCCCCCTCAAAGAACCTCCAAGATTTAGCCAAAGACGTTCTACTTTTAAATTGTATTTGTCGATGGAAGATAACTTTTAGGATGCACTAGCACATTATAGGAAAGTAAAAATGACAGAGAGATAGGAGAAACAGATTGTATCACTACATAACCTTGAATTTTTTTTTTCCGATCGGTATAATCTTGTGAGTTTTAGATGTATAAACTAAGCAAAAGATTAGCAGAACTCATGTTTAAAAGCTAAAAATGTTCTGTCCCATCAGTTACCTGCATCCATAGGCAAGCAACCGCCATCGGGACGACAAGTAGTAAAACTTGCCAGGTAACTTTTGTCATGACGCCAACAATACCAATAAGCTGAATTGTAGTTGAAGCAAAGCCACCAAGTCTGAAAGGAATATCAAGATCAACCACACTTTGATCAATCGACACCTGGTAAATCATAAGAATCCCTTAAAAAAATTGCTCTACCCAAAAAATAGGGCAATAAAGAAGGTAAGGAAGGAGAATCATGGAAAAACCAAGTAAGCAAAGGATTGCATTAAAACGAATGTTAAGCAATAACAATACTTGGACATACGCGATTCAATATCCTCCCTGCTGGTGTGGAGTCAAAGAAAGACATTGGAGCCCTAAAGACTGTTCTCAGCATTTTAAAAAATAATTTTTGTGCAGCCTCTAGACCAAATGTAGCAACCAGGAGTGCCCTAACAAAGATAAACCATGAGCTCCCAAAAGCAAGGGCCATATAAACACCAATAAGCACCACACTAGTCACCCTAGGACTGTCCCCTGGAGTTTGTGGATTTGCCCAAGCCATCCACCAGCTACTAGCTATTTGAAGCACCTGAAATAATGTCTGTGCAAGAATGATAAGTGGAATCAACAAGCCCTTATAAGCAGCCGCCATATATGACAGATACACTTTCATGCTAACTTTTCCTCTCTCCCGTTCCTCTTCCTGAACTAGCTGTTTTTTTCTTGATCTTTTAGCTTTCTTTTTCTCTTTGATTGCCTTCTGATCAGCAGCTGAGACACCTTCTTGTACTTCCTTTGCAAGACTGTCAATACTCTTTTCGACTGAATCACATTTTTTAGTCACTAAAGCAGAACCATCAGGCGAAGGATCTTTATCCAACTCTTCAGAAGATTGGTTCGGAAAATCCATTGCTTCAATTGCTTCATGATGAGCTGAAACCAAAGCATTGAAGTCAGTCCCTGCTTGCAGAAGTTCATCATACTTTCCACATTGACAGATACGACCTTCCTTCAGAACCTGTGAAAGGGAGCTATAAAAAGTCATTCGGGAATTAATGGGGTGCCCTAATACTGATTAAAAAGGTGTTTACCATCAAGTTTGATGGCTTTCTTCTCTTCATCGTTTAAGACGTAAAAGGGAAGGCCCAAGTGTGAACCTCTTTAGGCTGAAGTATACGTTAGATGTGTGCCTCTTGAGTAAAATGGGCTAAAGATGCAAAGTACACTTTGACTATATGATCTCCAGGACAGAAAATGATTAAAAATGTAAGACATAACATATTATTGTTAATATCTCTAGCACCTTACCACTTATCAGACACGGTTGTAAGATATAACAGGTGAGATTCAGTTCAGTGTTATTTTCCTTTTAGAAACTTTTAATCTCTTTTCCTTTTTAACGAATTGCCAGCTCTGTTGGTAGTGGTACTACAAAGCCCTCTGAAAGAAGAGAAGAAAAAAGCTCTTTTGTCTGACGGCAGGTAACAAAAACATATAGACTATCCATATAGGTAAATCTCCAACCGTACTGCACAATTTTAGGACTAATTCCCCAAGCTTGTCTAACACTACTTTTCGATCTTGACAATTCATATTTTAAAACAGCCAAAACTTACAAGCAAATCCATATTTCCTTGCAGTTAAAATTATGCTCCAACATTCTTCAAATTTCGAAGCAGAAAAGAATATACACAATTAAAAATTAGAAGCTTATACCATGCTTTTAGTACAAGCACAGATAAATAGGAGATCACCTTTTCTGACCTGTTACCATACCTCAACTTTCATCTCACTTTTGCACTGACATAAAGTATAAAAATCCATGATGGAAGTACGAAATGAGGATACACTTGACAAAACAATGCTAGCAGTTTCAATAGACACCTTCGAACTATAGAGGTACATTTTGCACACAATTGGACAGGACAAGAAGTGGTATTAGATACTGAAAGAATACACCACCTACCAATATCATGTCAGCAGCTGGCAAAAATTCAACCTGATGAGTAACAAAGACCACAGTTTTTGTTGCAAGTGCTGTTAGTATGTACTCCTGCAATAAATAATTGCACACTCAGCCAATTTCCTTCTAATTGAGCAGTAGAAATGATTAAGCAATAGCTAAGCATAACCTTAAATAATTCTGACCCAGTGTGTGCATCAACAGCACTAAAAGGATCATCAAGTAAATATATGTCAGCGTCCTGGTAGAGCGCCCTGGCAAGTTGCACACGTTGCTTTTGACCCCCACTAAGATTGATGCCTCTATCACCAATAATAGTCTGATCTCCATGTGAGAAAAGCTCGAAGTCCTTTTTCAGAGAACAAGCATGAATCACAGCCTTATATTTTGCCTTATCCATTGGGCTACCGAAAAGGATATTATCTTCTATAGTCCCGGATTGTATCCAAGCTGACTGTGAGACATAAGCAGCACTTCCACATATTCTAACCTAACACAAATACAAAGGTAAAACCGCAACAAAAGAATGCTGATTAGAGCTTCTCCATATACCCAAAATTGGATATTTGGAAAATCCAAGAAAAATGTGAGAAGACTCTTATTTAACTTACTTCACCAGAGATTTTGGGAATCTCACCAAGGATGCAAGAAAGGAAGCTTGATTTCCCTGAGCCAACCACGCCACAGACAGCAACACGCATGCCCTTTTCTACCCTTAATTGTATGCCTGCCAATGTTGGACTTGAAGAAGATGGATCCCAGCAAAATTCACTATCTTTAATTTCTACTGCCACATTTGACATGTCCCGAGGCAGCACAATGGTTGCATCTTCCTGCAACTCTTCCTCTTGCAGAAATCCAGCAATTCGATCAAGGGATACTTTTGTCTGAGCCATCATTGACACCAAGTCAGGAAAATTCCTAAGTGGTTCTTGGAGGATCCTGAAAGTCGCCAAAGCAGAAAGAACACTTCCTGCCGTAAGCTGACCGCCCAATAGTATGCAAGTGCCAAAAGTAACAGCTGCAACAAATATTGGGGAGCTCCAGAAAATGAAGGTGATGAAAGCTTGAGAGTACAGAGCTTTCCGAAGATACTTAAATTCCACATTCCGCATATCCTCTAGCATTACTCTATACCTATCCTCCCATGCTTGCAACTTGAGAATCCTCATGTTCCTGAGGCACTCGGAAGTCTTTCTCATCCTATCATCCTTGGCACCCATTAGTTTATCTTGATAGTCTTCCTGAACCCTAGCTAATGGGACAGTTGCAACAATGGAAATAATGGTGGCAACTAAAGTTGCCACAGATGCAATACCAACATTTTTATACAAGATAGCAAGAGCCAGAATGATTTGAAGAGGCAGCATCCATATATCATGAAGATACCACGAGTAGTCTCCTACTCTCTGAACATCCACTGCCATGTAATTAACAATCTCTCCACTAGTGTGGCTTTGCCTCGCTGAACTTGAGAGCCTCAGTCCTTTGCGATATACCATTGCAGTGAGAGCTGATCTCACATGCATGCCTAAAATGTCAACCCCAAGATACCACTGCCGGGTCGTTAAGGTCTCAACCAACTTCGCCGTGAAGAATATTCCAGCCAAAATGTATCCCTCATGAGGGACTGTCTCCACTCCTGCTAGGTAGTCTACAAAGTAGCTAATCATGTATGGACCAACATAAGAAACACAAGTATTCAACCCTGCAAAAACTGCATTGCAGGCAGCCTCTTTCCAGAAAGATTTAAGAATTGCCCAAGCTAAAGAAGGCTGCTCTGAATCTTCAGCCTTCAATTTTTCCCAATTTGCATTTAGTACCTTGTAATTCGTCTTAGAACGATCTCGTTGCGCAAGAAGTGGAATGTCTTTTAGTTCAAGAGGTCTCTTTGCCCCTACTGAAAGCAGTGGATTCAACCAAGAAAGAGTAGCCAAACTAATAAGACCAGCATCACTGTAAGGAGTAACTTTAAGACATGCAGGTTCTTCCTCAGGGAGCAATGGCTCCTGAAGATCAGAGTTCCTAGTTACCTCAATACCAGTAACACCCCTAATAGCAACAAAACATAGGAAGGCAAGGCAAGGAGTTGCAGCAAGATTTGCAAATACATGAGAATTCAAATGGCTTGAGCCTTCTATTGCCAATCCTCTACTATCAGAGTACAAAGTAGACAAACAAATCACAAAAGACACCACCCACCATATCCTTGACAGCAACGGAAATTTCGAACTGCCTTTGTACTTACAATAAAGAGCACTGAAACTCAAGACAACCCAAGCTAAACTCTGAGTTACATGAAAGAGTAATAAAGTCCAATTTTGCGTAGCCTTTCGAATTAAACCAATCCCATCAAAACCTAACACAACAACATGCACAAACAAGACATAAAAGCAACACAAAACTGAAGCTTTATAGGCTCTACCTATCTCAATACTCTGTATTTCCACATCTCCTCTAAGCCTACCAGGTACTGAATTACCATCTGAATCATCTTTCAGAAATCGAACCCGACCAACACATAGATATATCTGCTTTGCCGATACAATAAAGAGAAACACAAGCAAAAATGTCAAGTTGACACAGATAGACGATAACTCCAAGAAATTAAGTCCTTGAAAAGCGGTGGAAATTGTAGCTGTGTTAAAGAAAAAAAGATTGATACCCATCATCGAAAGTATCAATCTTTGTATGAAAAATCACAAAAAGATCAATTTTTTGAAGGTGGGTCTCTGTAATAGTAACTAAGAAGCAATAAAGATTGAATCTTGTAAAGGGCATTTGAATGTTGCTGTTGTGTCCATACTGCAAAAATGATGACAAGTAACCCACAGAGAGAGAGAATCTGCAAGACACATAACACATGAAAACAAATTGATATATTGCATCATCAATGAGAGAGACAGAAATCTGAAACAAACCCATTATAAATCCAAAAAACTGACCTGAGTTTTTGGTATTTTCCTCAGTTTATTTGGATTGCCGAGGCAAATTCTGCAATTTCTGCAATTTCTGCAATTTCTGGATAGAGATAAACACACACACACACACACTGTAGGTGTAGCTGCTACTACACAGTCACACACAGAGAAAAAGAGAGAGTAGCTATAATAGTAGAGAGAGAAACAACAGATCCATCATAGTCTGTGATGATTAATATATACGTATAGGAATAATTATAATAATAAGTAAAAAGAAGAAAGAAAACCAGAAATGTAGTACACAATATTTTACTGAAGCAATATGTTTGGAATTATTAGACCTGTGATCATCATTATTTAGTATTTACCTCTCAAGAGTTTCAGTCCCGATAGGACTCTTTTCACAATTTGAAAAAAAACAAACAAAACAAAGTTGTCCCTCTTCAATGTCATATAAACCAATTTTGTGATTTTAGTATGAATAGATCATTCTGAATTCGCTGGAAATTGCAAATTTATGCCCTTCAACTATGTTTTATGAAATAACATTGCCCTCCGTCAAACTTTAGAATCAAATATACCATCACCGTTTGCAAACTTGTTAAATTTGCCCTCGGATTGACGGAAATGTGTGTTAAACGCCACGTCGTATCCACGTAGATGCCACGTCGTCAGACCACCATCACCACGTCGGAGTGATGACCGGCAAAGACAACGATTTCGTCAGCATCACCTCAATCACAACAACCATGAACACCTACTGCTACACCACTGCTTCACCGTGAAACCACCATTGTCTCCGCCAACCACGACCACCAACGTCACCAAAACCCACTACTTCACCACTACCATACCATCGTCAACAACCAGCACCGCCACAACCACCCTCTCCTCTCCATCTTCACCACCCCTCCCCACCCCTGATTCATATTACCATTTACAAGGGAAACACTAACAAGATTTCTTGCTTTTTAATATTACCTTATTTTAGAAGTTTACAGTGATTCACTCAGCTCATCGCTCTGTTTGTATATTTGTGTATTTGGACTTCTTATTACAAGATTATATTAAGGGTAGATCTCAATAACAAACCTTAATCCCAAAATAGGACTAATTTTGTAGTCACTAAAACCAGATGCACTGAAGCGCCTTGCCTACTCTTGTTGATTTCTTTCTTTTCCACAAACATGAACCATCATGAGTATGTCTGAAAAAAGTTGAGTTTCAAATGATTTCTGATTATCAACCACCCTCTCCTCTCCATCTTCTCCACCCTCGCCGATCCATCAGACCACGGATGGTGATGAGAGGGTGGTTATGGCAGTGCTGGTTGTTGACGATGGTATGGTGGTGGTGAAGCAGTGGGTTGTGGTCGATCGGAGAGGAGGGAGAGACGAGGTTGGTTGTGGTGACGTTGGTGGTCGTGGTGAGCGGAGACAATGGTGGTTGTTGGTTTCACGATGAAGCAGTGGTGTAGCAGTAGAAGTTCATGGTTGTTGTGGTTGAGGTGATGCTGACGAAACCGTTGGCTTCGCCGGTCGTCATTATGACGTGGTGGTGGTGGTCTTTGTGGTGGTGGTCTGCCGACGTGGATCCAATGTGGCATCTACATGGATATAAATAAATACTAGACAATACAATAATGATTATATAGTCAGTGTAGTTTCACAATTGGAATCTAGAGAACATAGAGTGTACTTCACAATTGGGGTCAAAAGAGTATAGAGTGTACTCCATAATTGAGGTCAGGAAAGAATATAATGTACGTAAAATACATCTTATATTAAAAAGTAGATAGATTGTTTTCGATATATCATGAACTCACAATGAATAAATACTATGTATTATAAGATGAAAATGAAGACGTAGGGTCATGTCATCCCAATGAAGCAGAGGAATAGTGATAGCTGATTCGGAAGAAGAATATTAGTATTAATAATTAATATAAAAACAATGTGCTTTAGCATTATGTATGTATGAAATCATCCTCATTATTTATCATAAGCATAGATTATTACTTTAGGGTTTTAAGAAACATTATGTCTTCGGAAAATACAAAAGTTTCTATATCATGAATTTCCTAGTCTGTTGAGATTTCTTAGGTGGGGTTTAGAAAAATAATTTTAGAAAAAAAGATTAGTTCTTGAACCACATTTTCACTTATTGTCCACACGACTCTTATTATTCATGCAACTCCAATTCTACATTTTAAAAAAAGAACACTACATTGATGAATTGTGAAAATGGGATGATGAAAATTAAACTTACAATTAGTGTAAGAGACTTTCTTAATACATTATTAGATTGTATAAGCTTTTAATGACTGAATCGTATACTTGTACCCATTATTGTTGTTGAAGTATGTGACCCTTACGTACGGACCTGATTTTTTTCATGAATCAAGTACGTAGAATTTTTTTTTAATAATAACTAGTGGTGAGCTTCGATCTCAAAATCTCTTTCTAGTGGTACATTTTATTCTGGAAATTGTTTTTGACCATACGGGTGGGCTA
Source organism: Anisodus acutangulus (assembly GCA_029783415.1). Lineage (NCBI taxonomy): Eukaryota > Viridiplantae > Streptophyta > Magnoliopsida > Solanales > Solanaceae > Anisodus > Anisodus acutangulus. The sequence continues at coordinate 42,352,778 of CM056507.1, forward strand.
ATTTAATAAAGTTTTTAATGGCATGGGTGCTTTCTAGGTCAGGACTGTGGTCTGTGGAGTTTGTGGATTTGTGACGTGAATGTGAGTGTAATAGCATATGAAAAGCAAAAAAAACATAACCTTAGTGAAAGAGGAAAAAAAAGTGGTATACTCTTTAATTTAGGTAGTTCTATTCAATTTTCATATGAACAATGACGTCTCAATTTTTATATTTTTCTTTTGTTTCATTAAACAGGACCACCGCCTTTGGCTTTCCGTAATGGTTTGGTACAATTACAACAACAACAGCTCTCACACCGACCAGTACTATGTTGGGAATATTTTTCAAAATTTACTATGTTCTTTTTTAATTGAAGTGCACTAGTCAATGATATCCAGATCCTATATGAGCTTAATATAGTATGTTTGGTTATGTTTTTAGAAAATAGAAAGTTTTTAAACTCCCTCTCTGTTGACGTGCAACAGTCTCGAGGCTAGTCGTTACAAAATTTGTTTTAAAATTAACAAATCTTTACTTGTATTATATAGTATATTTAAAATATTGTATTTGGGATATCAAAACACCAATTATGTAAGTGTTGTATAAATTATAAGGCAGTCGAGAATTAACAAGGAAATAACCACAACAAACTCAAGTTTTTATCACCTAAATAATACTAAGCAAATTTTTATTTGAGTAATTACGTGTATCAATTTATGTGGAGACGATCTAAATACTAAACTATTTTTGACTAGCGAAGTGCTTAAATTATGTTGTGTTTTGAGCTCGTCACGAGTCTAAAATCAGTTTGATGTGACTTGGATCGTTACAAAGGTTATCCGTGGGGACATATTCTGGCGACTATTTATGCTCGCCGCGAAAAACTTTCATCCACTGATTTTTCTCTACTGAATCACAACTAAAGCTCATTCCTAGCGAATTTCCCACTTTCTATATCGCCACCAAATTTCAGATTTCTTGTAGTGAATCCAAATCCTTTTCGTTCTTTGTCTTGCGAGCTTTGTGTGTCACTTTACAAGCATTCATCAATTCTGATTGGCCTAGCAGCATTGGTGATCGCAAGTTGACTGATGGTTATACTATATATCTTGGCTCGTATATGATCTCTTGGCCCTCTAAAAAACAACGTATGATAGCTCGATCATCTACTGAATCTGAATATAAAGTCTTAGAGTGACGTCGTTATTGAGCTAACATGGACGCAATCACTTCTCTTTGAGCTTGGTGTTTCACATCCTAGCGGCTCGTCCCCACTATCAAAGAATCACTATCTTCTCACTGGAAAATATTCAGCGTCTATTCTCACGGATATTTTGATTGAATTAGTGGGAAAGAAAACGTAGTTATGTTTTCACACGAAAAAATTAAAAAGTTTTTCAGCGCTTCAATGAAAACATGTTTTTCACCATGCATTTTTGTAGTGTGCTAGTTCGGTGAAAATGATGTGGAAAAATTATATTTTATAACACAAATTTTACACTGATTCGCGATGGGAAAAACCTATATCTCTAGTAGTGCCAGTCTTATAGTGTGATAATATTAGTGATGCTTATCTTTTCATCAATCCCGTGTTTCACTCTCGCATATACTAAACATGTTGAAATTATATTTCATTTTGTTCTGAATAAAGTGTTGTTGTGCCTGTGTTAAAAAATCAGGAAAAACAGAAATCAAACGGAAAGACAAAAACCAGGAAAAACAGAAACTGGAAAAATAATACAGAAGTAAGAAAATATCCGAGACCACAGAATTCACTGTGTGTCCTTAAGGAATTTAATCCCCTCACTGTACCCGAGGTTATGGATTACTTCCTCCCAGGATAAAACGGATATACCTGTCGCAGGAGTAGCGGTACGTCAAACGCCTTCGACTTCGACGAACTCAAAGTTGGCAACGAAACACAGTAAGACTCGATAGTTTTATTTGTGAAAAAAGAATGCAGAATTTCAGATGCAGAAATTTTTGGTTTTTGGTATCTTTAAAATGAGGCATTGCCTTAGTTTATATAGCCTTGAAGGTGCCTCTTCTAATAGGTTGGTATTTGTTCGGAAAGGTTGCCTTCCATTTCTCATTCACACCAACTTGCTTTAACAATCCCCCACATGAATGGGGAATGGCTATATGATGAAAAACATGCATGACAAAAAACTGTGTGATTCGTAAGCAAGGATTAATCGCATCTGGATAAATAGATTTCTCTTTGAACTTTCCGTAGTGAACATATGTCGGATATACTCGGTCAATCGGTAGATGTGATATCCTTAAACCGTCGAGCTTTGGTGTATACCTAGACAACCACATGTCACACAATTAACCCTTTAACCGTCTTTGGTTCTCATTGTTTTGTTCGTTTCAGCCATGAACACTGCCTGGTTCATAAGTGCGTAGAGAATTGGCCTTACATAATTCTCCTTGAAGCGGCTTACACTTCACACTTACATAGGTGATTCCTAAATGTGTCATCCCGTAGATACACTATTTGATATAACCCTGCCAAACTTAGGAACCATTAAAAAGCCGCAATGCTTTATCCTGCATCAACATTGTCTCATCACGAGAATGGACCAAAGAGTTATTGTGACAATGTTGAACCGTCATTAATGACTTTGTTTGATCTCTTTGAACCTAGATCTTGGGATCTCCAGTCTTCTAGGTAGAGTTACCGTCACGATGACTTGTCCTCGGCCATAGTCCCATTCCCTTTTGATGATCTTTCAACTACCTCTCTAGTTAGGCCTTTAGTTAGTGGATCCGACACATTATCTCTTGACTTAACATAGTCAATTGTGATAATTCCACTAGAGAGTAGTTGTCTAACGGTATTATGTCTTCGTCGTATGACGAGACTTTCCGTTGTACATAAGGCTCCCGCTCTTCCTATTGCCGCTGGCTATCGCAATGTATGCATATAGGAGCCAACGGTTTGGGCCAAAATGGAATATCTTCTAAGAAATTAGGAGCCATTCGACTTTTCTTCACCGCTTTGTCTAAAGCTATGAACTCAGATTCCATTGTAGAGCGGGCGATACATGTCCTGCTTGGATGACTTCCAAGACACACGCTCATCCACCTATGGTAAAAACATATCCACTTGTGGATTTAGTTTCGATTGAACAGGTGATCCATTTGCATCACTGTATCCTTCAATAAGCGCAGGATACTGTTATAATGCAAAGCAAAGTTTTGAGTATGTTTTAAATACCCCAAAACTCGTTTCATTGCCAGCCAATGTTTTTGGTCGGGATTACTAGTGTAGCGACTTAGTTTACTTATAGCACATGCAATATCAGGTCGCGTACAGTTCATGATATACATCAAACTTTCCAACACTCTGGCATAATCCAATTGAGAATGACTTTCACCTTTATTCTTTGTAAGAGCAAGGTTCATATCAATTGGCGTCTTTGCAACTTTAAAGTCCAAATATTTGAACTTTTCAAGTACCGTTTCAATATAATGAGATTGAGACAATGCTAGACCTTGAGGAGTCTTATGGATTTTAATTCCCAGAATTAAATCGGCAACTCCTAAGTCTTTCATATCAAACTTACTAGCAAGCACGCGCTTAGTAGCATTTATGTTAGCAATGTCGTTACTCATTATCAACATATCATCCACGTACAAACAAACAATGACTACGTGGTTTGGAGTGTTATTAATGTAGACACATTTATCACACTCATTTATCTTGAATCCATTTGACAAAGATTGTATGGTCAAATTTTGCATGCCACTGTTTGGGTGCTTGTTTTAGTCCGTAAAGAGACTTAACAAGTCGACACACCTTCTTCTCTTTCCTGGAACTACAAACCCTCAGGTTGTTCCATGTAAATTTCTTCCTCTAACTCTCCATTTAAGAAAATTGTTTTCACATCCATTTGATGGATTTCAAGACTGCATACCACGGCTAACGCTACTAACACCTGAATAGATGTAATCCTCGTTACCGGCGAGTATGTATCAAAGTAATCAAGACCTTCTCGTTGTCTAAACCCTTTAACAACTAGTCTTGCCTTATATTTATCAATAGTACCATCAACTTTCATTTTCCGCTTAAAAATCCATTTGGAACCTAAAGGTTTATTTCCTGGAGAAAGGTCAACCAATTCTCAAGTATGGTTGTTTAAGATGGATTCTATCTCACTATTGATTGCCTCTTTCCAAAATTGAGCTTCCGATGAAGACATAGCTTCGTTGAAGGTTCGAGGCTCATTCTCCAACAAAAATGTTAGAAATTCTGGTCCAAATGAAGTAGACGTCCTTTGACGTTTGCTGCGTCTCGGATTTTCCTCATCAGGAATATTTTCCGTTGTTTCTTCCCGAGGTCGTTTAGATTCTTTGCTAGACGACTCACATTCCTTTTTATACGGATATATGGTTTCAAAGAAGTCAGCATTATCTGATTCAATTACCGTATTTACCTGAATGTCGAGATTTTCTGATTTGTGAATCAGAAATCGATATGCCTTACTATTTGTGGCATATCCTATGAAAACACAATCAATGGTTTTAGGTCCTATTTTTACCCTTTTGGGTTTAGGAATTTGCACCTTGGCCAAACACCCCCACACTTTGAAGTATCCCAAATTGAGCTTCCTTCCTTTCCACTTTTCGTATGGAATAGATTTTGTTTTGCTATGGGGCACTCGATTGAGTATTCGGCTAGTTGTTAGAATGGCTTCCCCACAAGTTAGGGGTAAACCAGAACTTATTAACAGGGCATTCATCATTTCTTTCAGGGTTCTATTTTTCCTTTCCGCAATTCCGTTTGATTGTGGCGAGTAAGGGGCAGTTGTTTGATGAGTAATGCCATATTCCAAACATATTTGTTCAAAAGGAGATTCATATTCACCGCCCCTATCACTCCCTATCATTTTAATCTTTTTGTTAAGTTGAGTCTCAACTTCAGTTTTGTATTGCCTGAATGCTTTAATTGCTTCATCTTTACTATTAAGTAAATAAACGTAGCAATACCGCGTACTATCGTCAGTAAAAGTTATGAAATACTTCTTTCCACCGCGAGATGGGATTGACTTCATGTCACAAATATCTGTATGGATTAAGTCTAAAGGACTTGAATTCCTTTCAACTGACTTATAAGGATGTTTAACATACTTAGACTCAACACAGATTTGACATTTTGATTGATTGCATTCAAACTTAGGCAATACTTCCAAACTAATCATTTTTCGCAAGGTTCTGTAATTGACATGTCCTAAACGTGAATGCCATAAATTATTTGACTCAAGTAAGTAAGACGAAGCAGAAACTTTATTATTATTGGCAACGACCATTACATTCAGTTTGAAAAGGCCCTCTGTGAGGTAACCTTTTCCTATGTACATCTCGTTCTTACTTATTACAACCTTGTCAGAAACAAAAACACACTTAAAACCGTTCTTTACTAGAAGTCCGGTAGATACTAGATTTTTCCTAATTTCAGGAACATGACAGACGTTGTTAAGAGTCACCACCTTGCCAGATGTCATCTTCAGCAGTATCTTTCCATAACCTTCAATTTTGGCCGTTGCAGAATTTCCCATATATATGGTATCGTTGGGCCCGGCGGGAGCATATGAAGCAAAGGCTTCTCTAACAGCACAAATGTGGCGAGTGGCGCCAGAGTCAATCCACCACTCTTTTGGATTTCCCACTAAGTTGCACTCAGACAACATAACGCACAAGTCATCAACTTCCTCGTTTGTTTCAACCATATTAGCCTGACCCTTCTTCTTTACCTTTTTCGGAGCACGACAGTCTGCAACTTTGTGTCCGATTTTTCCACAATTGTGACAGTTTCCCTTGAATTTCTTCTTGTTGGGATAGCTCCTTGGTCCCGATGCATTTTTCCTCTTTTTCAGATTAGTTGGGGCAGCTTCAACAATATGTGCTCCCCCTATGGTTGATCTCACATTTGCCTTCTTCTCCGCTGCCTTGTTATCTTCCTCGATTCTCAAACGGACGATGAGATCCTCCGTGTCATCTCCTTTCGCTTGTGTTTCAAGTAATTTTGAAGTCCTTCCATGAAGGAGGCGACTTCTATTATCACAAGAACTTGAAACGCCCCACTAATCACCAAACCTTCAAATGCGAGTAGATCGTGGATGATAACCTGCAACTCTTGAACTTGAGTAACAACAGACTTGCCATCTACCATTTTGTAGTCCGTAAACTTGGCAATGATAAATTTCTTTAATCCAAAGATCTTCTGCTTTATATTTCTTTTCCAACGCATCCCATAGATCTTTTGATGTTTCCACATTACTATAGACGTTGTAAAGATCATCCTCGATCCGCTAAGAATATAATTCTTGCACAAAAATCTGAGTGCTTCCATGCCTCGATTACAACAAAACGTTCATTCTCGTGTTGATTCCGGCAAAATCGAACGACCTCCTTAATAAACTTTGGAGGTTTAAAGTAGTTAAATAGAAGAACATCTTTGTTGCCATCGTTTGAAATCAATTAGGTGAATTTTCCAGGCTTCTCTGCGGGCGAGGTCTTTGGTGCGATCTGTTGGAGGGCCGACATTGCTCGTAGAACCAACCATGGGGGGCAAGTGTGGCGATGCTTGATAGCATTCAAATTTGGAGTCATGTCTCCCATTTCGCCGCATAAGCGAAGCAACAGAAAAAGTTTAATAAACGGTGAAGACTTCAAACCGAATCGGTTTTGACAAAGAGATGTAATACACAATGGTGAAGATTTTATTTCTTCAAACCGAATCAAGGTTACACAAACAGATTTAAAATCCTTGAAACGAAATGCAGAAATTGTATGTTGTATACTTGATGAAGTTTTTATATCTTCAAATCAAGTACCCAAATGAGTAGAAAATTATAAAAACTTTAATCTCAACCTGAGTAAAAATTCAAGATTTTAGTCTCCAAACAACATATTAATTGCATAATCAAACAACAAACACCTTTTTTTTTTCCAAGAATTGTATGTTGTATACTTGATGAAGTTTTTATATCTTCAAATCAAGTACCCAATCTGAGTAGAAAGTTATGGAAACTTTAATCTCAACTGAGTAGAAAATCCAAGATTTTAGTCTCCAAACAACATACAAGTTCGTTACATCGAAACAACAAACATACACCTTTTTTTTTTTCCAAGAATTGTATGTTGTATACTTGATGAAGTTTTTATATCTTCAAATCAAGTACCCAAAGGAGTAGAAAGTTATGAAAACTTTAATCTCAACCGAGTAGAAAATCAAGATTTTAGTCTCCAAACAACATACACATTTTTTTCCGACAACGCTCAGTAATTGTTAAACAAGAACAAATGAACACAGAAATAATGATTAAATTCCTTAAGCTTGTTGTTGTGCCTGTGTTCAAAAATCAGAAAACAGAAACCAAACGGAAAGACAAAAACCGGAAAACAGAAGCTGGAAAATAATACGTATAAGTAAGAAAATATCCGAGACCACAGAATTCACTTGTGTGTCCTTAAGGAATTTAATCCCTCACTGCACCGAGGTTATGGATTACTTCCTCCCAGGATAAAACGGATATACCTGTCGCAGGAGTAGCGGTACGTCAAACGCCTTCGACTTCGACGAACTCAAAGTTGGCAACGAAACACAGTAAGACTCGATAGTTTTATTTGTGAAAAAGAATGCAGAATTTTAGATGCAGAAATTTTTGGTTTTTGGTATCTTTAAAATGAGGCATTGCCTTAGTTTATATAGTCTTGAAGGTGCCTCTTCGGAATAGGTTGGTGACTGTTCGGAAAGGTTGCCTTCCATTTCTCATTCACACCAACTTGCTTTAACATAAAGTTGTTCGATGTGATCTCGTGGTTCGATTTCTCTCTTCAAAAATTCAGTTGTAGACATATTATTCCCTAAGCCTCTTTCGAAAGCTCGTTTTCAGTTTTTGCATATCAAATTCAAGGTGCGGTAGCATATAAATATACCGCTTGATGTGTAAAGTAAAATAATTAAATATTTGTATATCTTCTTTTGCTTGTCATCTCTCTGGCCAAATTTTAATGCTAATGACCTTTAATTTGCTGCCAGCCCACCAGATTATATTAAATATTGATTAATAATTAATATATCATCATTTAGCATATACTTTTGTGAATAGTATTGTTTTCTCCATGTCCCAACAAGCTCATATATAAATCTACAAAATGTTTCTACTGTTCCACATAGCGTTTGCAAGAATATAGTAATTCTTAACGTGTCAATAATTGGTCATTTAATAATAAAATAAAATAAAAAAAAGGAAAAACAGAAAGCTAATAGAGTTTGACAGAAAAAAGAACTTTTTAAAAAGTTGAAGCACTCAAAACGGACTTTTGAAACTTATATTGAAAGTACATTAGAATATGACTTTCTTTCTTTTAAGATTAGGGAACGTGAAAATTAAGAAAACATGTAATAATTTGGAGTTTGTTATGATTCCATAATTAGTCTTTTTTTCCCTTTTCTTTAATTTGAGGAGGAACCGAGGAAGTCAGGGAAAGTGAGAGAAAGGAAGATTTATTTTTGTGAAAATTGAAGAGTTTTGATCATTATTATTATTTTAATATCATCAGTATGTACATATATAAGATATTCTTTATGATACAACCAACGAAAAATGAAATCATACTATGCTAGTAGAGTGGTGGGTAAGTGGTTGTAATTAATGCAGTTTTAAATTGCATGCGTCTTTTAATATAATACGATAGTAGATTAGGATTGTAATGTGTTTTGAGTCTAGATTTTTTTAAAAATCTAATCTCAATTTGCTCTCATCTCAACTAAGTCCAATATGTATGTTTTTTTTGTTTTTTTTTGACGAAGAAACCCGCAGCCGCTACTCTTTCGAGTGTGCACAGGGTAAACCCCGGACTGACGCAATAGCCTGCAAACTACGTCAGTCGATTAACCACACTTGGCAAACCATGTGTGACAGGCTCAACCAAGAAGGTTTATGCAGGGGATCGAACTCGTGACCTTGCGGTCCCGCGCTCTACTGCTACACCAACTTGGTTACCCTTGCGGGTCAATATGTATGTTATGTCTACTAGTACATGATAATTTGTAATTTAATTAAGCTATTAAGATATAGATTTACATAATTATTTTACTTAGTGTTGTTTGAGTCGTGATTTGAAATTTATTCCCAAAATTGCAATTTCAACTCTTTTAACATTGATACCTCCTTGGGACAATACGTATAGTTCCCATATCGGTAGGAATGTTGATTATGTACCTCATTCTATGGTATTTAATAATTTTTATATTTTGAGCTAACTTTTAGAGTTGAGTCAAACTCAAATTCAATTTCTTATCGCATTACGCGTCTTTTAACACTAAAGAAAAAGATATTAAATTAAAATTTTAATGTACGGTGAATCTAGAGTGTAACGAAACCTAGCTAACTTCACTTACAAGTTTAGCCCTGAAAATATTAATTTTGGAATCTAAATTAAAAGTAGCTGAGTCTAAAGTTGAAATACACTGAACTAAGATTAGTTTGCTGGATAACACCTGTAGTAATAAAGTTTAATTTGGCTCCTCGTGAAAAGTACATCATGTACATGCACTTCTCGTTTTCAATCTTGCTAATCCGTCTTAATTGTATATTAAAATATCTAATATTAATTCTAAAAAGTGAGTACTGAAAAAGTATAAATTATTTTCCTATCCATCGATCTCTTCCAACATCACAAGAACTAGTATGGATTTAGAAAATATCGAGACAAAAGTACATAAATAGTAATGTGTAAAGTGTTTTTTCCTCTCTTTTGGTGTAAGGTTCATTTTCTGCATTAATATAATGAGTGTGGTAAATTAAATGTTGAAGTTAGCTACTCCAGATAATATGATTAGCGTAGATAGTTCCTTTAGAGATATATTGAAGAATGTGGTCACCATATAAAATATCTCATTTAGAAGAGTTCGCATGAAAAAAAACATTACAAAACTTAGTTATAACTTGAACATGATATTCAACTATATGTGTACTTCATATTAAGTGTTTGAAGAGATCAAGAAGATATTGGTCCACTCAAATAACAGCGGTAAATTAAATATTGAAGTTAGTGTATGGGGCAAAATTCGTATAAGACAGCTGTATGAATTACAATGTGACACGTGGAGTATGATGCTGAGTCAAGTCCATGTCAGACTAAGGTGTTGCCGATAAGACACGAGCAGTGCCGGGAGCGTCGTATGAATATCCGGCATGGAGAGATCTGTTGGCTGCAGAAGGAGCCACTTTCGGAGGAGGACAAACTCTGCAAGAGGATGTTCCCAATGATGAAACACCTGAGGAAGCCATACAAAACCTGAGGGTGCAGAATGCCGCTATGAATAAATAGTTGAACTGTATGATGCGGTTTCACACGGAATACATATCCAAGAACGCTAGCAGTACTCCAACGGACGACCCGGCACCTCTACTAAATTCCAAAGGAGATACCAGAAATAATAAGGATAGATCAAGGAATGATGGTGCTTCAAAAAGTGAAGTCGTCCCTGAAAATACGTTCCAGGAACAAGTTTTGAAATTTATGAAGGATATGACAAACAAAGTAGACACCAACACAGAGAAGGCGGAAAATACTACCAAGGAGTTCTGGCACCGGTTGAGTCAAATACCGGGAGCCCCTCATGTGGTTGAAGGACCAGACGCGAGGAGATACATTCAGTTGGTGTATAAGCTAAAAGCTGCGCCCGAAGTATTCCCAAAAGGTTTAAAATGCCTTTTGTATCCAAGTAGGATGGACTACTGATCTACAGGAGCACATAACGGCCTATACTACGACAGTAAAAAGAAGATCTAAGGGAACACGAAATAGAATCGGTTCTTATCAAAAAGTTTGTTGAAATACTTGTTGAGTGAGCTTTGACATGGTATTCACTTCTCCTTGAGCATTCAAACAGATCGTTCCCCAGCTAACCGACATGTTCATAAAAGCTCACGCGTGGGCTCGAAAGGTGAAGACGCGCAAAGCGGATATCTTTCGCATTGCGTAAGGAGAAACAAAACTCTTTAGGGACTTCATTTCACAGTTCCACAAGGAACAGACGTTGCTACCCACAGGACGAGTGGGTTGCAGAGGCTTTCACAAAGGGTTTAGATCCTTCAAGTTCAGATGCCTCACGGAAGCTCAAGGAAAATCTCTTAAAATTCCAAGCTATAACCTAGGAAGACGTGCACAATCGGTATGAGTCCAAGATTCGGATAGAAGATGATTTGCTGGTGACTCAGGCCGAAAGTATTTTTTAGAAGTCAGATAAATGAGCCGGAGCAGACCGAAACTCCTCGAAGAATTGCTTCCAACCTTATCCTACTCCCGAAAAGCAAGGAGGTGGACAATGTTTTCGCTCCCTTGAAAAGACAAACATCAATGGAGGATCCGGACAAAACAATTATGGATTGACAATTTTTGATAAAGAAAATTCATCTAACTCTTCTACCAAGAGTACCGGATACCCAAAATTATCCTAGTATAATTTCAATATCAACGACGATCAAATGGTCGTGGTACTAAGAACTCATCCAGCATCCTGACCTCTGAGCCATTACAATCCGATCCTAGTAAAAGAGATCAGTCTATTTGGTGCAACTTTCACGACACTCACGGACATAAAATCACATGCTTCAGACATTTTTGAGAAGATGTGGCATGAATGCTGAGTAGGGGTCACCTCTGAGAATATTTGAGCGAAATTGCTCGTAACTATGAGCGGGGACCGCCTGCCAAGGACAAACCTAATCCAACTACGTTATCCCATGTTATAAACATAATCTTTGGCGGGTCAACGATTGCTGCTACATCTTTCACTTCGGTAAAGAAAATAGAAATTTTGGTATCACGGGAGAAGAGGTTCCGAGAGATATCAGATGAGCACATTATCACTTTCAATGAAGAAGACATTACCAGTGTAATCTCCCCCCATAATGATGCATTGGTTGTCACGGTACCTATCAATTGATTCTAGGTGAAGATGATCTTGATCGATCCCGGGAGCTCAGCTAATGTTATCCGGCTGAAGGTCATGAAAGAGATGAATATGACAAGCAAAATTGTTCCGGCTGCTAGAACCCTCTCAGGTTTTAATATGTCCATAGAAACCACGAAAGGGGAAGTAGACTTACCGATGGATTCCATGAGAGTCATTCAGATAACTAAATTTTATTTCATTGACATCGACATGAGGTATAATCCGATATTCGGGAGGCCTCGGATACATGATATGAAGGCAGCCCCGTCAATATTGCATCTATTCAACAAATTCGAGGGGAACAACTCGCTGCCAGAGAGATGTACGCCATAGAGAAACTAGAGGCAGTGGCAGATCCTAAATAGCAATTACAAAAAGCAGAGCCCGCATCGGAATATGTTCATCAGGTTTTGCCAGTAGAACTAGAATCAGTCTACCCAGAAGAGAAGTTTTCAGACCGGTACTAGGTGCCTAGATACTTTCAGGTACTGGACGAGTCAGATGCCACAAAGTCCACCATAGAAGAACTTGAGCAAATTGCTCTACACCCATAAACTCCTGACAGAAAGGTATACCTGGGCATGAGATTAACCCAAAGCTCAGGGATTTAATTCTTAAATATCTTATGGCTAACATTGATTGCTTTGCATAGTCACATGAAGATATGCCATGTATCCCTCCAGATGACACAACTCATAAGTTGTGCCTATATCTCAATTTTCTTCCCGTGCGGAAGAAGAAACGACCAATTGTTGAACTCCGCAAGAGGTTTGTTAAAGAAGAGTTGGCTAGATTACTTAATATAGGATCAATCCGGGAGGTGAAGTACCTGGACTGGTTACCAAATATAGTCGTAGTACCTAAAAAGAGGAACAAATTTAGAATGTGCATCGATTATAAAGATTTAAATAAAGCAAGTCCTAAAGACTCATTTCTATTGCCAAACATAGATCAAATGATCGATGACATGGCCGAACACGAGATAATGAGTTTTCTCTATGAGTATTTCGGGTATAACCAAATAATTATGCACATGGAAGACCAAGAGAAAACATATTTTTAACTACTTTCGATACCTATTGCTATAATGTTATGCCATTCGGATTAAAAAACGCTGGAGCTACATATCAAAGGTTAGTAAACATGATGTTTGAGAAGGAAATAGGAAAGACTGTGGAAATTTCTATAGACGAGATGATTGTTTAGAGTCTTCATGCAGAGGACCATTTAAGTCATTTGCAGGAAACCTTAGAGGTATTGAGAAAGTTTAACATGAAGCTTAACCCCGAGAAATGTGCTTTCGGGGTGGATTCCAGATTTTTTTGGGGTTTCTTGGTTTTCCATAGAGGAATCGAGATAAACCCTGACAAAATAAAGGCTATTGAAGACATACCGGACATACTTGAAGATGTGAAAGCGGTGCAGCGATTGACCGGGTGAGTAACGGCTCTGAGCAAGTTTATCTCCCGGTGATCAGAAAAAATATCACAGATTCTTTTCACTTCTAAAGAAGAACTATTTTTTTGAACACCTGAATGCCAGCAGGCCCTACGGGACCTGAAAGCTTAACTATTCAGCCCTTCGTTGATGCCAAAGCCGAAGGACGGAGAATAATTACTCACATAACTAGTAGTTTCTGAGGTAGTGGTAAGTGTAGTTCTGGTACGGGAGGAAAACTGTACGCAATTTCTTGTCTATTACGTAAGTAGAGTAATGTCAGGGTCCGAGACTTAGTACTCGTTGCTCGAAAGACTGGTTTTTGCTTTAGTAATGTCATTGTGAAAGCTTCGACCATATTTTCAATGACACTCAATTGCTGTAGTAACCATATTTCCACTTAAGAATATGTTACATAAGCTCGAGTTTTCAGGACGATGGTTAAATTGGCGGTAGAATTAAGTGAATTTGATATGCATATAGACCCCGAACTGCGATAAAGTCGCAAATTCTTGTAAATTTTATGGTTGATTTCAGTCCAGAAGTAACCCCGCAGGTAGAAAAAGAGGCTATCTTGGTCTGGGGGACTATCCCGGGGTCTGGACACTCTACACAGATAGTGCTTTAAACGTTAAGAAGACCGGTCTGGGAGTAGTGTTACAAACTCCCACTGGTAAAATTTTAAGACAAACAATTCATAGTACTCCGTTGCCTAATAATGAAGTCGAGTATGAGACTTTGATTGCATGTTTGGAACTAGCCCGGGGCTTAGGCTCCCAGATTATTGAGGTCAAGTGTATCTCGTTGTTAGTAGTGAACCAAATTCATGGAGTGTTCGAGACCAAAGAGGAACGTATGTCAAGATACCTCAAAATTTTTTTAAGTTATTGTCTCGGTTCCAAGAATGAAAGGTGGTACATATACCCCGAGAGGAGAACATAGAGACGGATGCACTCACAAACCTGGGATCCATCACAAAAGTTGAAGGTTTTAAAATTGAATCGGTTGTTCAGTTATTGTACTCGGCACTAGATTCCATAGGTTACGATAAGGTGAATTCAATCAACCTAGCTTGGAATTGGAGGAATGAATTCCTTGACTACCTCATAAGCGGAAAGCTCCTGGAGGATCCGAAGGCATCCAAAGCTCTGTGGACCAAAGTTGATGGTATTGTGTCATTGAGATCTTGGATATGTCTGGGTGGTAGCCCAAAAGCAAAGAATAGAATGGTACTATAATCGGCGCACAAATCTCTGACACTTCAAACTCGGAGACTTAGTGCTCTGGAGGGTAACTCAGAGTACCCGAGAACATAATGCAGGAAAATTAGGCGCAAACTGGGAAAGTCCGTATACCATCACCAGTATCACCGGTAAAGGAGCTTACCAGTTCAATCAACAAGGAAACAAACTTTCTAGTAATTGGAATGCAAGTCATCTGAAGAAGTATTACGTGTAGTGAGATAAACATGCACTACACTCTTTTTTCCTTCGTTCGGTTTTTGTTCCCATTGAGTTTTTTCGGCAAACTTTTAAATGAGGCAGCACATACGAATAAGTGTGTTGATAGTCTCGCTACCGATAGAGCTATTCAGTATCTAGGCCCTCATATCATAAACTCACAGACACTAGGGGGGCTATATCACCTGGATATGAGTGAAGAAAATTTTACCAAATTCCGATACTAGGGACTCCCCGGATGCTGGGGACTGCCCAAATTTTCAAACTATATGTAACCCGATTATTCTTGTACTTGTCTTCACATTTGTAAGTTAAAGGAATTAATGAAATTTTCCTTTTAAGATTAATAAATCTTTGTCATCACGAGCATAGAAAGGTATGTTATCTTAAACATTTAAAAAATTATGTGCCATAATGAACAAGAGACGTCCTCTTCTACTGCACCATTAAAAATAAGGAACCTCTCTTAATTAAACCTTAACAAAAAGTTAAGACTCCAAATACTAAAAGTACCAGAGTTGTAAGTTGGTCGGAACTAAGGTTAGTCCGAAGCCAACTATGAAGGCCATGAGAAGCCCCGATAAAAGATGAAAATACATCTTTTGAAATAAAATCAAGTTTGATGGAAAGTTATTAAAAACTTCCAACGTATAGTGTTTACTAATTGTAAAGCAAGCTCTAAAGAAAAGTTTCAATTTATGAAGCAAAGAAGTCATAGTCATCAAAAAGATCTACAGAAGCAATAAAGATTTGCTTCTAAGAATAAAAAGCATAGAATGGAGACCTTAAGCAGAATTGCAAAAAAGAAAAATTATTTCATTTATATTTTTCGGACTGAAATCAATCCGATTACAAAACATACTAACGGGGCCCAAAAATGACCCGATTATATTCAAAAATAAAACTGAAATTAAATCCCGTGCAAAAGGTTATGGCCGGATCGTTCCATGGTCCACCGGGGGTATTTCAAATATTAGCAACAAAACAAAAAGATCAAAGGATCAAATAGGGGGGACTCATCACCAGCTTCCACATCCGAATCCTCTCTATCTCCACAAAAAGTTTCCAATGATAGCTCAGTATCGTGGAGGTTAATCTCTATGTTCTGGAGTTCAGAAGGGATACCAATCCTAAGTTTGCTGGCTTCTTCAAGGGTATCCACGCGACTCTTCAGAATTGTCAGATCTCTCCATAGCTTCCAACTTTGATATTTGGCCTGAAGCTCAGTGATGGTTTGCTCGGAGGCGTTTAGCTGCCCTTAGGCCTCTGTCAAGTCTGCTGCCAACATTGCAATTATCCCTTGAAGGGTCACGTATGAAGTGGTTAAAACCTTAAGAGAATTCTCTCAGTCCTGTAGTGAATCAACAACATCCTGCAGATGTAGCCGGAGAGAGGCTTGAAAAGAACTGCAACATGATGGTGTACTTGGTCGACAGGATAAACTGTTCCAATGACTGTGTCAGAGCTGAAGTTGCAATCTTTCACAACTTATTGGAGAATCTTGGTAGTAATCATAGATTCAATTTCTTCAACGTGTTCAAAGTTTTCTTGAACACGAAGGTCTCCTGAAAAATGAAGCCCGAAGAAAGAATTTTTGCAGTAACGGAGTGCAAGTCAATCTCTTGACTCTTTAGGAAAATATGTTCTTTCCCAGGACGATAGGTTGGAGGATCATCATTATCGCCCGGAGAATGAGAAAGAGAAGATTTAGTGGACGACATTATGGAAGAAAATTTTAAAAAGGAAGGAAGGTTTGTGAAGATTCTAAAATTTGAGAAAGATTGTAGTTGCCTTTTGTGTGGAGATTTGACCTCCTTTTATGGTATGAGAATATAACGTTTGGAAACGAAAAGACGTGCACCACCATTGCTATACTTTGTGTCGATCAGATCAATTAATCAGTTGTATCCATTTCAAAAATATTGAATGAATGTGACGTTTGACATGTCTTATAATCATCACATTTCAAATTTCCCACTGAAGTGTAAGGTTCATTCGTTCAGGTGTTCAAATTCACTTCCAGGGCACGCAAGAGTTGCGCCCGGCAAGTGCGGGGACTATCTATATGGGGGAAAATTTGTATAAGTCAATTGTACGAATTATAATGTGACACGTGGAGTATGATGCTGAGTCAAGTCCAGGTTAGCCTAAGCCGCTGCCGATAAGACATGAGCAGTGCTGGAAGCGTCGTATGCGTATGCGGTACCAGTGACTCGGAAGGTCAAGGGAGCCATTTGAAATACAACGGACGACTGTTACTGAACCGGTCATACATCTTTCAACAGAGCATTAATGACATTTATTGAGATACCAATTGTTCAATTATTACAACATTCATTCTCCTGTATTAATGAGGGCATATATCGTGGGGTATGTACCCGGAAAGCTCATGTATAAATAGGACACATAGTTCCATTGTAAAGGATCATATTCAAGTTATTACAAAATACTTTTTCACCTTCTCTCGATTATTGTGCTTTTATACGAGTTACGGTGACTTTGCCCATAAGTTAACACAAGGCTCAGGTTAATTATTACTTTACTTTGTCTTATTATTGTCTATTTACAATATATTCTATCTAGCTTTATTTTCAAATCAGTCACTTGAGATCCACGTGTCTTTGACCACCTATACAAATTCAATTATACTGTTTTACGGGTAAACAGTCCGCTACTCCAGATAATATGATTAGTGTTGATAGTTCCCTTAGAGATATATTGAAGGATGTGGTCACAATATAAAATATCTTATTTAAGAGTTTGCATGAAAAAAACGTTACGAAACTTCAGTTATAACTTGAGACTGATATTCAACTATATGTGCACTTCATATTAAGTGTTTGAGATTAAGAAGGTGTTGGTCCATTCTAATAAGTGCGGTAAATTAAATGCTGAAGTTAATATGATTAGTGTCGATAGTTCCTTTAGAGATATATTGAAGGATGTGGTCAACATATAAAATATCTCATTTAAAAGAGTTTGCATGAAAAAGCATTAAAAAACTTTACTTATAAGTTGAGACTGATATTCAACTATATGTGCACTTCACATTAAAAGTTTGAAGAGATCAAGAAGGTATTAGTCCACTCAATTATTTGTTGCATGCTTAGACGCGGATTTAAAACGGACAATTCAACTAATTAATTTATTGTTTTATTCAATAGATATCATGTATTTATATGTAAAAAAAATGTATATCTATCGTTAGGTTAAAACGATTTAAAGAATCTTTTAATATGATGTGATTTTCTTTTACAAAATGTCGTTGTTAACCCTCAAAAGTGTTTAGCCGAATCAAGTGACAATCGAAGGTAGAAAAGGATTCTAAATTGGTAACTGAGCGGAATCATAGCCGAATCTGTTAGTCCTTACCCTCGGCTAGAAAAGCATCATCGGCTATTACAGTAGTCTGACCGAGTCATAATTTCGAGGAACGGCTGAGACCCACACATACTCGGACGCCTCGAAGACCAAGTCAAAGGACCTTCTAGAAAAGGTAGCAACCAACAACAGCCAGAAGGGAGTGTCGTCGATCGTGTTAGAGGTCTAGGCGAAAAAATTGGCACCACCTCCTCATAGTTAGCTAGTGGATTTAGTGGGTAGTTCGGTGGCTAGCATAGGGGGTCACATTTATTTTTCTTGTACTATAAATATAGGAATCATTTGTACAGAAGGGACAACACAATCAATCAAAAAACTAATTTTTACTTATCTTCATTCTATCTTTATCTCTTTTATTGTACTCTAGCTGTATTCATGTTTCTTACCACTTAGTTTACTCAATCACCATCCTAACACTTTCTGGAGTAGTTGGGGAACCCATTGCTGAAAGGTAGAGTTCCGCTTCTGGCCCAAATCGCTTAGTTAAGGAATCAATTTGTCATCCGATTTCGACAGCCGATAAAACGACAAACACTTCGGAGGAAAACAAATTTGGCACGCCCAGTGGGACCATAGGTAATCTCATAGCGAAGTTTTATTCTCCAAGTCAGGATCACACTTGGCGTATGCGGCTAAGGTTTGGTAAGAAAATGAACCCAGAGTCCAATCCACATCCTAAACAGAATCCTCCCAGAAGGAACAACGAGCCACCATCTTCTTCGGGTTTGCTTACATCAGTTGATACCCCTCCACTTCCTCCGTCAACCTAAGTTGTGGGTGAACTTAGTCAACCTGAAGGACCAACTGTTATGACCACATCTTTTATTAGACAATAGATTGACTTAGGCATCCACGACATTATGTACCAAGTTTACAAATAATTGGCTGACATTGTCAAGCCAATGGTGCATAATGAGGTTCAGCAGGTGAAAGAATTGGAAGTCAATCGACTGCATCCCGGAGAAGGTTCGGCTAGTTCTGTCATCCCTCTGACGAGTGGCACTATGCAATATGCAATTGTGACTCCAGGTGTTATTCCTCAGCCGAATGTGTATCAATCAGTACCTACTCAGGTACAGCCGATAGCACACCTAGGAGCACAAGCCCAGTCACTTGGTAACCAGTCTACTGTATGGTTGCCACCAAACACTGGGGGAAGGGGGGAAACTGTGCCACTTGACCTAGCGAATATGCAGTATGGATAGATCAACATGGCTCGGAGACCAGTTCAGGCATCCGGACACCTTGGTTTGCCGCCCGTTATGCCGTACGCTTATGCAAATGGCCCTACGGTACAGGCGACCAATGTTGGCCAGCCGAATTGGCAGTCGTTGGCCCCTAGCTATGACCCTGCTAGGCTATCTGGTGACGCTGTCTACAGCGGGACACCATTCCAGCAGTCACAACCAGTACCCAATCCATACCACCCAGGAAGCGCAAACTTTCTAAGAACGGCTGATATTCGAGGAGAGCAGGCACGGAACACTGGTCCACCACATCCTCAAGTTCTGTCGACTGTTCTAAGAGATCAGGTTGTAGGCTTTAGTGGCTATGCCCAACAACAGCAATGGGGATACACCCCACCTATTGGTAATGGCCAACAGAATACTTATAACTTTCAAAACTCTGTTCAACAAGGGGCAAAATGGAGGCCTCCAGTTCAGAACGCCTACCAGCCGGTTCCAGTTGAGAATCGGCAGGGGACGTCACAACTGATGAACCCTGAAAACATTGCGAATACCATTAGGAGGTACTTTGGCATCCAACTAAAACCCTTGGACAAGCTTGTCTACTGGAAGCCCTACCCCGATTAGATAGATCGGGTAACACCATTGCCAAGAGGCTTCAAAATGCCTAATTTCGCCACCTTCTCGAGTGATGACGACAAATCTACCATTGAGCACATCGGTAGATTTACCGCCCAATGTGGCAAAGTTGTCCAGAACGAGTATCACAAGTTGCAGTTATTCCCTATTTCTTTAATCGAAACGACATTTGCCTGGTACTCATCCTTGGCCCCCGACTCCGTGCAGAGTTGGGCTGACATGGAGCGTTGTTTTCATGATAGATTTTATTGGCCCCAACCTCAAGTCACTATAACTGACTTGAAAAATCTCAAGAAACAGGTCGATGAGTCGGCTACCAATTATATCGAGAGATTCAGAAGGAATGTTGGGAAATGCACTGTACATATCGCTGAATCAGAATGTGCCCACATGATAATCAACAACATGCATCCTCAGCTAAAGGAGAAACTAGTGGGACAATCCTGCTCTGACTTAAGCTAGTTAGCCGAGAAGGGTAGCCAAATAGAGCAGTATATCCAGGAGAATGAGAAAAGAAGAGCTAATCGAAACTGAGGTTCATATTTGGTATCCATTATTGAGGCAGATGAGTCGGACTCAGAGTCAGTCGATTACACGGCAGACGCAATAGTAGCCGAGATCATCAGGGGCAAGGTTTACTCTTGCCCAGCCTTGAAAGATGTGAAGGGCAAGGAGACGAGTTCGACTGATAACAAGGTCGGTTACTCGTTTGACATTACAAAGGTAGATCAAGTTTTTGATCATCTGCTTAAAGATAAACAGATTCGGCTACTTGATGGCCATAGGATTCTGTCTGCCGAAGAACTCAAGGATAAGAAGTATTGTAAGTGGCACAATTCATATAGCCACGCTACTTCTAATTGTGTGCTCTTTAGAAAGGCAATTCAAAAGGGCATCAAGGAGGGCAGGTTCAAGCTAGCTGATAAAAGCATATCTGAAATGTCTGTTGATACTGACCCCTTCCCCGTAGTACCAATATCTATGGTATCCTTTGCCAAGCCAGATCAACCAAAGGACGTCAAGGGGAAACAACCGATGAAAACTATATGGGTCTCAAAGAAGCCCACCGGTAAGGAGGGGGTCACCAGGACCTTTGTGTTTGATCGGCTAGGCAACTCACGTGACATTTATGAGGACATGGACAGGCAGCCAGCTAGAAGCAGTTTTTGTGGCCACCCTTATAAACCAGAACACATGGCTCAGGAACCTCACAAATAGTACCTGATATTAAAAAGGGACCCAACAGGTCTTAAGAGCAGGCTTGGGGGCAATCATGTCCGCCAGTCGATGAGAAGCCGAGCGTGCTCTAGATAGTCGAGGAACCACTACCTATGGCTAAATAAATGGTGGCTGAGTTCAACGTGAAGGAAGACGTTTCTTCCTTGCGTATCACAATGAGGGATGAAGGTCAGCTGAGATCCCAGAGGATGATTAAGCCAACCGCCAATATAGAGGAAGAAAAGTGGTTCATCAATCAGGTTTTTGGGAAGAAAGAGGCATCGTCGGGTGTCATGTCCAGGACACTGAAAAGAAGGATGTAGCGTGCCAAAGACTTACGCAAGTTGAATCTAACGTTGAACATGATATCCAGTACTGAGGTAGCCGATAAGCAGGAAATTCTTGAGTCTACCCTAGTTGAGGCTATCGAGCAGGCATTCGGCTCAACCTTTTCAGAAACAGTGTTGCATGAAGGTAAAGTTTTGGACCAACCAGAATTGAATATACAACCTGATGATAACCCGACAGAGGAACCTCGATGAGAGACTAATATTCTGAAAGAATCCCTAGCCAAGACGGTTCAGCAGGTCGCACAAAGGATCCAGGCATTAGAGCCCCAACCGGTTCCTATATGCCTCTAGGAGATGGAAGATATTAACTTCTTGTCAGCCGAATTGGACGAGGTAGGAGACTCCATCCTTGATTTATTTAAGAAAGATTCAGTCGATGAGATTTGGGCAGCCATTGAAATGGTCAGCCTGATTCCATGCGAGTTCTGGGCTGGCAGCTCTAAGTTGGACAGCCTAGAAGGCAGTGTGTGTATGGAAAACACTGAATGAGCGACATTAGCCGATACCATGGCTAGGGACGCTTTGAGAACTGTATTTGGTGCACCTACGGAGGAGATGGTTAAACACCTCAAACCCCTCTATGTTAAGGCTTACATTAACGACAAAACTTTTAGTTGAGTGTTCGTCAATAATGTGACTGTGTTGAATGTGATGTCGCTGCTTACTTTGAAAAGCCTCAACAAAACCAGGGAGCATCTCATCCCAACTAACATAAAAATGGCTAGTTTTATGGGAGAAGCTTTTGAAGCTTTAGGGATCTTAGTAGCAGAAATCATCGTAGGTCATAAGACGGTCCGATCTGCCTTCTTTGTGATAGACGGGAAGCCATCCTACGCCATCATATTGGGAAGAGACTGGATTCATACCGGCCGATGATTTTCTTTCACTATGCATCAAAGCTCATTTTCTAGGAAGGATACAAGATAGAAATCGTCCCAACCGACGATAACCCATTTCAAGCAAGGGTGAAAAACTTAGAGGCTGTCTTATATTCACCCTATGTGGCTCTCATAGCTGTTGCGGAGTAGTACGAAGAAGGATCTTGGAAATACTGCAATCTTACTTCACATAGTTTTGAAATAAAATAATTAGCCAAACTACGACTTACCTTGGAAGAGTTAAATGATTGAGGAAACCCAAATCATACTTGATCTGTGGCATCAACTGACTGCTTTAAATTCTGAAGCAAGGATAGCCGAGGCATCACAGGTAGAGAACTACAACAGAGAATCAACACTGGCGACCGATGACATTGAGTTGCCAATGGAACTTGAATAGCCCATAAGAAGGGCTATCCCTAGTTTTAAATCTCAGGATCCCTTGGAAGATATAAACTTGGGTACTGAGGAAGTCCTTTGGCTAACATATATTAGTAGTTTGCTGAAGGAGGAGGATAAACAAAGCAGAATGGCTCTTCTACTGTAGTATAGGGACTGTTTCACGTAGGATTATCATTAGATGCCTGGGCTGGCACGTACTTTGGTAGAGCACAAATTGCCAATTAAGGAGGGTTTCACACCTCATAAACAGTTGCCTAGAAGATATCACCCTTAGTTGATACCTCAAATTAAGGTCGAGATTGAACGACTGCTGAAGGTCGGGTTCATCAGAATAGCTAGGTATGTGGAATGGTTGGCAAATGATGTGCCAGTCAAGAAGAAGAATGGCAAGGTTCGGGTATGTATTGATTACAGGAGCCTAAATCTAGTCACTCCCAAAAATGAATACGTCATGCCTATAGCCGATATTCTTAGTCGATTCGGCGGCCGCTAACAGGGTGCTGACATTCATGTATGGATATTTCGGCTATAATCAGATAGCAGTAGGCGAGGATGATATTCATAAGACCGTCTTTAGGTGTCCAGGAGCCTTGGACATTTACGAGTGGGTAGTCATGTCGTTCAGTCTAAAAATATTGGTGATACCTATCAAAGGGCAATGAACACCATCTTTCATGATCTGATTGGCAAGAATGTGGAGGTCTACATTGATGATGTGGTGGTGAGGTCTAAGGACTTCAAAGATCATTTAGCCAATCTGGAACAAACACTAGAAAGAATAAGGATTCATAATCTTAAAATGAAACCAGTCAAGTGTATGTTCAGAGTATCGACTGGAAACTTCCTTTACTTCTTGGTACATAAGAAAGGTATTGAGATAGATCAGAACAAAGCTCGGGGCAGTAATGGAGTCGGCACCACCCAGAACAAAGAAGTAGTCACAAAGCCTGCTAGGAAAGATCAATTTCCTAAGGCGGTTCATATCTAATTCAGCTGGCAAAATGAAGGCTTTATCACCTTTGCTTAGGCTTAAAGGGTCAGAAGAGCTAGTATGGGGCCCGGAACAGCAAGAGAAATTTGACCAAATTAAAAAGGTCCTAGCAACTCCTCCCGTGTTGGTATCTCCCATGCCAGAAAAACCATTAAAATTGTACATATTAGCTGCAGATATGTCTATTAGCTGCCTGTTAGCATAGGATGCCGATGATGGAACCGAAAGGGCAGTTTACTATCTTAGCCGAGTGCTCAATGAAGCTGAAACTAGATATACTCCTATAGAGAAGCTTTGTTTGTCCTTATTCTATGCTTGTACAAAACTTGAACATTATTTAATGCCATATGTGGTTCACATTTTGTGCAAGATTGACATCGTCCGATACTTATTGAATAGACCTATTTTTCAAGGACGACTAATAAAATGGGCAATCAAGCTCACTACATTTTCTCTCGAGTATAGGCCACTCAGGGCTGTCAAAGGTCAGGCAGCAGCCGATTTCTTGGTAGACCACCCTTGTATAGATGTGGAGGACCCATGCCCCCCCTCCCCTCTACTGCATGTATGAACGTCGTCCCTTGGACACTGACTTTTGATGGATCAAGAACCCAAAAGGGAGTCGGAGCTGGGATAAAGATAACTGATCCTAGAGATGAAACGTGGAGGTTCTCTTATCAGTTAGATTCTGACTTGACAAATAACCAAACTGAATACAATGCTCTCATCATAGGACTCGAACTCCTAGTCTTTATGAAAGCAAAGTACATCAAGATTCGCGAAGACTCTCAGTTGGTTATCAAGCAGCTGGCCGGGGAATATGACTGCAAAGATCCAAATTTGTTGGCTCATTACAAAATGGCTAGCATGTTACTTAGTAGGTTCGCATCATCTACATGAAGTCATGTTCCCAAGGGCATGAATGTTGAGGCTAACGACTTAGCGCAAGAAGCTTCTGGCTTTAGAAAGTCTCTACTCACTTTAGAGTGTGATGAACTGCCAGCCGAAGTGTTAGCCATAGACCAGTTCGACTCGTGGAAGCAGGTGTTAATCAGTTACTTAAAAGATCCTTTCACGTGTAAGGACCTTAAGGTCAAGAGGAGAGCCTTGAAGTATGTGCTCATTGATAATGATCTATACAAAAATAGCGTAAACGGGGTGCTACTCAAGTGCATTGATAAGGCAGAAGCCTTAAGAGTCATGTGAGAAGTTCATGAAGGAATCTGTGGATCGCACAGAGTCGGGCCAATGATGAAGTGGTTGATTTATCGCCATGGCTATTATTAGCCTACCATCACGATCGATTGTTTTTAACATGCAAAAGGTTGTGAAGAGTATCGGAGACATGTACCAATCCAACGGGTACCAGCCGAGTTGTTGCACCCGATCGTGAAGCCTTGCCCTTTCAGAGGATGGGCTATAGAACTCATCGGCAAGATTCACCCACAATCGGCTATGGGACATAATTTCATTATTATGGCTACCAATTACTTCACTAAATGGGTAGAGGCACAACCGGTGAAAAGAGTTCATTAGACAGATGTTATTCAGTTTATCCAACACTAGATCATATATAGATATGGTATCCCTGAGACGATTATAATTGATCAAGGGACGGTGTTCATTGGTTCTAAGGTGGCACCCTTTGCTAAAAATTTTGGGATCAAAATGATCACATCCTCGCCTTATTACGCACAGGAGAATAGGCAAGCCGAGGCAGCTAATAAGCTTATTGTGGACATAATCAGTAAAAACATGCAGGATAAACCAGCAATATGGCATCTCACTCTAGATGAATCTATTTAGGCAATCAGGAACTCTAAGTCTACAGCTATTGGGACAACACCTTATCGGCTCACCTATGGCCAATATGCAGTGTTGCCCTTGGAGATTAATGTTAAGTCATTACGGGTGGCCAATCATAATTCAAAAGGCTTAGAATAATATCAGCATGCCATGCTAATGAAGTTAGATCAGCTAGATGAAGATCGACTGATGGCCCTGGAAAGAATCGAAGCCGGCAAACATAAAATGTCCAAAGCATACAACAAACATGTTAAGCTTAAGAGGTTCGCTAAAGGAGACCTGTCGCGCCCGATTTTTGACCTGCTCGGGTCAAAGCGGAGCACAGACGTCTGGGTGATTCCTGGGTAAAGAATTGAGGGTTGAGGAGTCGCCACCTAATTATTTTTACGGTGAATTAGGACACCTAAATATTAACTAAATGCTGCAATGTAAACTCCAATTTTAAGGTCTGCGAAACTAGCGAGATTCTAGATAAGGGTTCTTTATTATCCTAAAGGGAAGGGGTTAGGCATCCTTTAAGATCCGCTAACTTGCGGTTATCCGGTCAAACTCAGGTTAATTATTGCTAGAAAATGCATGTTTGATATATGAAGTTAAAGATGTTTGCAAATAATTAGTAAATGATGCATTTTTTAAAAGAAAGATACATGTAGAGAAAAAATATGCATTTATATGGTATTTAAAGAGAAATACATGTAGAGCTGAAAAAAATATGCATTTGTCAATTGAGAGTAGAAACAAAATTATTTATAACGCCAAAGAAGCGAATCTTTCGAAAATCATCGAGTTGCAAAAAAAAGATAAATTTATTCGGTATGATTAATAAAGCAAATAAAAGATGACAAAAGTTGTTTTGAAAATCTTGAATACGCGTGACGAGCCTAAAATAAATAACTAGCGAAGGGTTTCTAAGTTTGAAACTAACCTATGAATTAATCCTAAGTTTGCCTATTCTAAGCATTTCAATAGTTACATAAGTGCGATAAATAATATTACAATACAAAGCGGGATAAAAGCTGAATTAAAGAAAGAAATAAAATAAATAAACTCCGAGGAATAATTCGCGTTTTTACTTTAATCCTCGTAATTGTCAAGAACAAGCGGTTAGAAAGCAGTTAAATACAAATAACTTCATATCCGTATTCAAAGCAAGTGAATGTTTTGATCACGGAGAACTCGAACTTAAATTTTGAAAGGAACATTCCAATCACGCCGTTTGCAAACATATGACTAATGTGGTTTATTTTGATTGCCTCGCCTACTAAACGTGTTGGTCTCTCGGGTGAAATAGAAAAGATCACTATAATCACGTCGTGGCTGCGAATATATAACTTGTTGGTTATTTTAGTCACCTCGCCTACTAAACATGTTGATCTTGGAAAAAGGTTTAAGCCTCATCATTGCCCAGAAGTTATATTTCCGTCTTTGCAACTGTGGAGGCCTCAAAATCGACGGATATTTTTCATCGGCCAGTGTAGTATCGTGTTCAAATCAGTAAAATTAAAATGAAACAGTAAACAGTAGGCAGCAAGCAGGAAAACAGAGGCAGAGAAAAAAAAAGTTTCCGAAAATGACGCGGTGTTTAGTTTAAAACAGTAGAACAATAATTTGGAACCGAGCAAAGGAACTCGAAATAGAAAGCGACTAAAAGACGCGATATTTATTCAAAACAGTAAAAACAGTAAAACAGTGAGATATCCATTGCCCGGATACTTAAAACAGTGCTAAAAAACAGAGAAAACGAAACGAAAGAAAAGCGCGGCTTTGAAGTTAATTTCATCGGCCTTAATGCAATATTAATAAAACAATAAAACAGTAAAAGAAACGAGTAGTGAGCAATTAAAGTATCCGACCCAAATTCTGAAATGTTGGAACCGAAACAGGATTAAGAAGTAATTATGGAAAAATCCGACCCGGATCATGAACAGTGACCCGAATGAAATCAGAAATTCAGACTTTTTGATAACCACCAAACAGATATGAAAAAATGCCAAAATCTGGAAATACGCCAAAACCGGGTCGACCCGATCCGGGTCAGTGACCCGACCCGAATCAGATTTTTTTTTTCATTTTTTCAGATAACCAATATACAAGACATGCAATGCAAAAAATTCGGGAATTCAAACCGGGTCGACCCGACCCGAATCATGTGTTCAACCTGGAATCAACTGATTTCATCAATTTCAGATAACCAATAATAACAACAGCAACAATGCAAGAAATTTGGAAATTCAAACCGTCGATCTGACCCGGTCAAGAATCTGACCGAATTGGAGATTCAACCCAACATCAAATAATTCCATCAATTCGGATAACCAACATACAAAAATATGAAATGCAAGAATGCGAAAATATTACTCAAACCGTCGATCGACTCGACCGTCGATGTTTGACCGAATCGGAAACTCAACCCGAAATCAAATATTCACCAAATTCGGATAACCAACATACGTAAATATGAAAAATGCAAGAATCAAAATGTTACCCAAATCGTCGATCTGACCGGTCAAGAATCTGACCCGAATCGGAAACTCAACCCGAAATCAAATATTCACCAAATTCAGATAACCAACACACAGAAAATATGAAATGCAAGAATTCTGAAAATGTTACTCAAACCGGGTCGACCCGACCCGGGTCAGTGACCCGACCCGAATCGAAAACTCAACCCGAAATCAAATATTCACCAAATTCAGATAACCAACATACAGAAATATGAAAATGCAAGAATTCTGAAAATGTTACCCAAATCGGGTTGACCCAGGTCGGGTTGACCCGGGTCGGGTTGACCCGGGTCGGGTCGACCCGACCCGAATCATGTGTCGAAATCAGAGAATCAAAAGTGGAGAACAAACCTTTTCGGACTTGATTCTTGAATAACAAGGAAGGAAAATGCTGAAATCAAGAACGCAACAAATATTTATATATTGAATCGTTTTCCAAAAATCCTCCGAAAATTCCTTTGAGAATCCTCTCAAAAATCTGTCCAATCTCCATCAAAAATGAAGAACAACATGGGGGTATTTATAGGTGGATTCCCCCTTAAAAACGAGTTTGAAATTCAAAATAAAGGAGCCAAAATCGCGGATTTGAGGGGCATGGGTCGCGGATTTTCGGGTGTCGACAGAATGAGGGGGTTGGTGGTGTCAGGGTCGGTGGTGGCGAGGCGAGGTGACCGTGAGTGGGGGTCGGGCGTGGGGTGTCGGCGATCGGGTTGGGGGAGGTTTTTGATTTTTGGTTTTGGTTTTTTCTTTTGGGTTTTAAGGGTTGGGGAAATTAAAAGGGGAATGGGTTTTTGGGCTTGCGGGTTTTGGGCCAGGCGGTTCGGTTGGAGGTTTCGGGTGGGCTTGGGTCGACGGGTTTGGGGAATTGGGCTGGTCCGTTTTGGGTGAAGGGACGATGGGCTTGGGAGTTTTTGGGGAGAATGGGTTCGTGTGTTGGGCTAATTGTTTTGGGCCAGCCGGTTGGGTTGAAAAATAAAAGGGGAAGTTGTATTGTTTTGGGTTTGGAAATTATTTTGGGTTGGAAAATGAAAAATGGGTTATGGGTTTAAAAATATAAAAGGGGTTTAATATTAAAATATTATTTTTGTTTTGTAAAAGATGTGAATTATTTAAAATAACATAACGACGTGATAATAATAAAATATAATATTTGCGAAATGTTTAATGCTTAATAAAAGGAAAATGCGATGCAATTTTGCGAGAATAAAATAACATAGAATTTCGGATAAAACTTATGATTATGATAAAAATGCAAATGATATAAAAAATGCGAATAATAATAATAATAAGAGGATATACACATATATATCTATATTTTAAATTATTTTAAAAGTGTCAAAATATTAAAAATTACGAATAAAATCATAAAAGATGGGACAAAATTGGGTGTCAACAAGACCTGGTTTGGAAAACTGTGTTGCCACATGGAATGAAAGATCGTAAATTCGGCAAATGGTCGCCAAACTGGGAAGGACCCTTCGTAGTAAGCCAACGAATTGCTGGCAACGCGTATCGACTGATAGACATGTATGATGAAGAGCTTGACAGAAATGTAAATGACAAATACATAAAGAGATACTACCTCTCAATTTGGGGTATGCAAGAGTAAACAACAGCCACAGACTGGCTGCCTAGTCACAAAAAAAATAGACCCTTCGATTTGGGGTCAAGAAATGGCCTGGTCACAGTCACATGAAAATACTTCCCTTCAATTTGGGGAGGACAAGAGTAAACAACATCCACAGACCGGCTGCTTAATCACATAAACAAACCCTTCGATTTGGGGTCGATAAAGCTAGGGAGTCGAGTTGGTCGGTATTCCACCAGCTAGAGGTTGCAATATATCACCAGTAACATAAGTCTCAGAATTAGCCGAGTCCACGACTGCTTGGGCATCTTGGGTACCCGCAATCTCCCTTTCTCTCTCAGCTGCAACAATGGCTTCTACCTCAGTCGCTCCCGCTCCTGCTTGGACCTCCCTTGCAACACCCAGTAAAGGCTCAGCCACTACAGTCAATGGGGCCTCAGTAAAAGCCTTAGTATCGGCCGATACCTCTTAAACAATAGAAGCAACGATGGCTTCGGATTGCAAGTCCATAAGGGTATCGGCTGACAACTCAGCAACATGATCAGCTGGAAAGGGAGTAGTGATTGTCGATATTGCTTGAACTAGATGATTTTTCCACGCAGTCCATTCATTCTCCAGTGTGGCTAGCCATTCGCTACCCGCTTTCTGATCTAGTTCCCAAACCACTTGCTGGTTACCGAGTTTTCGGATTTTATTATCCAATTGAAGGCTCTGCCAAAATAAAGAAGAATGGGAGGAGTCATGGGCACTAATAACCGAGTCTAAGGCGCCTATGGCCGGAGTAATAGCCCCTATCTCCACCTGGATCCGCTCCAACTCAACTCGCAGTTTGGACAGCTGCTCTTGCAAGTCTTTTCTTCGACTGACATTTTGTTGCCTTTCTGTATTCACCTTATTGAACGAAGACTGAATGCGGTTCTTCTCTTGCCGAAGAGACCCCAAGTGTTGCAAAGCAATGACATCCTAATTATGGCTATTTTTGGTCATTCTGTGTAAAGCAAATAAATCATTCAAATCCAAAGCCATGTCATTGTAAGTGGTTGCCAGAACTGGGGAATCAGTTGTTTATTTTGACAATCGGAGCAAAGAGGCCCTCAAGGCATATAACTCTTCTTTGTTCGTTGGAACACCCCTGGCGAGAGACTCCTCGACTCGCTCTCGATGGATGCCAACAGGCGAAGCTGGTGGATATACAATGTCGAATGTGCCAAACTAATGCAAAAGCACATCTTCCGGGATGATTTCGGTCGGTACCTCTAAGTCGTCAGTTGGGTGGGCATCAGCCGAAGGATTATCTCCAGCGATCTCCTATGCAGAAAAGACAGATTCAGTATAGAGGCAAGAGTCAGGAGGCAGTGAAAGGCCAAGCATAAGAAAAAGGGTATACCTATACGGCTGTCCCAGCATAGGAAGCCTTGACAGCCTTGGCAGGAGAAACAGTGGCTTTGAGGGCAGCCGATAATAGGTCCTGCGAATGCACAAGAGCATGAGTCAGGGAAGATGATCTACCAATATGAAGGGGAGCATCAGACGCTTTATGCAGCCGTCTGCACCTTATCAGTTGTGGTCCCTGGAGGGCAAATAAAAAATATAAATATTAGTAGCCGATGCGAAGGTGTTTTAGCTAGCCAAGTAGTATACCTCGATTTCTTCCTCTTCATCAACGTGAACAGGAACTCCGGGTCTGTGGGGGCCTTCCTCACTATAATCACGAATGATGACCCCTCTACTTTGTCGGGGTTGCTTGGGCATTGGTTTCTTGGGTGATGGGGACTCGGTGTCAAAAGTGGTCTCCAGATCAACAAACACTGGAGGAGATGGGGTTGCTGAAAGATACATAAGAGATGTTAGCTGAAAATTCACAAGAACAATCTGGTTGATACATATGTAGAATACAATTTACCTTTTCTCTTCGTCTACCACAACCGGATGGAAGACCTTGAGGCAACAGACCTAGCCGATTTAGAGGAAACAACTTTCAGAGTGTCTTCTTTTGGCCACAGTTTAGAGGTTTCTGGGTCTTCTTATTTTTTCTTGACAGAATCAGCCGATCACAATAGACATCTAAAGGAGATTGAAAAAATTTCTCCTTAGCCGTATCCCACCAATCATCAAAAGCGACGGTAGTATTCGCTCTAAGGGGAAACAACTGCTAGTCAAACAGGGAAAGCCTGTCAAGATTATGATCAGCTAACTTCTTTGCTTGTTCTGCATCAAGAATACAATGTTGGGTTGAACTAACAATACTGCGGCGGGGCCATGACACGTGCTGAGTAAGGCCGAATTGCCTTGCTACAAAGTTTGGCCGATAAGGCTCCGCGGTCAATTTATTATTCCTAGAAGTGGGCTTCAAACCACCCAACAAATCCCTGGTCGTGAGAATTCGCCCTCATATGAGAACCATAGTCCTCCGCTGGAAGAAAGTAAGGTCCTCATCGGCTACTTGACGGACCCAATAAGGGGTGACCCATCTCTCTAGGACTGATTGCCAATCTGTATAATAGTCCCTAGACAGACCATGCAGGGTGGAGAATGCGGCAAAAATATCCTGGGGCACAAGGGGTGTTCTCCGAAGAGTATCGGCTAACACTGGCGAGTTTAACGGAGAGCGGCGGTCATCAAATTTATCGGGGATAAACTCATGAAAATAGAGGGTGATCCACAACTGAAGGAACCACAGGAGATCGACTAAGGTATCCATGTTTTTGGAATCCCTTAACCTCGTATGAGCATCACCCAGAGCCATGTAAAGATAGGTCAAGAAGAGAGATGCCCAGCTGACATCCCTCCCCAAAATGGATAACGTCGCATAAATTTCCAACTCTTTCATAACTGCACAAGATCCCGCACAGACAAAGTATCGGCTAAACCAAAAAAGCAGAAAAGCATGATGCTAGGCATCATCGACTTGAAGAGGCGATATTCGGCGATTGTTGGTTATAAACTGGCTGAGCGTGAAGAAGTCTTTAAGACTTTGATGCCTAAATCGGCACCTATATCGTTTAGGACAGGCGCCTCGACTCCCGGAATCGGAAGGCCAAGTATCGCCGTCACATCAAGCAGTGTGGGGGTTATCATTCCCCAAAGGAAAACAAAGGCATTGGTAGCGGTCGACCAGTAACCAAGAAATGAATATATAAGACCGATGTTGCAGGAGGAGTCAAACTTCGACAGCACAATGGTATA
Source organism: Anisodus acutangulus (assembly GCA_029783415.1). Classification (NCBI taxonomy): domain Eukaryota; kingdom Viridiplantae; phylum Streptophyta; class Magnoliopsida; order Solanales; family Solanaceae; genus Anisodus; species Anisodus acutangulus. Next base: position 42,385,762 of record CM056507.1, read on the forward strand.
GTAGAGACCCGTGCGCCTCCATTCTGCTTCTTTAGCCGACTTTACTCTATCCAACCAAACAGAATGGTTGGTAATATTGGTCGGCCGGGTACGTAGACTAGCCAGTCAACGATCGTCGGTGAACCAGTTACAGGTAATCGGAAGGCCGTAGTTCGCCGGGCTTAGATGCTGAGAAAGAAGGAGGTCACCTTGTTCAGATGTACCAAAAGGGGTGAGAACCAGTTGCTCATCTATGAAGGAAGAAATGGGGATTAGGTCATCAACAGCCAAACCGGTGCTATCCAATCCCAAAGATAGAGATGAAAATGAAGACATGGTTTTTCTTTTTCTGATGAATAAATAGGGTTTTCTGAAGAAGTCGAGAAATTTGGGAATGACCGAGAAGATTGAATGAGAAACCTTTTGGTGGGGGGGTGTCTCTCCTAAGTATTTCCTTTTTCTTGGAGATATGATTGACACTCTGTTGGGAGTATTTTCATCCAAAATGTGCGGCTAAAAATCCATCAGAAATTAATTGTGGAAGCCGAGACGTTTCTGTGGAAGGAAAAAAAACTTTTTAAAGATCATCATTGCATATATTTAAGGCAAAAGTGATTGAAATGACACATACGACTGCCACACGAAACGACAACCATTTTGGAATACATCAACTCGACAGCCGCACTCGAGTTAATGTAGGGGCAATTGTTAACACTCAAAAGTGTTTAGCCGAATCAAGTGACAGCCGAAGGTGGAAAAGGATTCTAAATCGGTAACTGAGCGGAATCATAGTTGAATCAGTTAGTCCTTACCCTCGGCTAGAAAAACATCATCGGTTATTACAGTAGTCTGACCGAGTCATAATTCTGAGAAACGGCTGAGACCCACACATACTCGGACGCCTCGAAGACCAAGTCAAAAGACCTTCTAGAAAAGGTAGCAACCAGCAACAGCCAGAAGGGAGTGTCGTCGATCATGCTAGAGGTCCAGGCAAAAAAATTGGCACCGCCTCCTCATAGTTGGCTAGTGGATTTAGTGGGTAGTACGATGGCTAACATAGAGAGTCACATTTATTTTTCTTGTACTATAAATATAGGAATCATTTGTACAGAAGGGACAACACAATCAATAAAAAAACTAATTTTTACTTATCTTCATTCTATATGTATCGTCTTTATTATACTCTAGCTGTATTTATCTTTCTTACCACTTAGTTTACTCAATCATCATCCTAACGCTTTATGGAGTAGTTGGGGAACCCATTGCTGGAAGTTAGAGTTTCGCTTCCGGCCCAAATCTCTTAGTTAAGGAATCAATTTGTCATCCGATTTCGTCAGCCGATAAAACGTCAAACACTTCGTAGGGAAACATTCGTACACCATTAAGAATATCCATACACCTTATCATTAATTCATTTTTCTTTTCAACTACCGATATAAGTACTTATTCGCATACCATGTCATGTCAGCTCCAACAACAAGACTAACGTTTTAAGGGTATTTGTGGTCCAAAATATAGACGACAAGGGTATTTTTTTATACCAAAAACAAACGAAGGATAAATGTGAGCTATTTCTAATAATTTGAGGGGAATATTGGCCCTTTTCCGTACTTATAACAATGCCATATCATTAATACTTACCCCCTCCGTTCATTTTACTTGTCACGTTTTATTTTTCGAGAATTAATTTGACTAATCTTCGGAGCTAAATTGAATTAGATTAATTTAATATTTTAAAATTAAAATTTAAATATTTAAAAATGATACAATAATTTTTTTTATTAATATATTAAAAATATATATATTAAAATATTGATAAAAATGCATTGAAGAATCCAAAGAAAACAACTAAAAGTGAACAACGAGTAATTCATTAAAGCACAATTTCCATCAGCAGTTGGGCGGCAGTAGTTGGTATATGAATTGATATGTTAAACTGTGATACGCTACATGTCCAGAATATTTAATTTGAATCAACCTTAGTGGTAATTAATTTGAAAATGCGACCATTTGATGTGATGTGCTCCATTCTTCTTGGAGAACAAAATGGCTTTAGGATAAATGCATGTACATAACCGACATGATTTAGACTAGTTTTCAAATCATGTGCTTCCTTATACTCTAAATCCATTAACAATCCCTGGGCCTCCTCTGTCCTGCATAAAGTAGGGAAAAAGAACAAGTTGGTAATGTCAGAAAATTTGTTATTGTTAATAAATGATCTATGGAGATACATGTATTAAAATTGATGGTATTATAAAAATTGGAGAGACAAAAAGTTGCTGGTGTTGCAGTTTTGTGTAAGTTTTTCACTCATCGTGTTTTCTACAATTTTGTAACTACGCATGTCATTTTTGCTCCAAACGGTGGAATCTCCCACTCCAGGAGCCCCACACCCCGGTCCGATAGGTCTGTAAAAGAGATAAATCATGGTGACTCAATTGATTTCAAAGGTTAGACCACTATCACGCTGCGCACAAGGGGTCCTCCTTTATTTCAAGAAGAAACCCCCACACTGCCGCTGACGGGATTCGATCCTTGGTTTTTGCTCCAAATATCTTCCTTGAAACCAATTGAGCTGCCCAAGCAGACTACGCATGTCATTTTTCATGATCATTTCGGTAAGTTCTTAGAAGAAAGTTATTGTAAAATGTAACTTCTGTTACTAATATACCAGAATATTTACCCAAACTCAGCTAGAAATAACTTAGAAATGCCCACATGAATGATCAATGAATGAAATGTAGACACACGCTACTACTTGGTAAATATCGCTATTTGTTTTAATTTGTAACATTTTATTCGGTATATATAATTGACCTGCGCCGTAAATGCTAAAAGTTTCTTCCTCTAGCATTTCAAACTAATATAAACCAATATACTTCGTCTGTCTAGAATCAAATACATGTTTAGTTTTAACTTGTACCATTATAAGGAGATAATTGTTTTGTATAGGTATCTATTTTCATTTTATATGACACTATTTTTTTATTGTTTAGAAAAAATGATATATTTTTATATATTTTAATGTGAATCCAGATTAGTTAGCCTCAAAGTAGGTGTGAATTGAAAACGAAAAAAAATAACTTTAAACTTTTTATTTTAATATTAATGATATGCTTTCACAAAAATGTCATGCCAATTTTAAGATTACAAATTCAAAATTCTTTTTTTTTCTTAAGCTTATGCCCCGTCAAAACCAACATTAACGGAGTAATTATTAATTAAATGTGCACGTTGAGTCATAATTTTTTTTATTCTTCTTTAGTAAAACACAACAAAGAAAAAAGTTATATTGGAAGAGGTCGTTTGGTAGAGTGCATTAGAAAAAAACATGCATGCATTAGCTATGTGTATTACTAATACATTGTTTGGTACACTTTTTCAACCTATGTATAACTAATGTTTGCATTAGTTATACACTCTATTTGGTATTATCATATGCATAACTAATACCTAGCAAACCATGGTATTAACAATGCAATAGATTTTAATGCATGCATAAGCATGGTTAAAGGCATAATTGCCCTTGAAGTACCTCACATAGTATAGTATGGAGGATATTTTTGTAAACAACCAATTATTTTTTAAAATTATGCAATGCATATTATTTATAATACACCAAACTAAATGGTGGATAAAAAGATAATCACTGCATTACTAATACCAATATTACTAATATCAGCATTACTAATACACCATATTCATCATTATTCTTATACACTCTTCCATTATGTAACTTACTTTAAGTAAAGTTGATAAATGGTGACTGGTTAACATTATTTTTAATTTGACAGTCTAAAAGGAGAATGAATACAAAAATGTATGAGGTTTGATCATCACGTAAGCCCACCTTTCCTCTTTAATCTTACTTATCTTAATTCAAAATGAGGAAAAAACTAATTTAACTTTATGCACTAACAATGTACAATTAATACTACTATTGACAATTAATACTACTATTGACTTGACATTTCGTCCTTTTAAACTTGTATTTCTTGTCCAAGATATGTTCGGCAAGAATTTTACACCTTCACTTCTTAGGAAAATGTCATTTCCTTATATATGTCACTACTGAATACTTTGTTGTGTCAGGATAACAATAACATGCAAACACACAAGATTGCCAAGACAAGCTGGTTTCCACTTTCTGCAAATTTTATACACATGAAAGTAGATTCTGTGGATATGCCCATTACCACTATTTTTCTGCATTGTCGTTTTCTACATTTCTTTATTCCATCCTTTACACAGAGATATGCATACCTACCATTTGTCACGATGAAAATAGACTTGTACCATATCAAAGAATCTAAGCATCTAACTCGAAAATTAAAGGTGTAAATGAAATAACACATCAGAGATGGCATATTTATAAATTCATGAACTCCTTATACAACAGGTAGGACGACAAAGTTAGGGGTAGAGGAAGAAGGTAACTTATGGATACGGCGGAACTGATCAATAATTTTAGTTTAAATTTCATATTTTTATTAAAATTTTTATTAAATATATATAAAAATTAATTCAGATACTAATATCTGATGTTGCTACCTTAGAATTTAAATCACAAGTGACATATTGACTAACATTTAGGAACAATCAAAAAATGCAACCCCTAAATTAGTTAGTGAGTACTATTAGCGAATATTCTCCGAATTGAATATTTTATAATTATGATAGATGTATATTTAATGTAACTTAGGATTCTAATTGTATTAGGAATCAACCTTTGTAAGGTAAGTTAGTATTCGTACCATATTAGGAATCAACCTTTGTACAACTATATATATTGTGAATAATGAAAAGAATCCCCAAGTGAAAATTATTCCATCTTTCATGGTATCAGAGCCTAAAATCTAAATTCCTTTTCTTCCTCATTCTCGGCCGAAATCATCATTTTTTTCTTCTGATTTCACAGAAAAAAAAATCTGGTTTCCTACCTTTCTCGGCCAAACCAGAAAATTCCCTTTCCTCGGCAGGCGGCAACCATGTCTTACCCCACAAATTCTGGTTCATCCACTGACACACTTGACAACCCCTCTCAACGTTCAGTATCTTTTTTTCATCCGGCATTCACCGTTAACAACATCAAAAATTTTATCCCTATAATTCTTGACCAAGAAGACTGTCAATATTCCATGTGGATGGAACTATTCTACATTCATGCATGTGCATACAACGTGCTCGATCATATTGACGAGTCTGTTCCTCGTCCCACCGATGTTACAGACTCAATCTGGCGTCGTCTTGACGCCATCGTCAAACAATGGATCTACGGCACCATCTCCAAAGACATGTTGTGCACTATCATGAAAACAGGTGCTACGGCACGTGAACTTTGGGTCCGGCTAGAAGAAATCTTTCAGGACAATAAAAATACTCAGGTCGTATATTTGGAAGAGCAATTCAATAATACCCGCCTCGAGAATTTTAACAACATGTCCGAATATTGTAAGCAACTGAAACTCATAACCGATCAACTATCCAACGTTGGGACTTCTGTTTCAAAAATCAAGATGGTGCTTCAACTTGTTGCGGGTTTACCAAAAGATGGAATAATTTCCCCTTGGGGATTCCTTTCATTATTCACAATATATATAGTTGTACAAAGGTTGATTCCTAATATGACACACTCGCAACAATGATTCAACAAGCCGACCCTCTCCCAAGTTTCAACAAGGCACGTTCACAACTATTGTTGGAAGAAACTAGACATGTTAAACAAGAGGAACATAATCAAAATGCGTTAGCCATTGACGGGATGGCAACACATGCGGCCAGCAGCAACCAGCCATCACAGTATGTCCAGCAGCAGCAGCAGGCCAGTGGCGGAGGTCGTGACGGCAGAGGTCGCAACAACAAAGGCAAGGGCAGCGAAAAAAGGTCAATGCAACTAGTGGTCTGGACAGCAGCAACTGCAGCAACAGTGGCCCAACCAGCAGAACTGGGCCTCGCCTGCATGCCCGTACCCGACTGTAGGGGCCCAGTTCCAGCAGCCTTGGTCGACTGGCCTCTTGGGCCCTGCCCCAGCCACCAGGCAGGCCCATCAGCAGTAGTACCACCTGGTTGCAGTCCAGCAGCAGTAGCAACTGTAGCAGCCTAGCGGCCTGGCCCGGACTGATTTGGGCCAGGCCTACACTACCGTGAACCTTCAACAGCCCGACGACAATTGGTACATGGACACCGGAGCCACATCTCACCTCACCCGGTCGTCAGGTAACCTATCTCAACTACGTCGGTTAAAGTGTCCTCAATTTATTATTGTCGACAATGGTCATCGCATTCCAATTGAAGGTTACGGTAACACAAACACCAAACATCCACACCCACCTTTCTCCCTAAACCACGTCTTATACACACCTAACATCATTAAAAACTTAATCTCTGTTAGAAAATTCACTAGCAATAATTCTGTGTCTGTCGAATTTGACCCTTTTGGTTTTTCTGTGAAGGAACTCAATACGGGGAAAATTCTTACACGCTGCAATAGTGTGGGAGACATCTACACATTCACTCAATCTTTCGCTGTCAGACCGCAAACACCTCTATCCCTTGCGGCAATCTCTCCCTCCACTTGGCACAACGGACTCGGACACCCCGGAGACCTAGTTTTTACTTTTCTTAGGACTTCTAAGAGTATTCAATGTAATAATGAAAAAATTGCCCAACACTGTTTTTCTTGTCCACTAGGCAAACATACTCGTCTTCCATTTATGTCATTAAACAGTGTTACTTTTTCTCAATTTGATATTGTTCATGCTGATTTGTGGACATCTCCGATTGTTAGCTCTTTGGGTCATAAATTCTATCTAGTATTCTTGGATGATTTTTCACATTTTGTCTGGATTTACCTACTGAAATTCAAATCTGAAGTTTTTACAAAATTCCTCGAGTTTCAAAAATTCATTAAAACACAATTTGAAAAATCTATCAAATCATTCCAATGTGATAATGGACGTGAATTTAATAACTCGGCATTTCACAATTTCTGTTCTAAACAAGGCATGGTTTTTCATTTTTCTTGTCCCTATACTTCTTCCCAAAACGGAAAGGCTGAAAGAATTATACGTACTATCAATAATATGGTTCGCACACTTCTGTTTCATGCCTGCCTACCACCGCCTTTTTGGGTCTATGCTGTCAAAATGGTAGAATCCCTTCTTAATATTTTACCAACTAGCACACTCCAAAACAAGACCCCTACCGAAATCTTATACCGTAGGCTACCATCATATGATCACCTACGTATTTTTGGATGCTTATGCTACCCCAACATAGCCTCCAATACACCTCACAAACTTGCCCCTCGCACTCTGCCATGTGTCTTCTTTGGTCTATCTCCTAATCATCGGGGCTACTTGTGCTATGACATTGCTACTCGCAAAATCATCGTCTCCCGTCACGTCACCTTTGATGAGACAACCTTTTCTTTTTTAAATCTCCAGAAATTTCAGACCACCGATTACATCTTTCTCGATGAACCAAGTCTGTCCCCGGTCATCCAAAATCTATACCAATAGCAGCCCACTGTTTCGACAGTCTCGCCACTGTCCGGCACCACCCCAATATCTCCCTGCTCACCCCTACAGCCCCCAGTCGAGTCACCTACACCACCAGCGACACTGTTGTCCAAAACCACCCAAAGACACTGCCCGTAAAGCAGTCCAACTGAATTATCGCCCACCGTCCGTAACTGGACCAAAGAACCTCCCAGCCCCGACCCACCGCCACTGTCGTCTCATCACATGGAGACTCGTGCACAACACAAGATCTTCAAAACCAAGGTTCACCTCAATTTCTCCACACAAACCTTATCACCCATTCCAAAAAATCCAAAACTATCAAAACTGGACCCAAATTGGAATGCGGCCATGTGCGAGGAATTTAACGCTTTAACCAAGCAGAACACTTGGGATTTGGTACCTAGACCCGAAGGTGTGAATGTTATCCGGTGTATGTGGCTATTTCGGCACAAGTTCAGAGACAGTGGTGACTTAGAGAGGTATAAGGCAAGGCTAGTCGCCAATGGCACTAATCAGCATGAGGGTATTGATTGTGGTGAGACATTCAGTCCGGTTGTTAAACCGGATACTATTCGGACTGTTCTCAGTATTGCTATGGGCATGCATTGGCCGATTCATCAGCTTGATGTCAAGAATGCATTCCTTCATGGGGATTTGAAAGAGACCGTGTACATGCATCAGCCTCATGGCTTTGTTCATCTGGCAGCTCCGCAGTTTGTGTGTCGTCTCAGAAAGTCATTGTATGGATTGAAATAGGCACCCCGCGCTTGGTATGATCATTTTGTCAGGTATCATCTGCAGATTGGTTTTGTTTGTAGCAGGTGTGATAACTCTCTCTTCACTTTTCACCGAGGTAGCAGCACTACATATTTGCTATTATATGTCGATGACATTGTTCTTACTGCCTCATCTGACGGTTTGAAGAATGACATCATTGCTCAACTCAAAACTGAATTTGTTATGACTGACTTGGGCAAGCTAAGTTATTTTTTGGGTATATCGGTAACCAGATCTGTAGCCACTATGTTCCTGTGTCAGCGTAAGTATGCAGAAGAGATAGTGTACATAGCCAAGATGGCAAATTGTAAAATTATGCCAACTCCGGTGGACTCCAAATCCAAGCTTAGTGCCAATGACGGTGCGCCAGTTTCTAATCCCACTCTATATAGGAGTCTAGCAGGTGCTCTTCAGTATCTTACATTCACTATGCCTGATATTGCATATGCCGTTCAACAGGTGTGTGTGTTCATGCACGACCCCCGATAGTCCCATTGTTCCGCCCTCAAACTTATTATCATATATGTTAAGGGCACACTAGACTTTGGATTACACTTATACCCCTCTGCCCCAACCAAGTTACTTGCCTACACGGATGCAGATTGGGCAGGATGCCCAGACACACGTCGCTCCACCTCAGGGTACTGTGTATTTCTTGAGGATAATCTTATCTCATGGTCTGCCAAGAGGCAGGCCACACTATCCCGTTCGGGTGTTGAAGCAGAATATCGCGGTGTTGCTAATGTAGTTGCTGAGATCTGTTGGCTCCGAAATCTTCTTTTGGAGCTCCAGTGTCCACTCCGCAAGGCGTCTATAGTCTATTGTGACAACATATCTGCCATCTATATATCTCATAATCCGGTCCAACATCAGCAGACTAAGCATATTGAGATGGATATCCACTTTGTGCGAGAGAAGGTTGCCCGTGGTCAGGTCAAAATATTACACATGCCTTCCTCTTATCAGTATACAGACATCTTCACAAAGGGACTACCGTGACAACTCTTCACCGACTTTCGATCCAGCCTTAGTGTTCGGCCTCCTCCCGCTCCGTCTGAGAGGGAGTATTAGCGAATATTCTCTGTATATTTTGTAATTATGATAGATGTATATTTAAGGTAACTTAGGATTCTAATTGTATTAGGAATCAACCTTTTTAAGGTAAGTTAGGATTCGTACCATATTAGGAATCAACATTTGTACAGCTATATATATTGTGAATAATAAAAGGAATCCCCACGGGGAAATTATTCCATCTTTCAAGTACACCAAAAAAATACCATTTTTTATTGAAAAATATTCAATAGTTATTTCTCACTGTACAATATATTTTTGTGGTCCGGTCTTTTTCCAGATCCCGCACGTAGCGGGAGCTTAGTGCATCGGACTGTTCTTTATCGGTGGAAAAAAATCTAATAGAGTTGTGTTTTCACGGAAAAATTAGAAAAATTCTCAGTGTTTCAATGAAAATCTATTTTCTACCATTAATTTTTTCAGTGAGCTAATTCGATAAAAATAAGATAAAAAATTATATTTTATAACATAATTTTTTTAATAATGTCGGTAGGAATTTTTTTAATGTTTAGTAGTGACAGGCACTAGAGCAAAATAGGTAAACGTGGTGCTGACATAGCATTCTTCTTGAAAGACAGGTGGTCATACCAGAAATAGTAAAATATTCAATCACATTGAATTTGCAAGCTTTGTCAAACACTTGTTGATCATACTTTACACGTCAGATACCACACTTTGGTCGGCGGATTTTTCAAATATATTAAAACCAAGCATCAACTCTATGGTCTAATATTATTTACACTTTTTTTTCCACGTTAAAGTTTAGTATCATGTTTATTTCAATTATTTTTTACCTACTCATTTAGTTTAATTCATAGCATTATTTGTTTAAATACCTAGTGGGGATACGATGTCGGATTAATAGTGTTGCGGTCGCCGCTAGGGAATATAAGTCATCGTTTTTAGTAAAACTACCAAATTATATAATGAGATCCTTAGGACTAACAATATACTAATAAAAAATATTTTCTCCGTCCCAATTTATGTGACACATTTTATTTAGTCCGTCTCAAAATAAATGTCACATTTTCTTATTTGGCAATTCTTTAATGGCATCATCTCTATTTCACCATTGTTGGGTCTCAATTAATTTTAAAGATATACTTATTGCGAAGAAAAATCAACAAAAATTAGCACTAAAATAAGAGCAATTTAATAAAAATAATAAAAACTTTTTTTATTTTTAAATTTTGTGTCCGGTCAAATAATGTTACTTAATTTAGGATGGAGTGAGTATTAAATTCAGGAGTACCCGAAGTATTATACCTTTTGACTTTGCAAAAAGATTTATAGAGTAGGAAACTCAGAGGTGAAAGATTGGATCGATAAACACATTGTCCCAAGTTGGTCCCAAACACTTTTTATAACAATGAAGAAAACTGTCGTTAGCCCACATAATGCCGAACTTCGTTTGGTATTCCAACGAATGGGTCATTCGCACAAATGCCCTATTTTGGGATGGTATTTAAATTTAAGTTTTTTGACATATGTATCATACACATATAGGATAAATTATGCCGAATAAGGTATAATTTCCAACATTCAATATAATTTAAAAAATATTATAAAACTATGCCGCATAACTTAATTCCTACATAATTTATGCGTACGAGTCAAAAATTTAGTTTTCAAAAAAATTATTATAAAAATTATGCCTTACGAAGTAGACCTGAATATTTTCATAAAACAATAGCTAAGGAGAAAATTAAAGACCAGTGCATTTGAGGAAAATCCTCACAAAAAAATAACATAATGGGGCTGCATTCTAAGACAGAACACAATGGGCCCAACTGGGCCCATGTGGGCCAGAACCTATATAAAACCGACGTCATACTACCCATTCATCAAGGTTCAAGAATATCATCATAGCACAAATGTGTAATTCAAAATATAATATTGAGATGAATATCAGGGCAAATCAGGAGAGATAAGAAAGTGGTCCTCGTGGTAGATAAGATGCGCGAGGTGAGATTGAAATGATTCGGATATGTGAAAAGGAGGTGAACATATGCTCCAGTGAAAAGGTGTGAGAAGTTGACATATTATAATATTATTGCAAGGAATAAGACTTGAGTCCCACATCGGTTAAATAGGGAGCTGATATGAGAATTATATAGCCTTATAGTTCTTCCACCTCAATAGCTAGCTTTTGCGGTGGTTCTCCTAAGGTTGTATCAAGTGTCAGAGCCACCCACCGCCCTTCGTGTCCATCGTACCATGGATGGTGACGTCGGCGTGCGCTTATACTATCTTGGGCTCTCCTACCTCAATAGCTAGCTTTTGGGGTGTGGTTCTCCTAAGGTTGTATCAATGATATCAAAGCCACCCACCACCTTTTGTGTCCGCCATACCTTGTATGGTGATACCAGTGTGCGGTCTATATAGCCTAGCGCTCTCCCACCTCAATAGCTAGCTTTTGAGATGTGGTTCTCCTAAGATTGTATCATGGCCATAGTGGACCTTAGGAGAGGTAGAGTTAGGCCAAAGAAGTATTGGGGTGATGTGATTAGGGAAGACATGACGCAACTTCACTCATCGAGGACATGACCATTAATAGGAGGTTGTGGAAGTCGCAAATTAGGGTAGAATGTTAGTAGGTAACCAAACGTATTTCTTTTTTATATTAGGAGTATTAGTATTATTCTTGTATTTTCTTATTCTTAGATTTCGAGTACTATTTGTTGTTTCTTTAGCTTCGATTATCTTATTATCTTATTATCTTGTTGTTCTTCTGCCTGTTGTTACTATTTCTTTTGCATCTTTCCTTGAGCCAAGGGACTGTCAAAAATAATCTCTCAACTTTCTCAAAGTAGAGGTAAGGTCTTATGAAACTATTGAAGGCAATGATTCTTTCAGGCAACCGTCAGAATTAAAGATCTTATGAGTTCAATTGAGTGGCATCACGTGATCAATTCCCGCAGAAAAGTAAAAAATTCCCAGCAGTATTCTAAGCTTCCTTAAGTAGAAAATAAAAGTCAATCCAAGTAAAATACTGTAATAAAACTATCAATGAGAACAAGACAAAAGAAATTGTGTTTCAATAACGCGATCAATTAATAATGATCAGAAATGTGATCAATATCACGAAGAATAAAGAAATACCGTTTATACCCAAATAAAAATTGATGTTTTCATAAGGAAGCACTTACTGTTAACATTTACTTAACAATGTAGCAGCCTGATCTTGTACAACTTTCCAAGCTGCAATAATGTGCCTCTCTTCTGTCAGTGGAGCCCCTATTGCAAAGCGTAGTATGTATCTATCTGAAAGAAGCTGCATAATTCGTTGACAATCAGTGAGATGTATATGATTAAATTACTGAAGCAATCAAATTAATGAATAAAAACAAGTTTTCAGGGGAAATTAGCTTAATTCAAACATACCGTGTGAGAAATAAATAATTTCCCAATTGAGTTGACAGCATCGAGCAGGTCATGGTTCAGTTTGTTGGCATAATCTTCATTATTGTGCGGTGGAAGTAGGCGAAAACAAACCAGCGAGAACTTCCGAGGGGTGACAACCTGCAATTAGAAAGCTTCTTAGAGGACAAATTTCTTAGATAGAAGAGATATTAGGATGCTTTTGATAGAAACAATTATATGTGTGTATCGTCTACCCAAAAAAGAACATGCTGCATAAATGCTTAATTTTTTGGTAAGTCCCAATGTCCATTTTTTAACATGGTATCGTCTACCCAAAAAAGAACATGCTACAGAAATGTTTAATAAAGGTGTTGGGAAAATGGACTTTGAACCTAACTAAACTTCAAAAGTTAACTTATGAGGTGAGTATTGCCCAATACCATACAAAGAGACCTCCCATCCCTAATGAGCCGAAGCGGAACTCAACACCCCGCACGCCCACGACTGGACATCTAGAGCATGGATAATATCAGACGGGGCCCAACATCGGGTGAATAATGAACTAGGATTAGCCTAGCACTAATACCATGTTAAAAAATGGACATTGGGCCTAACTCAATCTCAAAAGATAGCTCATTAGGTGAGAATTTTATCAAGGAACAGCTGAAAAATACATAGATAGTGATGGTTGAGGTAGAAAAGGGAACAACTGATAATTGAGGTGTGTTTTAATACATAGATGGTGATAGTTCAAGTAGGAAAAGAGAACCGATGATAGTTAGGGTGTGAAACTTGCGAAAAAGCGATAGTTCATGTGTATTTTTGACCATTATCTCTTTCATTTAGTAAAAACGAAGAGTTGTCAGGCTAATGATCATCGTTAGAATTCACAGAACATGCATCACTATGTTAAAAGTAGGGAAAATGGACAGTTTTGTTAAGGTTGGGAGCGATAAATAACTACAGAGGAGACCAACCAAAGTTTCTGCCACCCAAACATTCTGCAGAAACAGGACAATTAGTGGACCCTAAGATTTTTGTAATAGGTTGAATTTTCTATTTGGAACCAACATTGTCGAATAATTTTCCATGTATTTGCTTGTGAAGATTTTGGCTCACGTATAACAATTCCCTTAATACTTCAGGCTTCTCAAGGAAACTTGGTTGTGGATTACAAAGATTGGCAAATTCCTCCTGGATGCAGGTTCAGGTATGCCATCAATATCATATTAGCTAGGCATATGCCCTTTGATGCATGTTGAATTGTGTGCCACCCCATCTAAAAATTTAAACTTTTAGACAAGAGACACATTTATTTATAGATTGGCAACAGTGCCCACATAGCTATTACAAGTGAGAAATGTCTTGAAGCGAAATGACAAATAATATAAAAACTGGACAGTGGGAAAAAGAAAGCATCTATGATCTTGTGAGCTCATGAGTGTTACTGCTCCAGGTTTGAAAGAGTTATTAGTAGAACCGGCTTACTCAGATACTATGATGACTCCTGAAAGCTAGCTGTCATAGAGAGTTTATGAAATACTTTGGTCTTTAAAAATAAAGTTTTACAGCTTAATGATTCACAAGATAAAGTTCTGGATTTTTTTTTAAATCTTTGTGAACTCAACATCATTTCAATGTGTTTTGGTAGCATGCTCAAAGAGTTCTTATGAACTTAATGCTTATATCTAACTTGGTTTATTAACTAGATCATTGAAGTTGTGTGTAAAGAATGGATCTCGGGCCTAACTCAACCCCAAAAGTTATCTTGTAGGGTGAGGATTGTCCAAGTCCATATAAGGAGTCCATGTTCCTATTCCATATCCGATGCGGGACTCTTAACACTCCCCGCACGCCCAGACCTTGTAAACTGGAGCGTGGATAATATAATTTGGGGCCCAACATCGGTGAACAAAGAATTGGAATGGGCCTGACTCTGATACCATGTAAAGAATGGATCTTGAGCCTAACTCAACCACAAAAACTAGCTTGTAGGGTGAGGATTGTTCAAGTCCATATAAGGAGTTCATGTTTCCATTCCATATCCATTGTGAGACTTTTAACACCGTGGATGGTATTGAGACTCTTATGGGCTAGAAAAGCTTCAAACTTACATAAGAAACCACATAAAACTAGGAAAGCTATTTGAGGAACTTGTTGCTCAAGACCAGAGATTTGAGGTAAAAATTTCATATCACTGCAAAGTAACCTATGTGGAATTCTTGACTAAGTCAAGTAGGATATTTACAGGCACCGACCAAAATTTACCTTTTAGAAAGGGTCGAATCCCTTGATTGGAAATTTTTACTGTTTATATAGGTAACTTATACGTTAAAAAAACTAAATATGTATAATATTTACTTTATTGAAGAATGTTTATACAAGAAATATCTTGACATTAATGGTTAAGACTGGTGATAGAAATTTTGAATTCGTTTCTCTCTCTCTCTCTCCCCTCTTCTCCCCAGCGGTAAGAAAGCTAACCCCCATAGCTTACCCTCCCCTACCATCGCACGCCACACCTCTCCGACCAGCCTTCACCGGCGATTGCGATCAGGTATCAAATTTCCTCTATCCCACACTCTTCTTCCGCCGGCGGACAACACTGCTCCGACCAAGTACACTTTGCCGTCGACTTATTTCCGGCCAGACCTGTCTCCTCCCCCGCCTTTTTCTTCTCTTCTCTTCTCTTTTCTCTTTCTCTTCCTTTCGTTTCTTTTCTCTTTTACTCTGCCACTGGAAACCCCTCTACAGTAGGTTTTCGGTCAAGTCTGTATAGGTACCCACATTTTTCGGTAGATTTCGGTGGTGAACAGTAGTTTCCGACTTCCTGCGGTGAACAGTAGTCTCCGACAGTGAAGTTCTTCTTCAGGGAACATGTTTTATTCACTTGTAGTTGGTACCTCCAGTTGTCCTTATGGATTTTTTGTCGTTCATTTTTGTTATTAAATTTATCTGTTACGCCTTGCTGAATATTAACATTACATTCTTGTCCTTTGTTATATCATTCTGGTCTGTAGAAGCCTGACTTACCTCTAGATTCTTGCTAACTTGTGCTTTAGTATTGGTTCCTATGTGTGTTAGTGTTAACCTTTGACTAGTATTTGTTTTCTCTAGTGACTTTGGCGAATGATGGTAGACTAGGGTCATGTTCTCGGTTGGGGACAAGGGGCGAGGGTTGGGGGGGTAAGTGGGGTAAGGGAGATGCTAGAATGAGAATAGGGTCTTGGAACATTTGGACCTTAACGGGGAAGTCCATAGAGCTAGTTAAGATTCTTAAGATTCTCAGGTAGGTCGAGGTATAGGAATGGGGTAGGCATTTTAGTAGATAGTGAGCTAAGGGATCAGGTAGTAGAGGTTAGGAGGGTCAATAAAAGGATGATGGCGATTAAGTTGGTAGTTGGAGGGTTCACTATGAATATTATTAGTGATTACGCGCTGCAGGCGGGCTTGGACGATGAGGAGAAAATGCGCTTTTGGGAGGATTTGGACGAGGTGGTGGGAGGTATACCACCCATTGAAAAGTTATTTGTATGAGGGGATTTCAATGGACATATCGGGTCACTTTCGGGAGGTTATGACGACGTGCACGGAGGCTTTGGCCTCGGGGACAGAAACAGGGGAGACATCTCACTTTTGGAGTTCGCTAAAGATTTTGGGATGGTGATAGCCAATTCGAGGTTCCTAAAGAATGAGGAGCATTTGTTGACTTTCCGTAGTTTGGTGGCTAAGACTCAGATAGACCTTTTACTCTTTAAGAAGGTTGATAATGTTCTTTGTAAAGACTACAAGGTTATTCCGAATGAGTATCTTACAACCCGATATGAAGCTTTTGGTGATGGATTTGGAGATCAAGATGGAGAAGAAGAGGGTTGTGGATGATAGGCTAAAATCAAATGGGGGAGTTTGACCATGGCTAGTGCAAATGAGATGGGGGAGAGGTTGATGGCCACGAGAGGCTTGGGGGAGTAGTAGGGATGCGACCGGTATATAGGACAGGATGGCTAGTTGCATTCGGGATGTAGCTAGAAAAGTGCTAGGGGTATCGCAGGCTAGAAAAGAGAGACTTATATATGGTTTTCATCGACCTCGAGAAGGCATACGACAAAGTCCCTAGGGAGGTTCTATGGAGATGTTTGGAGGTTAGAGGTGTACCTACGGCGTACACTAGGGCGATCAAGGATATGTATGATGGAGCCAAAACCAGGGTACAGACAGTAGGAGGAGACTCGGAGCACTTTTCAGTGATTATGGGGCTGCATCAGGGATCAACTCTTAGCCCATTCTTATTTGTCTTTGTGATGGATTGACTGACGGGACAAATTCAAGAGGAGGTGTCATGGTGTATGTTATTCGCAAATGACATAGTCTTGATTGATGAGACTCACAGCGGAGTGAACACTAAGCTGGAGATTTGGAGACAGACTCTGGAGTCTAAAGGGTTCAGGCTTAGTAGGACCAAGACATAATACTTTGAGTGCAAGTTCAGTAACAGGAGCGATCATGAGACATGCGTGGAGGTAAGGCTTAGTACTCAGGTCATTTCAAAGAAAGGAAGCTTCAAGTATCTCGGGTCTATTATCCAAGGTAATGGAGAGATTGATGATGATGTCACACATCGTATTGGTGCAGGGTGGATGAAATGGAGGCTCGCATCTGGAGTCTTATGCAATAAAAAGATTCCACCAAAACTTAAAGGAAAGTTCTATAGGGTGGTGGTTAGACTGACTATGTTGTATGGGAAGGAGTATTGGCCAGTCAAGACTTTGCACATCCAAAAGATGAAAGTTGTGAAGATGAGGATGCTGAGATGGATGTGTGGGCATACAAGGAGGGATATGATTAGAAATGATAATATCTGGGACAAAGTAGGAGTGGCCTCGGTGGAGGATAAGATGCGGGAAGCGAGGTTGAGATGGTTCGGGCATGTGCAGAGGAGATGCAAAAATGCCCCAGTGCGGAGGTGTGAGAGGTTGGCTATGGACGGGTTCAGGAGGGGTAGAGGTAGGCCGAAGAAGTATTGGGGAGAGGTGATTAGACGGGATATGGCGCAGGTACAACTTACTGAGGACATGACCTTAGATACAGGGTTGTGGAGGACACGGATTAGGGTAGAAGGGTAGTAGGTAGTTGAGCGTAGTTCTACTTACGCTTACATACTGGTAGTTGTATTGTTATTATTGTAGCCCTACTTAGCCTATCATATTAGTAGGCGCAGTATTGTTTTATAACCCCATGTCCTTTGATTTCTGATGTTGTATGTTCTTTCGTGTACTTTGTTTATCTTATTTACCTGCATTAGTTACTGCTTCTTTTTTCAGAATGCTTTATCATGACTTATTCGCTTTTGTTACTCTCATTTTCATACTGATTTAAAATGGACATTCTTCCTTTGTTCAGCTATAAGTTAAAAAAATAATCCCCCATAACAGATTCTCCCCTCATGATGTCAAAACGCCTCACCAGGTTTTACCTTGGCAATCTTTCCCGGGGCAAGAAAAGGATCCACAGCAGTGGAAGATGTTGTACCAATCTGTGAATAAATAGCAAAAGACTGCTTTAGCATTTTAGAATCCACATCAAGGAAATTACACGTCAAAAATAAGCCAAAGAGATGTGAGAAAAACTTTAAAGGTGGCATCCATTAATTTTCTACTACACATTGACTTCATATACTAAATTTACAACAAGCACCACCAACAATTTGCATCTAAAGCTTTAAACTAATATATGCGCATGTGGCAATCACTACATTCTTTCTATTATTACTGGAGCTAAGTTTACACACGTGATGTCTCACATTTTAAGCATTTCAGAGTGCTTATGTGTCAACCAACTTACTAATACGTTAACAAACTAAAAGATACTTGTGCATGGAAAATCACCTAGATAAGTCTTACTTTGTGGATATGAGGGAAAGGGTCCTTATTAGATGTTATTAATACAACAAATCATTTATATGCCAACTAGACGAGCCAATATAAATATCTCACGGAAAAAAATTGAAAGAAAGAAATAAAGAGAACTAAATCTCAAGACGAATTCCATTGGTTGGAAAAAGAAACTTCTTTTGCAGACAAAACATCCTTTTCATATGTTCGATGTAGATAAATATTGGTGTACGGAACATGAACATCCTCTACTTTTGTTTGTCGCCATTTTTGTCAAGTAAATCAACAATCATGCACCACTTGAATCAATCTCAAAATATACCTGGCAAACTTTTTGTAAAGAACAGTGAGTTTGATCAGAACAATAGACCACAAGTTTGCTGATTGCATCTTTTCCGATTCTTCTCAGAACCTTTGCCCCGAGCAGCTAAAAGCACAACTAGAATAGCTTCACTTGCTGTTCCCTGTATCACTCCACCTCCTTGACCTGACAGTCAATGTCAACAAAGGGGAACCAAATTGTGTGGCCAATCAAATCCCCTGGTTGACCTTAGCAAAGATATCTTACGGAAAGGATGTTGGAAATTAGCCTTTGGCGGGAGTTGTGACCGATCAACTTTAACGGCTTAAACACTAGTGTTACGTATGTTGGAGAATTCGGTTCTTCACACATGCATGATCTACTAAGTACGTAGATAATCGTAGGGCCAAAAATCGTCAAATTTCATTGAGAAATGAAAGAGATATTGGTTCACGAAGTAAGGTGTTTGAAGCATGGAAAAGTGTGGTGTGTGATCAATTCTCCCTCATGGGTAGAGGAAGAAAGAATTGTTGTGTATATAAGACTCAAAATTGGTTTGGGGTTTGGGACCCCAAGGGGTATCCCATGTGTTTAAATGAGGGAGGACCTAGATGTGCTTCGGTTCGAGGAAAGACCACACGCGCGCCGCCCGTCCGGTTCCGAGTTCCGGGTTCACGGGTTCACGGGCCTTCTGATATTATCTTTTTGGGCCAGAGAACTTTGCCAGAAGTACAGTTTGATCCCAGAGGGAGGCAGTTTTGCTGCTCCTCCCTCACCTAACCTATATAAACACCCCTTACACCATTGTTGAACAACACTTACACTACACGAAAATACACAAGCAGAAAATACTTTCTTCCTACAACTTCCAAGCATCATTTCCTTTGCTCAAGTGTTCCATTGCTGTTTTATCTTAGGAGACAAATTGTCCGGGATGTATAAATGATACATACGGGACAATATTGTCTTAAGGACAGAGTGCCACACTCGACTCAGCAAAAACAGTTTTTCAGTTTTTCTTGTTCATCGTTGTAATTTTCAGTTTTCTAGTTGAATTGTAATTTCAATTCTTACATTAGCAGTTATTTGTAATTTCCGTTCCTGCAATCCTTTGTAATACCAACAAAGGAAATACAGTGGACATGATTATCCATCTTTCAACCAGCTTATAAAAGTAAGGTTCTATCTTCTCCCTCCTAACTTTTTGCTTAACTTATCTCAATATTCTAGTACACAACTTTTAACCAAAACTCAAGATTAAGTGTGCTCCAAGAGAACAAGTTGCCTCTAATTTCAAATTTTTATCTTGTCCCAATAAAGGATTCAAACTTACAAATTCTTCACGCAAAAATCTATGATATGACTTTTTTTTACTGTTGGACTGAAAGACATAGGCATGTAGCTTTGTAGAAGAACAAACAGCTAATGTCAAACAGTTATGTCATTACCTGTTGAAAGGAATTCATCAGGCAATTTAAGTGCTTTAGCAAGCCAATCCAGAACGATCATTTCGAGTTCCGTCGCTGCTGGAGAAGTTATCCAACTAAAGCCCACCATGTTAATCCCGGCACTGAGCATTTCCCCCAAAAATCCATCCACACTACTATTTGAAGGAAAATATGCAAAGTAATCTGGGCTCTGCCAGTGGGTCACCCCTGGTAATATTTTTGTCTGAACATCTGGATCAAATGGCACAAAAAATCAAATTACACGAGTTAGCATCCTGCTCATCAATGTATGATCCTTTCTTTGTTAAGATGAAGCAAGAAGTCAAAGAATCCATTTATATACAAAATAAACTAACCAATGTATCCATTTTGACAGCACAAGGAGAAATGGAAAAACAGATAATAAAGTGAGAACTAGACATTTCACCTTCAAGAACGTCTTGCAATGTCTCAGAATGAGCAGGTGCTGTGTCAGGCAAAAGCTTACGAAGATAACCGGGCTTTGCAAAGAATGAAAGTATGTATGTTCCAGAGACGATCATTATCAAGAACAAAAGTACTTGAACGCATTTGTATTATTAATAAGATTAATATATTTATGGCATTTGCAATTATTAAATTATTATTTGATTATTTGTAATTATCATTAATGTGCATACCTTGAGCTTACGTTGTCATTAATAGAGTGAGACATTGATGATAGAGCGTATCTCTAAAATAGCCTCGACTAATGATCATCGAGAATGAGATATCGATGATATATTATAAGTCGACATGTGGTCTGCATCACATTCTTAGAGAATGTAATATGTCTCACCTGCTACTAGTAATGGTTACTAGTGATGGACACATGGATACTTTTGAAAAGTATTGGTATACTCTGCTGATAAACTATTTGTTAGACATGTCTAGAATGTTATCAGCGTGTGGGTGATAAAGATCCTTTGACTTGAGGTCAATACACACCTTGTTTACAGAGTAATGTACTTTGACCATGTCCTAAGCTTAAACTCCTTATAGGACAAGATACGACTTGTGTTGGGTGCATTATGATGTAAACTAAGGTGGTAATTGGGCCAAGAATAAGATTCATTCCTCGATTGGATATTCGAGAGAACACTCAACTTCTCAGTGATGTTAGGTCAACCAAGTCATTGGCCAATGCAAGAGACATATTTAGAATATGGTCTAGTTGTCGACTAATATAAATGAGATAAAGTGATCAAGCCATTTAGATAGACACATGTCAAATCCTAAGTTTGATCGAGTGTATTGCGAATGAAAGAAATTTATCATCTCACATAAAGGTTATGTTTGTTGGATTCATGTAAACGTACTTCACATATTGAGTTCGTCGTACGCCACAGTCTAGGAGAGGTTATTTCTTATGTAATCTAAGATAC
Organism: Anisodus acutangulus; assembly: GCA_029783415.1. Taxonomy (NCBI): domain Eukaryota; kingdom Viridiplantae; phylum Streptophyta; class Magnoliopsida; order Solanales; family Solanaceae; genus Anisodus; species Anisodus acutangulus. Next base: position 42,407,524 of record CM056507.1, read on the forward strand.
AAGAATGTTTACTATTTCTAAATTTTCTTTTCGCATTTATGTATACTCAATATATTTTGTTCAAGTGAAATGTAGCATAGCCAGGATTCTTTGTTTTTTCTAGCACATTTTAGTTGTGTTTGGTACTATATATTTTTTTTACAAAAGAAATTTTCCTATAATGTATTTCTAAATAAATGCCATATGTTTAATTAAATTTAATTAAATATTATATAAATGTGTTTAATGGAGGGAAAATTTTAAATTTGAAATAATGTCAGGGGCAATTTTCATCCAATAGGTGGAAGAAGAATATTTTTGAGCAATTTCTAATATGTTAACCGTATTTTTTATCCAATAATAGAAAGGTTGATCCAATAGGTGGAAGGAGAGAATTTTGAGTCATTTTTAATATCCTAAGAGCATTTTGATCTTTTTTAATGGCGAGAGCATACTTGACCACAATTATTTACGGAGAGGAAATATGTTCCATTTTGCATAGTTCAAAGGCAAATTTTACTCTTTGGCCAAAAAATTAACAATAAAGCTGAAGCCATGGGAAAGTTTGAATGCTTATTGAAAACTCTGCGGTGTTTAGTCCATGAGTTCTCTCTGATTTCTTATTCTAAATTCTGGTGTCCTTTCTCAATTATGAAAATCATATTTATAGTTGTAGGAGAAAAGAATTGTGATGAGACCAAACTCTTATTGACCAATCAAATTGAGGTGTCATATCATATTTGATTGATTAAAATATGTCATTTTTACATGTGACACATTTTTATTGTCATATGATTTGACTTGTCATGCTATGTCATTTTGACATGTGACATTATTCTATTGAATCGTTATTTGACTTGGTGTATCATGTCATTTTACAGGTAACATCAAAATAGACCTTTAGGATAAGATGACATGTTGGAGTTAACAAAATATATTCATCATTTGAAACCCAATAAATGAACTAGCCCAAAAAATAGAATTAGGTAAATTTATATTTACTGAATTTAAATAATTAATCGAAATATATTAGATCAACAATATTTAATTGGGGCAACCGTCTGACTTCAAAATAACGTTACGCCAAGGAGAAATTTCCATATCTTTTACTTGGCCCTACCATACAATAGAAAAATAATTCTAATGAAAGTACAACTACTTTAGCCAACAATAAATTAAGAAACCGTAAAACGCATTGCAATTTAACCCCCCCCCCCCCCGCCCCCCGCTCTCTCACGCACAGAGAGAAAAGAAACTCAAGTGAGAATGAACCAATTGCTCCAAATTTTCAAAATCTCTTCCCTTCCAAATTTGTGTATATTATTAGAGTTTTTCCATTACTTTCATTTATCAATTTATCATTATTCATCCGCCCCCCACTCACTTTTTTCTCTCCACAAACCCTAGTGTTTTCTTTTGTTTATTGTATTTAAAACCCCAAAATTTCGTTTTGAAAAATCTTGGTTGTTGTTGTTGAGCGTTAATCAAAGGGAGAAATATGTAAGATTTTGAGGGATTTAAGAAATTGTGAGAATTCGGGTCGGGTCGGGTCACGCATCAATGATGGTTGATCCGGAGAGAGTGGTATTCGATATAAGCTCAGATGAAGAAGTGGGTGTGAGAAGCAGAGGCGGTGGAGGTGGAGGGAGCGATGAGTATGATTGGATAACGGAGCTTTTGGGTGAAGGGGATGGACGTAGCAAAGATGATTCTGATGATGTTGTAGTGGTGGGGGAAGTTATCGTGAACCCTAAGAAAAATTTGAAGTCTTTAACCAAGAATGACGACGACGACGATGATGATTGTGTTGTTCTGGAGGAAGATCCAGATAAGCCTGTTGAAGTTGTGAATGATAGAGGTGGTGATGATGATGATTTGCTTGTTGTAAGCGAAAAGGGCCAGGTACTGAAATTTGCAAGATACCACCATTTTTATCATTACCCAATTTTGGTGTTATGTATGTTTCGTTTGCTTCTTTCTTGATTTAGTTAAAAAAAACCCAACAAAATGGCAAAGGGAATAAAGATACAAAAGAATAGATGGAAAGATTATGAACATGTGGAGTTTTAGAGATATGATAGTTTGTACCCATTTCCTTAGAATAATTTATTTTTGATGTTGTGTGACTGTGTCTGTTTCGGTTGCTTCCTTCTTGGAGTGTCTTGATTTAGTGCTGGAAAGTTCTGATTTAGTTAAAAGAAAAACCCCAATAAATGGCAAAGGAAATGGGGATTTGACTTTTGGGTCGAGCTCGTCGCACGGGGGCATATCTAGTGCGGTTTATCTCTCCAGTGTGGTTTGCGGGCCACAGGAGCGGGGTTTACCCTGTGCGCACCCAAAAGGTAGCGGCTGCGGGTTCCCTTGTCATCGCGAAAAAAATGGCAAAGGAAATAAAAATATAAAAGAATAGATGGAAAGATTATGAACATGTGGAGTTTCAGAGAGATAGTTTGTACTCATTTTACTTAAAAAAACTTATGATTTTACAATTAGAATTTTTTGGGATGAGCTTCTAACATTTGCCGGAAGCTTGTTCTGGTGATATCGATCATCTGTTATGTAATTCCTTGAATGAACTGAAAAATAAATCTCTCTCTCTAAAACCCTGTTGAAGTTGCCTAGATTTTAACACATAAAGATTTTAAATTAAGAAATTAGCAATTAAAAAAAATAAGAAACCTCCTACATATGTCATCAAAATGTACAACTGAAGGGGGGTCTCGCAAAGAAGATAAAGTGGAACAAAAGGGACTTGAGTGGCGTGTCTGTGTCATGTGTGTAGGGGGGGGGGGGAGATATGTAAAGAGTTTGGCTTGAGAATTTCAGGCATAAGTTTAGAGAACAAAGAAAAACTACAAAGGTCCATGGAGAGTGCCGGGCAGGGTGTGGAGAGACCCTTCACTGTGTATCAGATGGCTCATCTCCTTAGCTACACTGACAATTGTATTTCTCTTTGAGTACAAATTTGGAAGATCTGTGTACACTCTACCCTCCCCAGACCCCACGTTGTGGATTTCACTAGGTATGTTGTTGTTGTTGTTGTTGTACAAATTCGGAAGATCGTTTGGTTGTTCATTTAGGTCTTTCTTTAGAGAATTTTCCAGACAAGATTATCCTATAAATTGTTTTTTCTTTTATAATTATGATGTCTAGGCCAGCTAGCACGCAACTAATTCCACACGGTATCTGCTACCTACCACTAGCATAGGTACTCCATCCACCAAGCTTGGATAGATGTGAAGAAATTACCTAGTGTTTTTGCCGTGAACCTAAGACCTCATTGTCTTTTTTCCTTTTCTGCATAGGGAGACAAAAAGAGGTGAATTTTTTTTGTAATCTGAACATTACCTGTGCTTTCCACTCATTTCTTCTTTATGATACATTTGTGTTGTTCTTTCTCTGGGTCTTAGGCTTTGGTTTGCTTTTCTTTGAGCCGAGGGTCTATCGAAAATAACCTCTCTTCCTTCCAAGGTAGAGGTAAGGTCTGCGTACATTCTACCCTCCCCATACCACACTTGTGAAATTACACTGGGTATGTTGTTGTTGTTGTTTCTCTGGGTCTTAGTTGGGAACAATATTAAAACTGCTTTTGCATCTCAGTTCACTTTTGTTCGAGAATAATTTTTATTTTGCATGAAACCAAAAAGCACATGTCAAACTAGTATGCATTCTGGGATTCTTTTTATAAAAATGCATTCTGGGATTCTTTTTATAAAAATGCATTCTGGAATTTTAAACAATTAGCCGCAAAAAGATTTTCCAATGTTGATTTTTGTTTTCCAAATTTGGCCAACATTGGGTGTGGGGTTTCCACACTTGCTCTCTTTTATGGAAGTGTCAGGTTGTCTTTATGATTTTTTTGTGAAAGGTTTGTCTGTATGATATATCTCCATTAGACGGGACATGACATAACTTTAGCTTACTAAAAACATGGCCCTAGATAGGAAGGTATGGAGGTCGAGGATTAGGATAGAAGGTTAGTAGTTAGCCTGGTGGTGTCCCACTTTATGTGGGAGATGTAGGGGCCTAGCCTCCTCTCCACTTCTCCTTATTAGTAGTATTATTTAGTAATCGCGTAGGTTTTTATTCTTCAATGTGTATCACCATTTGTTGTTTCATTTGCTTTGTATCTTGCTATTTTGTTGTCATATTTTTTTTCTTGCAACCCTGCTTCAAATTCTTTTTCTTTTGAGCCGACGGTCTATCGAAAATAGCCTCTCTACCCCACAAAGGTAGGGGTAAGGTCTGCGTACATCCTATCCTTCCTAAACTCCACTTGTGGGATTACACTGAGTATGTTGTTGTTGTTGTCTTTATGATTTAGCTGCATTAGCTAACTAGTGGTGTCATATTAATAGACATAGCGTGTTCAATCTGTATTTCCTTAATCTTATACTTTGTTACTTCAATGGGTTTGTGTTGATTCAAACTCACAATATGTTTCTTCATGGTGCCACTTTGTTTCAACTCACAAGTAGTAATATTTTGGACTCGTATTTATTTTGTTGTATAAACTTAATAGCCAAGTCTCTATTATTTTTACTATCTCCGAGTGTGAAATTTGCATTTATATTAGTTCCTATTGAATTTTACACCCAAGGGTGTGACTTAGTGGTCAATGAAGTGGGTTGAGAATCATGAGGTGTTAGGTTCAAATTCTAACAGAGACAAAAAACACCAAGTGATCTCTTCCCATTTGTCCTAGCCTTGGTGGACAAAGTTACCTGGTACCTGTTGCTGGTGGGAAGGGGCAAGTGCCCATGGAATTAGTCGAGGTGCGCAAGCTGGCCGTGCACCATGATTATAAAAAAATATACCAGTTCCTACTGAATATATTCACGTGAAATAATCGGGATATAGAAATAACTTCTATATCATTTTACTGTGCTAAAACTTGTCTTGTCATCTTGTTCATAGCCATTAGACACCGTTCATTTTGTAGCTTGTTATACTACTAGATTATCTCCGTCTTTTTTTTTTTAGAATTGAATTTATCTCAATCTCTCTCGTTTTTAACCTTTCCTCAAATTAGAGTATACCTTTTCATGTCAAGGTAAGTTTCTTTTTTATCATTGTCACACCACCTCTGCCTCATTTGTTAAACACACATCCTTATTAAGGCAAAGCTCTAGTGAGATGCATCTTTTATTTATGACGGTTAAGATTTTTTCCGCAACTTCCATATTACAATTGTGGCAATAGGGTTATGCTTGAATGATAAGCCAACATGATTCTTTCTAGTCGGTTGCCTTTGTATTCCTACAATCAATTAGGGGTCAGTATGGTTGGTAATTTGATTTTTTCTTAAATTTTCAGTATTCATAAGATAAGAGAAACTGGTGTGGAAGTAAGAGAGAAATCTAGAGAGAACCCAGAGACTTCTTACTTGATGATTCTTATGTTACAAAACACACCTATTTACAGGTGTAATACTACATAAAAGCTAGAAACTCGTGTGAATGTAATAAATGTTTGTGGATATACATTTATTGTGATGACCCATTCCTTGGTTTTGTGTGGTGCATTTATTAGGTATTTTTTGACTTTTTGACTTTACAATTAATCTCCACGTGGGTTAGCTTATCTTCCTAAAAGAGGAATCTTCTAGTATCTTGGGTTGATAATACAAGGAGACTGAGAGATTGACGATGATGTTGCACACTGTATTGGTGCAGGATAGATGAAATGGAGGCTCGCCTCGGGGTGATTTGCGATAAGGTGTCACCAACGCTGAAAGGTAAGTTCTACGGAGTGGTGGTTAGACCAGCATTGTTGTATGGGGCAGAATGCGGGCTAGTCAAAAACGTCTACGTTGCGAAAATGAGAATGTTTAGATAGATGTGTGGTCATACGAGGAGAGATATTATTAGGAACGAAGTTATATGTCCTCCGTGGAGGACAAGATGAGGAAAATGAAACTGAGATGGTTCGGACATATGAAGAGGAGGTGTGGTGATGCGCCAATTAGGTGTGAGAGATTGGCGGTAGTAGGAGTTAGGAGAGGTAGAGGTAGATCGACTACTTTTTTTTTTGTGCCGAGGGTCTATTAGATGCAGCCTCTCTACCCCCACAAAGGTAGAGGTAAGGTCTGCGTACATCCTACCCTCTCAGACCCCACTTTGTGGGATTACACTGGGTATGTTGTTGTTGTGGGTTAGCTTATCTTCTTCACCTTTATACATTTGATCACTAATTTAATGTGGGTGTTTCTAATCACTCCTTGCCACACCTGATTCTTGGACCTCGGGGTGCTTTGGTAAACATGTTTGAAAATTGATCATTTGAATTAGCAAAATTGGTAGAGATCCATCTCTAAAAGTTCCGACCCGCGCGAAAGGCGTAACGATCTGGGCACTGTCTCGGAGAGAGGCTCGGTGGAAAAGACATGTCTGTGAAGATGCGGACTATAGGTTGGCAGAAATAATTTTGAGTAGTATTTTCTTATTGGTAAAGTGACAATTGATCTCATTGTGTTTAGTTCGTTGTGAATTACGGTATTATATGCAATGCAGTTGGCAGTTTGATTGTCACAAAACATTTTCATTTCCTTTACTTTAACTCGGTTTACTGCTCGACCACCTAAGCTCACATATTACCTAGGTCATAGTTCTATACTTTGCTTCAGCACCACATCATGCCTCTTACTTTTCAAGAGATTTAGGTTCTGCTAATCAATACACTGTAGACATGGATCACCTGGAAATTTACTAACAACACCGACTTCAGAGGAAATATCCAGACAATGACTCGATTTCCCAACAGTTAGCCTATAGTGTCCTGGTTTTGATATGGGATCCCCTGCTTCCTAAGTGCGTTTATTGGTCGTTGGTCATACCAGTTTTGTCCGTAATCCAGAGCAAAGATGATTACGCTCTAGTTGGAGTGAGCAGCGTCTATGGTCAAAGAGTATTTAAGCCTCCTAATTCTATGGTTTGAAATGAGTAAAGATCTGACTCTGTAATGGCTCAATCATTTTTTTGTTCATCTAGTAACAAATATATACAACGAGGTATAGACACAATTATTGTGCGTAGTGTCAACAGAAACAAAATGATCCGGTTTACTAAGGACAAATCCAAGTTGATGACTGCAGAACGGAAGTGTCCCGACTATGCTCCTGAAGATTGTTTCAAATCATAAAGGTAAGCGGTGAAGTTCACATGCTAAACCAGACTATCTTACACAGTCATTAGGTCTTTGTTCTTTTTATGGACTTCTTTCTCTAACTCAGCTTGCAGATATGCATGTTTGCTATCAAGCTGATATCTCATGGCCGCCATAGATAAGAATGGTCATAGATGCAATCTTCGCAATGGATAGAGACAGACATCGTTTCGTCTATAAACTCGAGTGTATTCTTTGTTCAAAAGGCGACCTCAAGCTGATCAACTTCTCCATCTGGGCCATTCTTTAACGTGTAACCAACGGAATTAACTATGTTTGGCCAGCAGTGGCACTAATTTCAAAGACTTTATCAATCATCATCTGTCTCCAATCGGGATCAGCAGCTAATACCTCACTGTACCTAGAAATAGGCAAGAAGATAACGATGAGGACTTAAGAAACAAAATGGGTGAGAGTTACGAGCAGAGAGGATACATTTTCTAATAGCCATAGAGGAATCATAAGTTGGAGCGTAATCCTCGTTGAAATAGGCACCAAAGAGGAAGCTGTTAGCTGAATCATCTTTTTTACTTGCTAAAAAAAAGATGTATAACTACAATCTAGGAGAAAAATGATCAACGATGTTCAGTACAGAAGAATGGTCAAACTGGGAGGATTGAAAATATGGAATGTGCTCAAAGAATGATACATGTATACAAAGTACTGCTGCTCCTGTGGAAAATAACATTTGTATCCTTTTTGAAGTCGAGAATACCAAAGAAAGACATGTTTAATTGATCTAGCAATGAGTTTATCCTTCTCTGGGTCATATCTTAAAAAACATGTACCTCTAAAGACTCTAGGTGGAAGTTTTATAAAGGTCCAGAAGGATGAAGGAGAGAAAAAGGGACCTAATCCGGTATGGCTGAAGAAGACATTCGGTTGATCAGGTAAGATGCAATGAGAACCTCATTTACCTGAAATTCCTAATTGTATAGAGGACGGGGTAGCTTTGGGAGAGAACCATATTTTGTGGTTTTCTCCTTTTTTGGTATACCTCTTGTATTGGGCCAAGATGGCCTTGTTATTATCAATGAAATATTTTACTTGATCAAAAGACCCTCATTTACCTGAAATTGGAACATTTGATGAAATATGGAAAAGTGGTACTTTCTCTTTGCCTTACCGTCTTTTCTCAGCGGATCGCAACAGTTGTAATCAAGTGGTCGTTCTTGTGCTCTGCTACCTATTCTGTTGGGTAGTATGGGAAAAGACACGGAATTAAGCATTG